>CAWUFW010000396.1:1800000-2195000 GCA_963921515.1 Calotriton arnoldi
GTAGTAGGAGGCACATATCAATTTGAAATTATGTAGTGCTGCCCTTGCCACGAACCACTATAAACCCTCCACCCTCCCCCACCCACTTCAGCACCCCAAACATGCTAAAGCCATCCCACTAACCCCAGATAAACCAACAATAACTCATTAACGGTTGGGGTGTACCCTCTGGGGGTCGCTTGAAGCAGTGTTCCCCTCCTGGTGTCCAGAGGTGGGTGAGATCCAGTATATTCACTGCACATTATACCGAGCGGCATCTATAGGGGGCCCTTTTAATCCCTTTCCGCTTGCACCTGTTAAGCATGCCGTCTGACCCAAAGGATACACTTCATCTCTGTATATATATTACTGTCTGGGTTACGCGACCACAACCCCAAAGTCAGCCATGTTATCTCGCATTACCTTGGTTGCCTGCTTTCCCTGCCTGTCTGTGGTTGCCGATTTGTCCTGGTCAGGATCAATGTACATGTTGAGACCCCCCTCCCCCCACACCAGCACCTCCATATTTAGGGTGTTTGGCGTGCCCAGATTTTTGCATAGAATTCCGGCTCGTCCACATTTGGGCCAAATGTATTTATGATTGTCACTCTAGTGCCCCCCCCAGGCATCCTTGAATTATAGCAACCCTCCCCATGGGAAACGGCGACTACAACGCGGCCGTTTCCACGCATAACCATAACCACGCATGCATTACAACGAATGCGTGGTTACCACGAACATAGCCTTTACCACGCATACCTCTACTACGAGATACATAGTAAAGGCATGTGTGTTAAAGGGAAAATTAAAAAAGGGGGCTTGGGGGTCTCCCCCCCCCCCAAAAAAAGTGCGATTCAAAAAGGGGGGTTGGGGGGGTCTCCCCCCCCAAAAAACGCACCTGTTTCCGTCGCGATGTGGAGGCAATCAGCGTCGTTAGAGGAAACGGAAAGACACTTCCGCTTCCTCTTTACGACGTGCGACGCAGAGCGGAAGAGCTTGGAGGAGAGGACGTGGAGAGGTAAGGGGGATTTTAGATTAAGAAATTAAAAATTTAAGGGATGAGGGGATGTGTAGCGAAGGGGTAAATTTATAGGGTTCAGGGGAGGGGAATTTGAAAAAAGGGTTTGGGTGGGGGAATCGCGCAGGGCAAGATTTTTAGTGTTAAGGGCATGGGTATTTATTAGAAGGAATGGGGCGGGGGGTCGCACAGTGGTACAGGGAAGGGGTATTATAAAAAAAAAGAGAGCTGGAGAGGGGAGGGCGCAGGGGAGCAGTAAAAGGAATTGGGGCAGGGATCGGAGATAACCTTTACCAAGAACATGCCATTATCATGCATGGTTTTACAACGAAAATCGTTGTAAAGATATGCGTGGTAAAGGCATTTTCGTGGTAAAGGTTATGCGTGGTAATGGCATTCGCGTTGTAACGCATGCATGGTAAAGGCATGCGTTGCAACGGAATGCGTTGTAACGTCATACAACCCTCCCCATATCATCTGTTTCTGAGTGCAAGAGTGCAAAGGGAGTGCCTCTCTTTATGAGTATTAGTACTCCCCTTGAGTAAGTGGAGTAGGGTGAAGTCATTCTCTCTACTGCCCATCTAGCCCCTATTTTCAGCTCTGACACTCTCTGCAGGTGTATCTCTTGCAGTAGCCCAATTTGAATCTTGTTTCGGTCTAGGTACGCCAGGACATTTCTGGTTTTCTTAGGGTTGTTAAGGCCTTGCACATTCAAGGTTAAGTATCTAATCTGACTCAATTGGTGCGTCCCCATACCTGGTTTTGTATCCATTGGGAGTGGGCAGGCGAGTCGGTCAGCGGAGTAGGAGACACATCTCAATTTGAGATTATGTAGTGCTGCCCCTGACACGAAACACTATATACGTTCCCCCCTTCCCTACCCACTTCAGCACCCGAAACATGCTGATGCCATTCCAATTATCCCAGATAAAACAACAATAACTCATTAACGGTTGGGGTGTACCCTCTGGGGTTCCCTTGAGGCCGTGTTCCCCTCCTGGTGTCTAGAGGTGGGTGAGATCCAGTATATTCACTGCACATTATACTGAGCAGCATCTATAGGGGGCCCTTTGAATCCTTTTCCGCTTGCACCTGTTAAGCATGCCACCTGACCAAAAGGATACACTTCGCCTCCGTATATATATTACTGTCTTTTCAGGGCTGGAGTGTTAGAGTTCTTTTGTCGTCTTATCACACTTGATAGTCTCTCAGGCAATTGCTTTCTTGGATTAGGGGTCAGCATTTAGTCCGGGTTCCCCTTCTCACAGTTCCATTTTTGTGCGGCCTTATGCCCTCATATGCTGCTTGCTTCATCCCCCTTTCCCGGTTCGTGCTGTGTGCTGCGTTTGCTTGCATTTTGATATAGTCCATTGCAGCTTTGGGAGTTGTAAAGATTCTTTGTTGGTCCCTTAGCTCTATGCACAGACGTGCCGGATATAGCATAGCATAAGGTATTTTCTCTGCTTGTAGCTTCTTCTTCACCCCCGTCAATTCTTTGCGGGCTGCCTGGACTTGTGCTGTGAAGTCTGGGAAGAAGGAAATGTTATTCCCTTGATACTGTATAGTTTGCTTCTCCCTTGCCAGCCTTAAAATGGAGTAGCGGTCTCAATAGTTTAGCAATTTGGCCACTATGGGGCGCGGTGTCGCGCCCGGGGGCGGGCGCACCATTAGCGTTCTATGTGCTCTCTCGACAATCAAGACTGTAGACAGCTGTTCAGCTCCAAAGATTTCTTGTAGCATTTTTTCAACATATACCTACATTTTGCCAGTATTTGTTGATTCCGGTATTCCGGTATTCCGCAGGTTATTGCGGCGTGAGTGCGCCTCTAAATCTTCATTTTTGGCATGTATTACAGCTAGAACTTCTTCCATGTTTAAGCATTTTGTGGTTACTGTTTGTATGCCGTCGTTGACAAGCGCTGTTCTGCCTCTCCAATTCTGGCACCTTGTTTGTCTAGTTTAGCCGCAATATTGTCCATGCGTATGTTTAACGCATCTATTTCCCTATCGATTGAGTTCAGGCTTTGCTGCATTCCTAGTAATGCCTTTTCCAGCGTCGTGGGTCCATGTGACAGGACTCCTGCTCCGAGTCAGCCATCTCGTGCTGGTGCGTTTTTGCAGGTTTTTTCGCCTCAAATGTGAGTCGCGATTGTTGTTTCTCTGTTTTGCCCATTTCCTTCCTTGTGCACGGTTCCACAGCTCAGTACTGTCTTGCGCTCTGGATATCAGCAGCGTGGTGTGGTCGGGCTTCAGTGTTCAAGCCCTCCCGGTTTTTGTGGCTGACCGTTAGTGGACATTAATTGAGGCAGTTATGCCACTCGTCTTTTGTTTTGCTAAGTAGATATGTACCGCTTGCTACCAGATGGCTCTGGCTCCCCTCACCTGCAGGCTGGTGCTGAAGATTGCGTGCTTCTGGCCCTAGAGACACATTTATTCCCCTGTTTGCATGTGTCTCACGCTCCCTTAGCGCGCAGCCTATGGTTCCCGTGTTCTTGCGTGCATTCTTGCGCTCCAGCATAGAGCTGTGCAGTGTCTTCACCCAGGGCCCGGCTTATTGTCCTGCTTTTGCACTCTATTTCATTGTGCATGTCCCACAATTGTTTATGGATCACATACCGGGTGGTGCGTGCACCTCCCTCACGCTGCAGCGGTTTCCGAGATATCTGTGCTCGGCCCCCTCGGTTGCTGCACCACACCGCCGCCGAAGTGCGTTGAGCCGGCCTCTGCTCCCGCTGTGGGTCGCTCACCTCTTTTTGTAGCTTCTCCTGCTGTTGTGACCATGTCCGTGTTTGCTAGCCGCACGAGTCCTAGCAATCCAGCGGTTCCCGCTTGGGAGGCGCCGTCTCTTCCATCTTCCTCTGATGGGCGTCGCCCTCACTGCTTCGTCACAGGCTGCGGTTCCGTCGCCGACCTCTTATTGTTTTCCGCCCGAGCAGTGCGATCTTCACTCCCTGCCGTCACCGCCCCCGCAGCTATGCACTCACCACAGGGGTACAGGACATCCTGCGCTGATGCGGCGCAGCAATACCCAGGCGGGCGACCGTCTCTGCGCTTGTTTGGGCACCTGTGGTTGGCCGTCGCTACTTTATTTGCCAGTTTGTCTGGGCTCGACCGCCTCCCGCATCGGTTTTCTCCGTTCTTTGTTGATAGTATGTGAGGCTGGTCAGCTTATTTGGCCCCCGGCACCCTTAGGGGTCGCATGTCCTCCTGTGCGTATCTGGATGGCAGTTGTTCCTAAGGATAATCTGAGGATTAATTCTCTCGGTCAGCGGAACTACACTAGGGTGTGGCCATCTTGCCGTGGGCTCTCTAGCGCCCCCGATGAATAAGAGAAGACTTGAGCACAACAATAAGTGGACTCCTATGGGGCCGCAGAATCGTGGTACCGCATGTGCAAAGACGAAATCTAGGATTAGGTAAAAGATGTGGTTTTCTGGTACCGATGAGGGTGTGCAGGAGATGGTCTGCCAGCTGACGGGCAGACAGGGACGGCCAGCCCCGGTTGTGGCAGAAGAGCCACGTGAGAGTCCGTGGATGAAAGTAAGAATGGATTTTGGCAGCTTTCCATATGGTACTGTCACTAGTAATCATAGATGGCAGTGAGAAGTTGATCTGAATCAAATGTAGTAGAGGATGGACATGCCAGAATGAGAGAAGGATGAACGAATGGGTGTAGGAAGCCAGCCAACCCCTAGGCCGTGTCTAGGACATCACAGACACTCTGATAGTCGAGCGCAGTTCCAAATTAAAAGGAAAGAGGAGTGATTTTTGAAAATGTATTTTCAGAAATAAAACTGCCTTGTTCCACGCCCGATGAAGTGTCACTCAAAAGACACCATGCTGGGGACTTGTTGTGGGTTTATGCAATTGGTGTTTATTTCTTCAATTAAAACTGTTGCAAAATGCTGACATACTGTGAGGTCAGTAGATAGAATTAAAAGAAGAGTATGAGATTCGCAGGATTAAACAATTAGTTCTTACAGAAAACAAATGATGGACGGAATGCTGACAATGCAAACATTCTCCCCCAGTCAAAAGATCTGGGTTAAGTCCATCGCCACTTCGCCACCCCAGTTTGGACCCAGCCATATGCAAATCAGTCTTGAGCCTGTGCCCCATGGGAACAGTCCAGACCGAACTGCCAGGCCAGGTCCTCCCTGGACCGGAAACAAGCATTCTGGGACCGGTTTCAGGGTATGTCACCCTTCTTCAGCCAGGCTAGCTTGAATCCAGTGGCACAGTGAGCAAGGGACCCACGTCTGGGCATACCCATCCCACTTAGGGCGAAAAGTGTTAAAGCAAACAAATGATGGACGGAATGCTGACAATGCAAACATTCTCCCCCAGTCAAAAGATCTGGGTTAAATCCATCGTTCTTTTGCCCACTACGCCACCCCAGTTTGGACCCAGCCATATGCAAATCAGTCTTGACCCTGTGCCCCATGGGAACAGTCCAGACCGAACTGCCAGGCCAGGTCCTCCCTGGACCGGAAACAAGCTTCCTGGGACCGGTTTCAGGGTATGTCACCCTTCTTCAGCCAGGCTAGCTTGAATCCAGTGGCACGGTGAGCAAGGGACCCACGTCTGGTCATACCCATCCCACTTAGGGCGAAAAGTATTACAGCAAACAAATGATGGACGGAATGCTGACAATGCAAACATTCTCCCCCAGTCAAAAGATCTTGGTTAAATCCATTGTTCTTTTGCCCACTACGCCACCCCAGTTTGGACCCAGCCATATGCAAATCAGTCTTGACCCTGTGCCCCATGGGAACAGTCCAGACCGAACTGCCAGGCCAGGTCCTCCCTGGACCGGAAACAAGCATCCTGGAACTGGTTTCAGGGTATGTCACCCTTCTTCAGCCAGGCTAGCTTGAATCCAGTGGCACAGTGAGCAAGGGACCCACGTCTGGGCATACCCATCCCACTTAGGGCAAAAAGTGTTACAGCAAACAAATGATGGATGGATTGCTGACAATGCAAACATTCTCCCCCAGTCGCAGGACGCAGGCTCAAGACTGATTTGCATATGGCTGGGTCCAAACTGGAATGGCATGGTGAGCAAAAAAACGATGGATTTAGGCCCAGATCTCTGTACTGGGGTGAATGTATGACATTGTTCTGCATTCTGTCCATCAATTGTTCTTTAAACAATTAGTTCAGCAGTGGACCTGAGAATTGCAGCACAATTCTGCAAATGAATACATTTAACCTATATTACAAGGTCAAGTGTCTGCCCTTCCCAGGGTGATTCCACTCTGCTGTGGGCCCTGTACTGCTTTAGATTCCAATGCTTATTTACAGTATATTTAGGTGAAGGTGTAAAGCTGAGATTACACGTCATGGTGCTGTGGGCCCTGCTCCGCTTTAGATTCCAATGCTTATGTACAGTATATTTGGGTGAAGCTGTAAAGCTGAGATGACACGTCATGGTGCTGTGACCCCGCTCTGCTTTAGATTCCAATGCTTATTTACAGCATATTTGGGTGAAGGTGTAAAGCTGAGATTACACGTCATTGTGCTGTGGCCCTGCTCCGCTTTAGATTCCAATGATTATTTACAGCATATTTGGGTGAAGGTGTAAAGCTGAGATTACACGTCATGGTGCTGTGGCCCTGCTCCGCTTTAGATTCCAATGCTCATTTACAGCATATTTGGGTGCAGGTGTAAAACTGAGATTACACGTCATGGTGCTGTGGGCCCTGCCCCGCTTTAGATTCCAATGCTTATTTACAGCATATTTGGGTGAAGGCGTAAAGCTGAGATTACACGTCATGGTGCTGTGACCCCGCTCTGCTTTAGATTCCAATGCTTATTTACAGCATATTTGGGTGAAGCTGTAAAACTCAGATTACACGTCACGGCGCTGCGGGCCCTGCTCCGCTTTAGATTCCAATGCTTATTTACAGCATATTTAGGTGAAGGTGTAAAGCTGAGATTACACGTCATGGTGCTGTGGGCCCTGCTCCGCTTTAGATTCCAACGCTTATTTACAGTATATTTGGATGAAGGTGTAAAGCTGAGATTACACGTCATGGTGCTGTGGGCCCTGCTCCGCTTTAGATTCCAATGGTTATTAAGAGCATAATTGGATGATGGTGTAAAGCTGAGATTACACGTCATGGTGCTGTGGGCCCTGCTCCGCTTTAGATTCCAATGCTTATTTACAGCATATTTCGGTGAAGGTGTAAAGCTGAGATTACACGTCATGGTGCTGTGGCCCTGCTCCGCTTTAGATTCCAATGCTTATTTACAGCATATTTGGGTGAAGGTGTAAAGCTGAGATTACACGTCATGGTGCTGTGGCCCTGCTCCGCTTTAGATTCCAATGCTTATTTACAGCATATTTAGGTGAAGGTGTAAAGCTGCGATCACACGTCACGGCGCTGCGGGCCCTGCTCCGCTTTAGATTCCAATGCTTATTTACAGCATATTTGGATGAAGGTGTAAAGCTGAGTATAGAGATTAAGTATCCTTGTTCAATGGCTGAAAGGTGCCCCTGGAACAGGCCCTGGAGCAGTGGGAAGTTACTGGGCAGGAACAAGAAGCACAGACAAGGTTTTCTCCTGGAGGTGGTAAAGGATTACAACTCAAAGACAGTGTGAACAGTATTCACACGCAAAAAACTCAATCTCCGCAGTTATATCTTTTAAAGAGAGGGGTTAAGAACAAACCCTGAAAATGCATTACATGCAATAAGAGTGGGTGATTCTGAATATTAATCGGAATGTATTGTCCCCGTTGCTCTACATTGCAGCTGAGGCGGTTTTAGGCGGGAAACAGCTCAAATAAAGCCCTTTTTGGCGTCTAAATCGGGAGTCTCCCGCCTGACCCGGGTCTGGTGGCATGTATGTACACGGCTCATACTGTCACCCCCAAATAAACGTCTTCTGAGGTCCCCCCACCTCCGAAGGGTCCTGCAAAGAGTCAATGAAAAGCGCACCCCCTGGCCAAGAGTCTGATGAATAATACCATAAAATACAAAAGACAGGTAACTCTCCGTGGTGAGAACTGCTTCGAAAATTCCGGTTAATTTACCGAGATTTCTAATCACAAACTATAATTGTGTTAACTGCACGAATCACTGCACGCACCAGCCGAGAACAACAAGGTACTGAGAGGCAGGTTTCACTTTGCCTGTCTTCCGGTCCCACTCGATGCCTGTCTTCCGGTCCCACTCGATGCCTGTCTTCCGCCTCATCCGTCTTCTGATCCCATGCGTCACCGTCTCCTCTTTGCCTGTCTTCCGGTTCCACACGACGCCTCTCTTCCACATTACCTGTCTTCTGATCACATGGGTCACCGTCTCCTCTTTGCCTGTCTTCCGGTTCCACACGACGTTATCTTCCGCATTAACTGTCTTCTGATCACATGGGTCACCGCCTCCTCTTTGCCTGTCTTCCGGTTCCACACTACTTCTCTTTTCCGCATTACCTGTCTTCTGATCCCATGGGTCACCCCTCTCCCCATTGCCTGACTTCTGGTCCCACCTGTTATCAGTCTAAATTACTTGTTTGTCTGTTCGGGAGCTTCGCAATAATGTTTGCATGAATTGGCATGCATCATGACACAGCAGCCGAGAACCTGCAGACGGTGAGTGCGGACACATTATACCAAACATATCTTAAACCAGTGGTCGAAGTGGGGAAAAAAAAAGTAGGGGAACTGTGGGCGGAGCATCAGGGGGCGGGAATATTCTGAGGATTGGGTCAGTGGGCGGAGTCAGAGGTGTGGCTAGAAAGAGCAAAACATCCCAATTTTTTGTATGTTTGGCATTTCACTGACGAGTTACAGCTTATAACGTTATTTAATGCAACCAATTGATACACGTTTATTTGAGGTTTAATATGTGAGTTATTGACATTAAAATACATTTACAATGTGGGATACGTTTTCAATCACAGAATGTCCCAAATACGCATATAAGTGGAATCATAAGCCATTTGTGTCAGAGCCGTGCAGTTTCTTTCATCAGCACTTCTCCTCCCTTTTTCTAACCATTTCTGAACATAAAATTTGGCTTTAGATTCGATGACAGGAGGCCCCACGTGTTGGGGAGCACTGTTGATGACATCATTCTGTGCCCCACGGTCAATGCAAAATTGTATTCATGCGTTTTTACATGCTTCACGCAACATGTCATGAAGCCAGCATTAGATGCCTCTTAGTTTCCTGTTATTGTATCTAGACATAGCACTCTAAAACAACCCAGACCTGTTGGTTTTGCAGATGCTTTTAACAGTATCAGATGAATGAGATACAACTATTTTATGAGTAGTTTGTGTAATTACTACTCAAGTTAGATAGCAATCAGAATTGCAAATGCATCAATTCTGAAATTATGAGACTCAAACATTGGTAGAGTCAGAAATAGGTAGTGGTCCTCAGATTATCGCAATCAGTTATTTTCTCCCCATCAGGCTACTATCCACTGCAATCACTATTAGGCACCTTCCTCCTTTGTCTCTCCATGAGCACTGTAGGTGTCTAGGAATACCACCCACCAGAGACTGCATGAGAGAAGTTCAAACATGATTGGCAAAATATCCTAGTTTGCAAATGTTTTCCACATAATTATAACTCTGCCGTGTTTGCCACATAAAGCACCATCTGCTTCATAAGCTGATGGTTTTACTTAAAAAATTGTTTGTATCTCAAATGGATCAAAACAACGTGACTTGTGTTGCTGTGAAGTGGAGGGCCCTTTACAAAGGTTGACTGGTCACGTTCTCAGTGCTGCTATTAATGAGGCGAAAGCTTTGCAGAGACTGTTAGTATGTGTAAAAATGTCAAAATAACAAAGTATCAGAAAATGTACCACATTAAGCTGCAGCCTTTCTTTTCTGCATAATTTAGTCAACACTGCAACATAATTTTGCCCTACATTACTGCGTAATTGCAGCGCCCCCAAAGCAGGCAGCACATGTTAAAAGTGCTTGCTGCTTGAAGCAAAGAGACACCGTGAAGTTTGAGAACTTAGGGGCATATTTACGGGAATGGTGGTGCAACGCATCACGTTACTTTGCTGTGCTGCCCTGCGTCACAGGGATAGGGCAGAAATGCACCGTCTTTATCCAATACGGTGCATTTCAGCCCTGTCCAAGTGCGCTGGTGCCGTTTCGTCAGCCTAGCGCCAACGCAGGCACCCTTGCACCATGGTGCAAGGGTGCCTCCGTTGCATGCAGCATTGTTTTTGTGCAGGAAGGGGCACCTTCCTGCAGAAAAACAATGCTGAGAGGCTTTTTCCTCTTTGTGTGTGCGCTGCACATTTAGAAAGAGGAAAAACAGGGAGAAATAAAGACATTTCTCCTTGTTGTGCCTCCCTTGGGGAGGCTCCTTGTTACACCTCGCCTGGGGAGGCTCCTTGTTGTGCCTCCCTTGGGGAGGCGTAAGATTTTGAATCAGTCCCAGGTTTACAAGTCCTTGTAAATCTGGGAATGCGTAAAAAAAACATGAGAGTTGAGTGGGAACACCCACTGCAACGCCTCCCTTGTGCAGAGTAAGGCAAAGCAGCAATTTGCGCTGTGTTGCATTACTCCATATTTATGAAACCATTCAGAGCCACGCAAAGTGGCTTTACGTGGCTTCATAAATATGACCTGCAGATTTGTGTTGTGCATTTACCACGTTCCGTGGTGCAAGCATGACGCAAGGCCCTTGTAAACATGCCCCTTAGTCTGGTGTGCATGCAAATCCTGCATTGCCAATCCCTGGTGAGTTGCATTAGTACTTCTGGAACAAGGCCAATGGAGGCACCAATGGGTGAGGCGGACTGGCCTCAAGGGTCCTGTGACCTCAGTGACAAAGTCACTGCTGCTCTAGGGTGTGCTGCTTCGTAGGCCTGCCCACAGACTGGAGGTGAACTTCGGTAGGGATTGTGGTGGACAGGCCTTCAAGGTTAACCCACACTGGCCACAGCTAGGGTCCACCTGCTGGTGCTTAGAGACCAGGGCTTCTATGGTCTAGTATGGCCTTCTAAGGTCTAGTAGGGGAATGTGCTCCCTCAGGAGAGTGGACTGGTCATGAAGCCTGATTCCCCAGTTCCAGATTTGGTAGCTCTGGCCGTAGTGCCACATCCTATCCTCCCTGAGCACCCTTCTGCCCCACTGAGAGACACTTGCACTGCCTTCAGCTACAACCCAATTCTGCCCCATTATAAACACCTGGCTGTCACTCAATTCAAATTATGCACTGCCTGAAAAAAAGTAACAACATCCTGGAAAAAGCAAACACTCATAGGCAATGGAAGATTCCAAGACATGGAACACCCTCCCCCTCCACCTACGGCAGACACAGGACCTACTGACCTTCAGGAGACTCCTCAAGACCTGGCTATTCGAACAGTAGCAGCACCCCCCTCCCCTCAGCGCCTTGAAACCCTCACGGGTAAGTAGCGCGGTTTACAAATATTATGATTGATTGATTGATAAAGCGTGCGAAATATAAGCAGGAACGACATGGTTACCTTAGCTTTTACACTCCTTGTTTAGAAATCAATGAGTGTTTTTTGCCTCAAACGTTGAGGACATGAAAACAGTGCTCCTCGTGTACACAGGTGTGCCTTTGGTGTACTCGTGGACAGCAAGGAAGGGCATAAGCAGGGCTCAGAAGATTAAGAGATTCTTCAGGAAAATCTGACTCACAGAAACCCACAAGGGCTCCTCCACATTCATGTCAGCCAGCTAGCTGCTCAAACATCGACATTATGTATTCAAGTGTCCTGCTAACGATACCTTTGAACTGTCTGGCTTGCTAACTCTCCTACCCACAAAAATCTTGAGAGAGCTCTTGAGAGTAAAAGGCAAAATTATATTTTCATTCTGGAAGTGAAGGATACATCCAACTTTTATTTTTTGTGGTGACACAATAGTACATTAGTTAGGCTGTAAAGCGTTGCTAAAAAAAGTCACAAACCTAAGAGGTCCCAAAGGCAAGACCTATTGGCTTTGCCAATGCTCGTTTAGATATCTCATTTGCACTTTTAATTTGGTGCCAGGCAGGGCCAAACTGGGAACCCAAAGCAGCCCTGGCAAATTTTGTCCATCCCCTGCACAGTGTGATGCGTGCAAACGCAGCAAGCAAGCCTGACGACTGCAAAAGGGACACGGGGAGAGGGTGTTCTCTCCCCAAGAAAATTTTGGAAAAAATTACATAAATGGTGCATTCTACAACACATTGTATTATGTATTCCATTGTATTAGCTTTTAGAGCACAGTAAATGATGACCTTTCGGTGCACCAGGATATGACAATCTTGTTGGGGCCCTTCAAGGATTCCCTCACTATCACCCTCCAACACTGCCCCTCATCTCTCCATTGCCCCTCTCTCACATGTATTTAAATTGTTTTATAGTGCCTCTTATACCAGTGAGGAACTTGGAGCACTTTACATCATGAACACATACAGAGACAATGAATCATATGTGTGTAAATCAATGTTTAGAAAATGTTTACAAGACAAAAGGGGCTACAAGGTGTTAGGATTCACATGCCATCAATTCTGGTTGGCGTTTTTTAAGATCTGGAGAAGCACAACCCGAGGATTCAAAATGTAACACAGTGGTTGGATTTTCTAATAAGAATGTATTTCTTCCCAAACAAACCAATTTTAGCAGTATTAGGATAATGAATGACTGGGGAAAAAACATAACTTCCAAACCCTCACCATGTAGTTTGCATGCAGCTCTTTGATGGTAGGTCATAGCTCAAGGTGCTAGATTTATTATGATTGTAAGTTATGCAGTGCAAGTAACTAAAGGATCTCTGTGACAAAAGCAGTAACCCACTGAGCTTTGCCCATTAAATACAGTTCTGTGATCTGTATGGTACAGGTTCTTTGCAGCAGGCATCTTAACCCTCTGCGCTACAATGGATGAGTTAAAACTGGCAATAGACAATACTCCAATCTCTCTCCAACAGGAAGATCAAGCACCAGAGATATAAATCTTGACTCTTTTATTGTTGCCTGAAATCTGCTGAGCTTACAAGGAATCCTGCAGTGATTTTTGCGTTTTTGAGGCTGAGAAGTGAGTCATTGTGCTGGACAGCCCTGCGGGTTTTGTTATTGGGCTCGGTTATGCAGCCTCCAGTAACAAAACCAGCTTCCCTTCCGATGCCCAGTACACCAGCCCGGCCTTGGTGCCTGGGCTTATTTGTTTTCACAGTCAGACCCTGGATGGTCCACAAGGGGCTCGGTTGTCACAGAAATGGACACCTCTGGCTGCTTTTATGTTATATCCTTAGAAAAGGGTAAACAGTATTTTTAAAAAGAGCACATCCCTGAACATAGACAAAGCAGCAGTACACATTTTATAAAATATAATAAGGAAAACAGCAGATAAGACATTAAACATTTTCCACATTTATTTTAAAAAAGCGCCAAGGTTTGGGCACAGTCTGCCACGAATTCCACATGAAGTCCTCTTCCTTTCCTTGTGGTATTGTCAGTCTGGTTGAGCCCGAAAATAAAGGGCAGATGAGGTCAAGGGCGGGGCTGCCAATGTGTCCTGATGTGACCATTGTATTGGTCACAGTGGGGGCAGGCAGGGGGCCTCCTCACTAAATGAGGTGTAAATCACTGCACAGCCGTCAGAGGTAGCTGTTTTTTCGTGCTGATTGATTGCTCCTCCAGTGCAACAGGGCTCCTACAGTGTTGCTGGGCATGCCCCTGCCCACAGATACCGAGGGGAAGGGGGAGGGGGTTCCTGGCAACTGCATCAGCCCTCCTCGATATGCACCACACAGGGCTGGATGATCCTGTAATATCTTTTAAGTTCGGAGCACTCCTGCCGTCCTGGGACGCATTTTTGAAATGAAAAAGTAGGGGAACGGACTTTGTTAAATTTAAAAAGTAGGGGCACGCCGTGCCCTTCCGATCCCGCCCACTTCGACCACTGTCTTAAACAGACATGCCAACCCTCCCGATTCAGGCGGGAGACTGCCGATTTCAAGGCTAGTCTCCCGCCTCCCGATTCCTGCAAGTGAAAACCCGATTCCTCGGGGGTTTCAGCTGACAGGGCTTGGTATTGTGTAACGTGCCAATTCTTCCAGCAATAGTCAGAGTGGAGATGCAGGGGCTCTAGAAGGGGTGAAAAACCAACAAAGCCTCATTAACAAGCAAATGGTCTTTTAAAGACCTGTGAAGTACTCGGGGCGGCTGTGTGTGTGCCCGGGAAGATGTCTCAGCCCGGGCTGCCACACACGGGGGGGTGTATGCATCGCCAGCAACCTGCCAGGCCAGTGCACAACACTTGCCATCAGCCTCTCTCAGCCTGCCATTGCACTCCATGCTTCTGAAAGGTAATAAAACAAGCATTTGCAATGCAATAGGTCTCGCATTAGTAAAAGTTTGAGTTTTTGGCATAGGAAATAATAATGCAACACTAATAGCTCGATTTTTTAGTAATGGAGACCTATAGAGTGTAGTGTGGTACAGTGAAGTGGTGTAGTATAGAATAGAGTAAAGTATTATAGAGTGTAGTGGAGTGGAGTAGTTTAGCGTGGAGTGGCGTAGAGTTGAGTAAAGTGGAGTAAAGTTTATAGAGTGGAGTGGAGTGAAGTAGTGTAGTGTGGAGTGGCGTAGAGTTAAGTAAAGTGGCGTGTATTGGAGTAGAGTGGCAGAGAGTGGTATAGAGTGTCGTAGAGTATACTGTTATAGAGTAGGGTGTGGAAGCGTTGAGTGGCATAGAGTAGAGTGTGTTAGAGTGGCATTAAGTGGAGTGCAATTGAGTGTGATACAGTGGAGTGTTAGAGTGTTATTGGGTGTTGTGGAGTGTGATAGAGTGGTGTAGAGTGTAGTGATGTTAAATGTGGTGGCGTTGATTAACGTGGAGAGGAGTTAAGTGGTATGTTGGAGCGGTTTAGAGTGTTGTAGAGTGGAGCGGCGTAGAGTGTAGTAGAGTGTTGTAAAGTGAAATGGTGCAGAGTGTTATAGAGTGTAATATAGTAGTGTGTTATAACGTGGAGTGGCATAGAGTGGAGTAGAGTGGCTTGTAGCAAGCTAGAGTGAAATATAGTGGTGTAGAGTGGATTAAAGATGTGTAAAGTGGAGAAAAGTGTAGCATTGGAGTGTTTTAGAGGGGAGGTTGTAGTGTGGAGTGGGATTGAGTGGAGTAGAGTGTAGTGGCATAGGGTATTATAGAGTGGAGTGGTATAGAGTTAAATAAAGTAGTGCGTTATAAAGTGGAGTAGAGTGGCGTGGAGTGATATACAGTGATATACAGTGGTGTAGAGTGTAGTAAAGATGTGTAAAGTGAAGAATAGTGTGTGTAGTAGTGAAATAAGTATTAAGGCAAAAAATAAATAGTAGCGGCATGGATTGAAAGTAGAATGGGCCTTAGAGAGAGGGAGGGAGCAAGGAAGCAGAAGTTGTGTTATGGTAAAGCGGTATTTTGTGGTAATGCTGGTAAAATGATACGGGCAACAATAAAAAAAGTGTGAAAAGGCATGTGTATGGACATATAAGAATGCAGAAGGGGCGGCAATATTATGAAAACAGTAGGTGATGTGTGAATATGGGCCAAATTAGCATGCGAAACAGTAAAAAAAAGTATCAGAGGGCAAGTGTATAGCTATATAATAATGTATAAGGGGCGGCAGGGAGCCAGTGAGTGTGAATACGGGTGATATTAGCATGCGAAACAGTAAAATAAGTATTACAGGACAAGTGTATAGCTGAACAATAATACACAAGGGGCGGCGAGCGAGCAGACTTGTGTTCACGCCGTGCGCCGGACACGTGCATATGTATTTAAAAAAGTATCACAGGACGCGTGCACATCTCCTGTCCTTTGATAGCTATTTAATAGTGCACAAGGGGCGGCAGGCAGCCAGCGAGTGTGAGTACGGGCCAAATTAGCATGCGAAACAGTAAAATAAGTATTACAGGACAAGTGTATAGCTGAACAATAATACACAAGGGGCGGCGAGCGAGCAGACTTGTGTTCACGCCGTGCGCCGGACACGTGCATATGTATTTTAAAAAGTATCAGAGGACGGGTGCATATCTCCTGTTGTCTGAGTTATGTTAACGCCGCTGTACACGTGCGAGCAAGCAAGGAGGAGGCGTGTTAACATGCCGCGAGCCATAAGCGTGCACATCTCCTGTCCTTCGAGTTCTGCTAACGCAGCTATACGCGTGCACAACTGCTGTTCTTTGTACGCGTGCACATATCCTGCGCGCATGGCGGGAACCTGAGCAGCATCGGAGTAGCAGTTAAAATGGTAAGTCCCTGTTAAATAATAATGAGTAAGTGTGTGGCCTGTGGCGTGCAGAGGTTTGGGGCTTGCGTTAATGCGCAGTGGAGTTTTTTTTTCCCGGCGGTTGCAAAAGCGGTGTTGCTGAGTGTTTGATAGACAAGTGGCGTCGGTTAGGGCGGCGGCTTGGACTGTGTAACTGAGTTAACAGTTTGTACTTGGCAACGTTGCTACTTTCTCTACCGCCGCTAGCTTTGGTAGCGGATTGCAAATTAGAGCTAAAAATGAGAAGAAACGGTGTGCCTACTTTATTGTTTTAACCGTTGCGGCATGGGATTGCTTGATAATGGCTGTGCCAGGGACTGAGAGCGGGGAGAAGGGCGGCTGATGCCAGGCAGCGCAGTTCCGAGAGCTGGCTAGGAGCATGGAGGGGTGAGTGTTGAGGGGGCATCCGGGGTTTGGGGACACCTAGGGATGTACTCGGGGGATGGCGAAGGATCTAACCGTTTATGAGTGGTCAGTGGTATAGGTGAGGTGCAAAGCAGGAAGAGCTCGCTGGCAGATTGGAGGGCCGTCCAAAAGGTTTGCTGGGTTACCGTTGTTCGGGAGCGGGGGGCCTACTGCGACCGGGAGGTTAATCGCGACTGGTGAGTGTTAGGCTACTTTAATACAATATGGAGCTTTGTGCAGCGTGTGAGCTGGAGCTGCGGCGGACCGTGGGATTATGCAGCCAAAATGTTTGTTAGTATGGAGCGCTAAAAGGTAACATGCGAGAAACTTCAGAAGCCTGATGGACACAGGGAGGTAGGAGCGCGCAAGACAAAAAGTAAATAGCAACGGCATGAAATGAAAAGTAGAAGGAGTAGTGTACAGCTATATAATAGTGCACAAGGGGCGGCAGGCAGCCAGCGAGTGAGAGTACGGGCCAAATTAGCATGCGTACAGTAAAAAAAGTATCCCAGGACAAGTGTATAGCTGTACAATAATACACAAGGAGCGGCAGGGAGCCAGCGAGCGAGCAGGACGTGTGATCACCCCGTGCGCCGGACACATGCATATGTATTTAAAAAAGTATCACAGGACGCGTGCTCATCTCCTGTCCTCTGAGTTGGGCTAACGCCGCTGTATGCTTGTGAGCAAGCAAGGAGGAGGCGTGTTAACGTGCCGCGAGCCGTACGCGTGCACATCTCCTGTCCGAGTTCTGCTGACGACGCCATACGCGTGCATAACTGCGCACAATGTCTGCCCTAGTAAGAAAAGCATGACATCACAAACAACCAGCAGCAAAGAACACATTCATTATGCTGGAAAAGAATATTTAAAGGCTCAAACCCCAAAAGAAAAACATGTTAATGCGTGCACCACAACCGGCATGCACGCACTAGTGCTATTATTTAGAATGTTACATGCATATCTGCTGTGTTTAATTGAAAAAGCACACGCGAAACTAAACCTGTACATAAGCTACCGTATGTATAGATAAATGTGTGCTGTTTAAGCATAATGCAAAAGGCGTGTTAAACAAATAAAGTAGCGCGTGCATATATTAATGTTCTATGCTGCACTGAGCAACGAAGCGAAAAGCGTATTCACACGACGCCACTAATACGCGTGCACATCGTCTAACATCATTTTAATGCATGCGCCACAGCCGGTACGCACGCACAAGTGCTATTACTTATACTGTCACAAACAGCCAGCAGCAAAGAATACATTAATTAAGCTGGAAAACAATATTTGAAAGCGCAGACAAAAAAACATACTGTCACAAAGAGCCAGCAGCAAAGAATACATTAATTAAGCCGGAAAACAATATTTGAAAGCGCAGACGAAAAAACCAAACCTCGTTGTAATGCATGCACCACAACCGGTACGCACGCACAAGTGTTATTATTTATACTGTTGCATGCATATCTCCTGTGTTTGTTTATGGAAAAAGCACACGCAGTAATAAAACAAAAAAGCTAGCGTATGCATACATTAATGTTTAATGTTTGCTATTTAAGCACAATGCAAAACGCGTGTTAACCAAATGCAAAAGGCATGCGAAACAAATAAGCTAGCGCGTGCACATATGAATGTTCTCTGAGGCACTGAGCAAGGAAACGAAAAGCGTATTCACATGGCGCCACTAATACGCGTGCACATCTCCTGCCCTGCCTGTCTTTTAAACGCGTGCACAAATTACAGCAAGAAAGCAAGAGGCGTGTTAATGCGGCAAGCAGGAGGTGTGTTAACGCGGCATCAATAATACGCGTGCACATGTCCTGTCCTGCAACTTCAGCTAACGCCGCCGTACGCGTTCACAGCTGATGTCTTTTAAGCGCGTGCACCTATCCTGTCCCGCATCGCTAAGCAAGTCAACAACAATAGATCTCGCCTACGCGAGCAGCGCATGGCACTGCATCGCTAGGCAAGACCTAAAAACGTGCATTTGCGTTTCAAATGTCCGATCCTGCAGCAGCACACTTCCAAAGCCCATACATGACAGTAACCCGATTCAAGGCCCCATTCTCCCGATTTTTTTTTTTAAATCTCCCACTTTGCTCTTCTGAAATGTTGGCATGTATGCTTAAATATCATAAAACACAGAGGACCGGGTTTATCCCTTGTCCAGCCGTCTGAATATTTTATGTCTTGTATGATTTAATGTTTCCTGAAGTGGGTTGGGAAGGGAGCTCCCCTGAAGTGCTGAACCCACAGTAGAGGAGCACCTTTGGTGAGAATATAACGCATGATGTCATGGGGGAGCAGTTATATATATTTAGTTTTACAGAACCTTTATTTCGAATAAAACAAAGAAGCATCTTTTCTCCTTGTTTCTCTTCTCAGGTTTTATGACCTTAGAGCCCTGATTCCACCTTCCTGACTCTTTATCTCACTCTTGTAGGTTCTTTTCCCATCACTGCCTTTTTTTTTTTTTTTACATGTTTCTCTTCCTTCTTTCCTGTTTTTCTCTTTTTCTCTCTCTTGCTCTGGATCAGAGACTGTTGAAGAAAGATAAGTTCCGGGCACACAATGAGTGCCAGTAGCCCCCACCTGCTGCCACCGGCTCAAATTAAGTACTATTCAATTCGATTTTATTGTTTGGTTAATTAAAACATTTACAAAAGTTAAAAATGTACAGTGACTAATAATAAAACCGTGTAGTAAAAAATCATTGCTAAATATAAGCAGGGAGAGTTCAGCTGAACCATTAAAATAACAGTTTAGGAGTCAGTCGTGTCACGTAACTAAGCAGGTTTTTGCACACAAGGGTTAGACATTGTGCAAAGATACGCAAAACGCAAGCTAGTTGTGAAAAAGACAGATCTGCAGAATACAAACAGAAGGAATTCAGCTGAGCCACATATTAAGGGGTAATGTAGGTAACAGATAAAAGTTTTGTTAACGTGAGTTATAAACAGTGTGCCAAGTATGCAAAACACAGACCAGTTATGAAACGAAGGATCTCTAACGGTACTAACCTAATTCATTTTGCAAGCTTGTCTTTCTCAGAGACTTGCCCAATACAATCCAAGTGCCAATCGATTAATTTTTTATTATTATTTATTTATAAAGTTTTATATAGCTTAAACAAAAGCAAGGGTGCACCAACAAACAACCCAGACAAGGAAAAAAGAATCTTTAAATCCATGTCCACAAGTAAATTCTTCCAAGTTCTTCTTTTATTATTGTAATACAGGTTTAAAACACGGTCAGGGTGATCAAAAAAAGAGCCGACGCGTTTCGTCCTTACAAAGGACTTCTTCAGGGCTGTTGGTTAAACAAATATATACACAAACATAAATATGTAAAACAACGGACATTGACAGAAATACGACATTATTCATAAATATTTAAGACTACACAGAAAAAGAGAAAAAAAATCAATTTACACCATTGATTGACAAAGACAACAACAGAATTATATAAATACAAACACTCATGATCAAATATTTACACAATGCAGGCAAAAGACTGCCTATTGCATGCCTATAAAAAAGAAAAAGAAGAGAAGCCTACAGTTAAACCTCATATTATTTCTTTAATATAATTTTTCCTAAATTAATAATCATTTCTTATAGCAGGTTATTATTATTTCCATCTAAATTCTATACTAAGCTAAGATAGTGGCCGTTTCGGTTTTCGCGGTGGACAAGCAAACCCTTTTCTCTCGTTCCACTTGGCGGATTATAAAATATACTTGTTTTGCTCGAGACGCCGAGCCTTTGGACTTGGAGAGTGATTTTTAATCTCCTGGCACTCCGGTTTCCGGAACTCTCATTTAATCCCGACACTAGGCTAAGATGGCTGCTATATTCGGCTAAGAAAGTGGTCGTTTCGGTTTTCGCTGTGGGCTAGCAGACCCTTTTCTCTTGATCCGCTTAGCGGATTATAAAATATACTTGTATCGCTCAAGATGCTGAGCCTTTGGACTTGGAGAGTGATTTTTAATCTCCTGGCACTCCGATATCCGGAACTCTCATTTAATCCCGATACTAGGCTAAGATGGCGGCTGTTCCGGCTCTCGGGGTGGGCAAGCAGATCCACTCTTTTCATTCCGCTCGGTGGAATGCAAACTATACAGGTATATATTTATATATTGCGGAACAACATCATCACAAGATGGCTGCCATAGATGCTTTGCCGAACGCACTACACCGGAAGTCGGCACTCGTCACTACTCACAGCTGCTTCTTGTTGCCTGAGATGCACGTGGGTATTTAAACCCGGGATCTTCGGTACTAGTTTTTTCCGTGCTGATGCCTGTGACGAACGGACGTAAGGAGCCCGCAAACCGACTGATCCTGGTAAGAGACTCGATGCGGCTTGGCTTCTCAAACTCTTAACTTATGGGTTTTTTCATGGTTAATAATTGACGTTCTATGGTTGGTACCCTTATTTGCTTATGAGTCTAGCTCGTCTCTTGTGGTCCCACAGACAACAACTTTTCGCGCTCATAACGACAATTTTTTTGTATACTCCTGTTTGACTTAACATTCTCTTGGCAATTGGGGTTTTGGATGGGTTTTTAAAAAAATGTTCCTATCCTCTTGCTCATTATGATAACTTTTTATAGGTTATTAATTCACAATAATTGGAATGATATTCACTATATTATTTGTCTAGTTGACTATGCCAACTTTATCACTTTCTCTTGTGTTGATTACCATTTTAATTTATGATTATGAATCTGACTATCTCTTTCAATCCAGGCCCGTCGTGGCAATTGTGCCAACCACTGTGGTTCCCCCTCACGCACTTTTGGACCATGGATTATTTCACCATGGAATGATTATATAAATTAATAGACAAGGTGCTGACTAAACATAAGGCGACGTGAGTATTGGGAACATTTTCCTTGCTTTGTCCCTGCGCTGCCGTTTAACTCATTTCTGCATTAACACAAGTGGCCAATCACCCGTATTACTCTCTCTTTTACAATCTTAGACAATTTGAAGCCTTCTACCAACGTGATATCATTAAGGGTTCCATTCTGTTTGATTATTTGAATCATTTCCTTCGCTCAATAGATGTGAAGAGCCATTTTGCCTATTCTATAAAGTGAGTACAGAAGCAAATTTTGATTGACTTCTGCTTGTGTCACTCACTCTTCAATCCATTTGAAATGAAGTAATTTTTACTTTACTATTATTCTAGATAGAAAAGCTGACGGAAGTATACAGTTTCCTCAGCTATTTTCACTTCTTGGATTACTCTCCGCCCTAATAAGTGTACAGATTTATCTCGGTGGGTACATCTTATAGTTTCTTAAAAGACACGGGGAATGAGGTTTATAAGTTCTCTGGAACACTCTCTCTCTGGATGTTTCACACTCTTGGTGTTCCATTCCTCTCATGGGTACCAAGTTTATTCTCTCTCTATGTATATACACATATATCATATGTCTCTACATTTTCTCTTTTAACTATTATCCTTTAACTGTAGGCTTCTCTTCTTTTCTTTTTATAGGCATGCAATAGGCAGTCTTTTGCCTGCATTGTGTAAATATTTGATCACAAGTGTTTGTATTTTTATAATTCTGTTGTTGTCTTTGTCAATCAATGGTGTAAATTATTTTTTTCCCCTCTTTTTCTGTGTAGTCTTAAATATTTATGAATAATGTCGTATTTCTGTCAATGTCCGTTGTTTTACATATTTATGTTTGTGTATATATTTGTTTAACCAACAGCCCTGAAGAAGTCCTTTGTAAGGACGAAATGCGTCGGCTGTTTCTTTGATCGCGTGTTTTAAACCTGTATTACAATAATAAAAGAAGAACTTGGAAGAATTTACTTGTGGACACGGATTTAAAGATTCTTTTTTTCCTTGTCTGGGTTGTTTGTTGGTGCACCCTTGCTTTTGTTTAAACTGTGATATTCCTGGATTGGAATTACACTGTGACAGTGGGTGTTTTACGGTGTGCACACAGCTTTCTGGGTAGTTCCAGAATATATATATATATATATATATATATATATAATATAGGGATAGCGGGTCAGGTGCTGTGGCCTGTAGGGTTCCACTGTCTAGCTTCATCGTTTCGAGTAGCGTGCTACTCGCCGAAAAAGCTCTTCGACGCCTCGTCAGGGGTAGTAAGCGCTATATAAATGCAAATACAATACAATACAGCGCTAGCTTGACCTGTGGGTATCAGAGCGCTTTACATACACAAAGGAAAAGAAAAATTTGCATTGCATCGCAGGATAAGAGGGAGCATAAAGATATAAGCAAAAACATAATACTTATGAATACAGTGAAGGGGAGAAAAAAACGCAGGTGGTTGGAACAGTCAGATAACCACCCATCCTTGAAGGTCAAGTGAGAGGGGAGTCCACTAGGTTATTGAAGCCTAGGTTAGTTGGCTTGGACGGTAAAGTAATTGTTGAGGAGATGGAGTTTCAGGTTCTTTTTGAAGCAGGAGAAGGAGGGGGTTGCATCTGAGGTCTATAGGTAACGAGTTCCACATCCTGGGTACGTTACCAGAAAAGGCTCGGCACTGGGTCGTTTTCCTTTTCAATTTCGGAGGGATGAGAAGAAGTGAGTTGGTGCTTCTCAGAGTTCTGAATTTTCCTGTATTTACCAGTTTTCTGTTTAGGTAGTTGGGGGATTGTGCGTGAAGGGCCTTGTGTGTGATGCAGGCCAGTTTGTAGATACATCTACCTTCCATGGGAAGCCAGTTGAGGGCGTTGAGGGTTGGTGTGATGTGTTCAAATCTTTTTACACCAGTTATGAGTCGAGCTGCCATGTTAAGGACTGACCTTAATGGGTCTAGGTGAGCTTTTGGTGTCCCTGTTAGGATGGCGTTCCCATAGTCCAGTTTGGAAAGGACTAGGGATTGAACTATTGTCTTGAGATCATCCTGGGGAATGAAAGGTTTAATTTTCTTGAGGTGTTTTTGTGAGTAGAGCGCACCTTTTGCATAGTTTTGATGTGGTCCTTCTTTGATAGGTTCTTATCTAGGGTAATGCCTAGTGACTTTACCGAGTCAGATAGGATGAGGGAGCAGTTTAGAGCATCAAGATTCTTGAGCCAGTCTTGAATTGGTCGGTGGTTACTTTTCGGAGAGAACAGTGTTAATTCCGTTTTGTCCGGGTTCAGCTTTAAGTGGTTTGCGTTAAACCAAGTTTGGATCTTGGTTAGCATGACATTGAGGTGTTGGACGTCCCTGGGTGATTTGATTTTGTAGTAGATTTGTATGTCATCTGCATATAGGTGGTATTGAACCCCTGCTTGTTTCCGAATAATTGTAAGGGGTTCCATGAAGAGATTGAAGAGGGATGGTGAGAGGATCGATCCTTGTGGGACTCCAAGTGTGACTTGTGTTGGTATCGAGAGGCAGGAGTTGATTTTAATTTGTTGTGAACGTTGTTGAAGGAAGGAAGTGAACCATTTTAGTACTGTGCCATTGATGCCAGAGCGCCTCTGCAAAGTCTCAAGTAGAGCTGGATGATTTATTGTGTCGAACGCCGCTGATAAGTCAATAAGGATGAGGAGACAGGCTTCACCTTCATCTAAGGCTCTGTGGATATCATCTGAAATATTGAGCATCGCTGTTTCGGTGCTACAACCTTTCCTGAATCCCGATTGAAAGGTGTCGAGGAGGTTGAAGTCCTCCATATGTTTGTTAAGTTGTTGGAGAACGCACTTCTCCAATGTTTTAGCTAGGAACGGGAGGTTGGAGATAGGTCTGAAGTTGTTGAGCTCGTTAGGGTCGGCTCCTGGTTTCTTGAGTATGGGTGTAATTTGTCCTAGTTGAAGGGAGTCTGGGACACAGCCTGAAGTAAGAGGAGTTGATGATTTTTGTCCAGAAAGGGGCAATGATGTGGTTGAGTTTCTTTACTATTGTGGATGGGAGGGGGTCCATAGTGTGGGAAGTAGGCTTTAGGCTTGCAACTATATTGAAGACCTCGTTTTCCGACATGAGTTCAAAGTCCGACCAATTAGCATAATTTTTCAGTTGGAAGCGAACCTGGTGGTCCGTGGTAAGATTTCGATCTGTTTGGTCAAGGGTGATTAAAGGGGGGCAGGTTGCGAGGGAGAGAGGATTTGAGGTTTGGATGAAGGATTGCTCAATTTTTGAGACTTTATCTGTGAAGAAGCTGGCGATTTCTTCGCATCTATCCTTGGTGGCATTTATTTCTTGAGGGGGGTGTGCCATTTGTTTGACTTTTAACAATGTTGAAGAGTTCTCTAGCTCTATTCTTCGCCTGGTCTAGTTGGTTGCGGAAGAAAGTGTCCTTTTCTCTAAAAATGTGTTTTTTGTATGCCGACCGGGCCGATCTAAGTTGCGCTATTTGTAGAGTTGAGGTGTTTAGTCTCCAGGTCCTTTCCGACTGTCTGAGTTGTCGTCTTTCGTTATTAAGATCCACGTTGAACCAAGATTTGGATTTGATAGATCTCACATGTTTGAGTTTGAGTGGCGCTACTTGATCTAACACCTCCGTCATTGTTGAATTAAAGTGGGCTGTGAGGTCATCGGCTGTCATAGTGGCAGGCTGGAGTTGTAGATGGGCATGAATCCTGGATTGCAGTTCGGTTATAGGGATTTCTTTGAAGTTCCTGGTCCAGTGCTTAGGTTTGTCAGATCGTATTGGTTGGTATCTGACATGTGAGTCAATATTAAACAGTATGAGGTGGTGGTCAGACCAGTCAATGGGAGAGATCGATCTCGGAGAGACCAGCTAATTTTTGGTGATGATCGCATCCAGTGTTGCTCCTTTGATGTGAGTTGGTTCATTGCAGAGTTGTTTGAGGTTGGTAATTTCAAGCAGGTTGGAGAGGTTCTGGGCTGTGGTGTCTTCTGGGTTGTTCCAGTGGATATTGAGGTCACCCAGGAACACGTCTTCCGTGTCTGTTATGGAGATACGTGTTATTAGGTCGGTGAGTTCTTCAGCGAAGAGGGTGCGCTCACCAGGAGGATGGTAGATGGTGTGAAATTTGATGGGCGTGGTGCCTTTGACTGCTAGTTCAACACCTAGGTACTCAAGAGTCAGGTATTCTGTAGGTTTTAATGTGGTAAGCTGTATTCCTTCTTTGTGAATGATAGCTAGACCGCCACCTGTTTTGATCGGTCTGTCGTGTCTGATGATGATGTAACCTGGGGGGGTGAGAAGGTCTAGGATGGGGGTAGAATGGTCATTGAGCCAGGATTCTGTGAGGAATGCGATGTCTATTTCTTCCGCGAGTATGACTTCTGCAATGTCTGTGGCGTGTTGTACTGCTGATCTACAGTTGAGGAGCATGCACGATGGAGGACGGGGAGCCTCAATGTTGGTGTGTGCTGTATGTATAGAAGTGTATTGAGCAGGGGGTCTGGGCGAGAGGACGGGTCTAGGCATTCTATTTGTGCCCACTATAACTGGGATTGCGAAAGGAGCCGTGTTCTGGCTTATTGCGAGGTAAGAGTCATTGATCTCCTCTGCTTCTCGTGTTGAAATGGGGCAGAGAGCTCGGCTAGGTCGGTGTGCATGACTCCTCATAGGACTGGCGGGCCAAGGGGTGCCAAGTGGGGCCATGGAAGAGGCTGTGTGGGGAGAAGGTGCAATTAATTTTTTTTTTTATTAACATGGGTAATAGAGCGATGTGCAAAATACTCTGAACACAGGCCAATTGTAGGAAGACAGGGCTATAAACGACACTGAATGAGAACATGTCACAACCTTGTTTTGCTCAGAGACTGTCAAAATGCAGTCCAAACAAAGCTTATTTAGAGAAAACCAATAGTCGGCCAATGGATTTTTTTTTTTTTTGGGTGATGGCAACCCTGACTTCAACAGAGATGTTCTTGCTGGAGTTTGATGAATTCCCCTTAACATGCAGACCCTGTTCTTGGCACACAAAGGCAGCGTTGCAAGCTGTGGAAAAGGTAGAATGATACACACAGCCAACTTTTGCGGCAGGTTTGCTCGGTACGACTGAAAAAAAGACCTCTCTTGTCGAGACCTTCGTAGACCTACTCCTAGAGCAGCAGCAGTAGGATCCAAATTTTGGGGACGTTTCGTTCGGTTTCATGCCTTGTGGTCCCACTGGAGTTGCAAGGGAAGCCTACTACAAGTTAATGAGAGTTGGCTTGTTGCCTCTCCCTTTGGATAAACCCTTTTGCCGCTCTTGTGACAAACTTGGTGAACCGAATATTAAGCATCGGGTTCTCTGGGTTCATAGATGCAAGGATAGCTTGCCTGCAGGTGCGGACGCCGAGTTTGTTCCAGTCGCCCCGAAACCAAATCCTTAGGTCGTTGAGGAGTGCAGGGCATAGGCAAACTACGTGCTCCAACGATTACTTGCTGCTCCCGCACCCCCTGCACGTTGTATTATCATTAATGTGGTGCCAGCCAGGCAAGTGGTGCAGGAACGGCCAGTCCCCCATTCTAAGAGCTAGGAATCTTTTTTTTTTTCCAGAACACTGCGTAGGTGCACGACCTGTGTGGTGCAGCAGTCCCTGGCTTAAATCCCGAAATGATCGTCCACGAGTGCTTACGCTGTGCCAGTTGCACTTTGTCTGAATGGAAGGACCAAGAGCAACACTCTTTTTGATGTACATTTTAAGAGCTGGCTGGAATGGATTGGTGCTTCAGATTTCTTTCACTTCCAAAACTTGTAAGGAGTCATCTTGGTAACGTCGATGTGATAGTCCCTATTGACTGGAGGATATTTCCTGCCACAGCATAGCCTCCAGGCTTGCTTCTCTGGACAGGCATAGCTTATTACACCGCTTGACAAATGCTCCAGCACCAACCGCTCGATGATCTTGAAGGCCAAACTCAAGTCATATCTGCATTGGCGATGCGTTTTTTGGAAGTCTTAACACTTGCTTAAAAATTCTTGTTGTGATCTCGTTCACCAGGTGGTTATCCTTCCCTAGCATGATCTCCTGGCCGTAGGTTAAATAGTTGGAGATTTTAGCCTTCATAATGTAGGAGAGTAGGATCTGCTTCACATGGGTACCCCCACTTTTTGCTGATGCTTCACTGTTTTTCGACATTAGTCTGGCTGGGGCCCTGCTAATCAGAACCCCAGCCTAGCTGCTTCCTCTCTAAAATGGTTTCCATGTGCCTTAGGCACATCACTGATTGGGATCTGGAGTGCCCTTATAAGTCCCTAGTATATGGTATACTATGTACCAAGGGCATAGGTACCTCAGAGGCCTGCCAGGGGCTGCAGCATGTATTATGCCACCCCTGGAAGGCCATCCAAACTGACACCACAGGTCTGCTACTGCAGCCTGGGTAAGGTGGTGCCTGCACCCCTTACTGTGATATAGGTTACCTATATCACGAAATACATACACACATATAAACCTATAAGTCACTCCTAAGGCAGGCCTTATCAATCCTAAAGGCAGAGTGCATGGTTCCTATGTGAGAGGGTGCCCCTGCATGAGCAGGGCCCCTCTGCAGCGTCTCGGAGACCATCTCTGATGCTGCTTGTAGTGCAGCCTGACCATATACTCTTAAGCGCATTATATCCTCGCGGTAAAATGCTAACTTTGGAATGGCTGCACCTAAACATGTCGTGTTTGGTGTCAAACATCTTGAATACTACCCCCCGCCAATCCTGGCGGCGGGGGTAGCATTCCACCCTTCTAGAGGGAAAGACATGTTAACTCTGACGAGTCCGGTAACTTCTTTCCAGAGCCCTGGCATCACAAAATGGATGCTGCTGCCACAGACACGAGTCTGGCCTCCTGCTGCTGGACGAAACTCCGGCAGGGAGGCCTGGACAACAGGTTTCCTGTCCCAGGGAGGTGTGACCACCTCCCCAGACAGGATAATGTGTATTGGGGCTGGGCGGGAGCACTTTCGGGTGCTTTGAAGTCCTGCACTGGGGGCACATTTGGTGTCCCTGTGCATACCCCAGTTCAAACCGGATCAGGGGCTTGCAGCCCCTGCTTTGGCGCGAACTGGACAAAGGGAAAGGGGTGTAGCCACCCTCTGCCTCTGACCCACCCATAGGTGGGGCCACAGAGTAGTCCAACCCCTATTTTTAGAATAAAGGTAGGAACCCAGTCCTTAGGACTTTAGATTATACCTGGACGAAACTCTGAAACTGAATCCTGGACCTTCGACGCTCTACGACAAGATTAGAGGACTGAAGAATCTCCTTGGGGTCAAGGAGTGACTCCCCTGCTTGGCAGGCACCAAAGAAGCATCTGTCCGGTTCGCATTTCTGAAGCTCCTGTCGGACGCCGAAGTCATCGCATCACCAGAGGTGGATTCTCAGACTTCCCGAGGCTACCCTGAGTCCCCAGCAAAGCTGAGGCCCGTGGCTATCGTGGGTGACTTGAGACCGTGACCCCTGGACACCGAGCACATTTGCAAGTGCATCATCTTCTGGGTCTCCCAAGAAGTCGTGCTTTGGGCTCCGAGTAGCCCTAGCCTCCAGCACCACCTGCACCGAAGATCACTGGCCCCCACTCCACGAGTGTCCTGTAAGCCAGATCCACGTGCGGCGTCACGAGGCTCCTTCGCGGTCGCTAGCCCGTTGGCTAGTAGCCCTTAACGAAGGCCAATCCTTTTCTTACTTGGCATCCTGGTTGCTCCAGGCCTGCCCTCACTTACCCTCGCTGGGTGAGTTCCACAGACCTTGCTGGTCTGCACCATCGACGATGTACATCTTCACCGAGACTTGCCGTTGCCAAGGCTTGTTGGGTCCAATCCGGTCGCCGACACCTCAGCACTCGACAGACATCGTGTACCAGCCCGAATCCTGCTCCTGGTCGCCGACAACGCCTCCTGGACCTCGTGGCTGAAGAGTCAAGACGACCGTCAAAGCACCTGAAGCACTCGACATCGGTGGGCATCTGTCCATCGCCTTCCTGGTCACTGGCTAGTGACCCAGACTCTGTCCCCTCTGCTTTCAGGTTCTTCAGAACTCCGATCCACTCTTGGATCCACCCGGACACTTTTCTCTTGGCCGCCAGCAGCACTCTGCAGCAGATCGCCATTCGAATCGACGACGAAACCCGACCCCGAAAGGCACCTATGCACCCGGCTTCCCTGGGTGAGGTAACACGAGTACTCCGGTGCTCCCGTGGGTAGAGACTCTTCAAAGTCCTAGATCTCAAAGGGTTTTGTCCTAGTCCTCTTTTAAGTGTCCCTTTCCTCTATTTTCCCGATCCCGACTTTCTCCATAGAAGTTAACGGCGTATCGCGGTTGTGTATTTACACTGCACGCGTCTCCCGTGGGTCCCCTGTGTCACTACCTTGGGTGGTTCCTTGTGGTCCAAGCACTTCTAGAGGCTCTAGGCCTAGTGTCTAGTTCAGTCGTGGTTCGCATACCACTTTATTGGTATATGGTTTGGTACGCCCCTAGGGTCCAAACGTGTATTTGTGCTATTACTGTGATTTAATAACTTATAACTTATGTACTTCGAACTCTAGCCTCATAAAGAGACTAGAGGGGTGTGTTTAGCAATAAATACATATATTTTGAATCATTTGGTCACTCAAGAGATTATAGACTGGTAAAACAAGCTGCTTTACATTCCTTCAAGACTTAGGGGTCGATTCCGATTCGGGCCGGAAAGCACCGACCGACTCGGATCCGGAAAAATACCGACCGACACGTACCAGTGGCGCCCGACACGCCAAGTACGATGCAAGCCGCGATAAATCCGACCGACACGTCAGGAAACCAAGCCGACCGACCGAGCCGCTCGGAAAATAGCAATCCGGCCGGAAAACACGCGAATCCAACCGACCGACACGCACCCGGAACAAATCCGACCGAATCGTACCCGCCAACTCCAACCTGCAAAGTACGATGCAAGGCGCGAAAACACGACCGAGTCGGACGGAGGACAAGCCGTACGACCGACACGCATACAAAACCGAGCCGAAGCAACACAATACACCGCGACCGACGCGTACGCAGCATACAAAACTGCACAAACACAGCGTGAACGAAACGGAAAACACCGTACGAGACCAATGCAGGGTCCGACTCGGTCACAAGAACGTTTCCAACATACACAAACAGCACAAAGGAAAAATCAACCAAAAAAAGGCCAAACAAGCAATTACCAAGCCAATAAATACTGGGGGGTGGGGACAGAGAACAAAGACACACCAACAACTCCACCTATATAAAGGACACAAATCACTACCATGAGCCTTTGCAAATGCCATTCCACTGCCAGCACCCAAGAGAAAGCAACCACACACCCACAGCTCATCCCTCACACAAGCCACACACCAGCAGCACACCAACAAATACCTACCTCACATACACCCAGCACAACACACACCCACACACCCTCACCTGCACACCAACACACACATCACCCACTATCACCACCCATCACCATGCCCCCCAAGAAGAATCCCAAGTTCCTAGATAGTGAATTGGAAGTCATGGTAGACGAGATCCTCAGGGTGGAGCCACAGCTGTTTGGCACTCTGGTCCAACAGACCCCCATGTCGCAGAAAACCAAGATGTGGGAGAGGATCATCAACAGGGTGAACGCCCAATCACCATGTCGGCGCACAAAGACCGACATCCAGAACAGGTGGTATGACGTGCGCAGGAGGGTCCGGGAGCTGCTCAAGAAAGACTACCACCTGAGCCAATACACCGGCAGTGGCCCTCCTGCCAAGCCAGTATACCTCAGGCCCTGGGAGGAGAAGGTGCGGGCCATCCTTCCGCCAGTGAGCGTATATGGACTAGAGGACATCCCAGAGCCTGGTGAGTACACAACAAATGTACACAATAAACTGCCACAAAACACACACATCACTGTCAAGGGGAGAGTCAAACCATGCACTCATAGCAATTACACAGCAACTAGAACAGAATCATCCCAAAATGTGTATGTCAGTCAGATAAACACAACACATGCCATCAAAAAGTCACATCCAACTGTGCCAACACATGTACAAACACAACCACAACTACAGCTAGGCAGTGGCACAAATAGAACTAACACACACATCCACACATGTAGCCACCACAACAACACCAACACACAGTGAAGACCACTCAAAGGAAGGAATTCTGTGTATGCTGGCCAAGTCAGTGTAGCCAATAGCATCATGGGAGTCGCAGTCACACATATTGCCCCCCCCACAACTGTCCCATCAACACCACCCTGAACCATGCTCACATCACAGGGAGTGGAGAAGGACTCACAAGATGGCTGACACTGGCTACTGCTGTGGGGAGCACAAGGCCCTGCTGCCAACTGTGCACCAACAAACAGCAGGACACCACTGACTGACATCCTGAGAGACAACTTACACTCCCTGCAATGCAAGCACGTTCCATGGTGGGATATCTGGCTGGCTGGCTGGGTGGGAAGGGGGACTTGCAGCACTGACCATAGTCACCAGCACCTCCCCTCACACCCCCCCCAACACAAACTCCACAGTACCCACCTGGTAGAATGCAATGCCCTCCATCCTAACACAAGATCCCACAAAGCACCACCACCCTGGGTTATGTTGTGTGAAGCACAGGGACACTCTTGGGACTCTTAGCCAAACAACTGCCAGGACAACACTCCCAGCCATCCTGTCAGCACAGCCAGCCCACCCCACAGGGAAGCAGAGTCAAAAGGAAGGAAGCATGGGCATGCTGGGAAGGGGGTGGAGGCAATAGCATGATGGGAGTCGTAGTCACAGACATTGCTCAGCCTCACAACTGGCCCATCAACACCACCCTGAACCATGCTCACATCACAGGGAGTGGAGAAGGACTCACAAGATGGCTGACACTGGCTACTGCTGTGGGGAGCACAAGGCCCTGCTGCCAACTGTGCACCAACAAACAGCAGGACACCACTGACTGACATCCTGAGAGACAACTTACACTCCCTGCAATGCAAGCACGTTCCATGGTGGGATATCCGGCTGGCTGGGTGGGAAGGGGGACTTGCAGCACTGACCATAGTCACCAGCACCTCCCCTCACACCCCCCCCCAACACAAACTCCACAGTACCCACCTGGTAGAATGCAATGCCCTCCATCCTAACACAAGATCCCACAAAGCACCACCACCCTGGGTTATGTTGTGTGAAGCACAGGGACACTCTTGGGACTCTTAGCCAAACAACTGCCAGGACAACACTCCCAGCCATCCTGTCAGCACAGCCAGCCCACCCCACAGGGAAGCAGAGTCAAAAGGAAGGAAGCATGGGCATGCTGGGAAGGGGGGTGGAGGCAATAGCATGATGGGAGTGGTAGTCACAGACATTGCTCAGCCTCACAACTGTCCCATCAACACCACCCTGAACCATGCTCACATCACAGGGAGTGGAGAAGGACTCACAAGATGGCTGACACTGGCTACTGCTGTGGGGAGCACAAGGCCCTGCTGCCAACTGTGCACCAACAAACAGCAGGACACCTCTGACTGACATCCTGAGAGACAACTTACACTCCCTGCAATGCAAGCACGTTCCATGGTGGGATAACTGACTGGGTGGGTGGGTGGGTGGGAAGGAGGTCTGGCTGTCAACCAAACACAATCAATGCAGACCATGTTCACACCCCAGAGAATACATAGAAATGCCCAAATAATGCAGGACAATGTGCCACACCAATATCAACCCCTGACTGTGACGACTTAGGACAATACAATGTACAGGCCCGCACCCCGAGGCACAGTCACAACTGTCAGGTGTGTCAACCACTGATGCCTGCAGAAACATGACATACATTGTTTGTGTCTCCCAAAAACAGGTGATGATAGGGACACAGCAGCAGACGCTGAGGAGTCCCAGTCCCAGGCTCAAGAGGATGCCGAGCTCACTGGCGTCGTACAGCCTCTGTCCTCCTCGGACGATGAAGAACAACCTGGCACATCCGGTGCAAGTCAACATGCTGCACCAGCAGGACCACCAGCTGCAGCACCAGCAGGTCCACCAGCTGCACCCCCTGCACCCACCCCTCCAACGACTGTCACCACGAATACCATCCCTGCCGACATGGACAGAATAAGGAACAACACCAGCGCAGTGACCCTGGACCAACCTGGGGCCATGGACACCACCACCACCACCAACCCCCAAGGTGGACCAGGGTTATCTGTGCGTGCAACTGCACACACTGCACATGTCAGCAGGGGTGGTGGGAGGGGTGGGAGACAGAGGTCGCTGCTTGCAGACGTTGCTGGTGTGCATGAAGACCCACAACTGGTACGCATAGCTGATGCGTACCAGTCCAGCACCGGAGAGCTCAGCCAGGTAGTGGGGCTCCTCAGAGACATCAAACAGCAGCAGGCTGCCCATCATGCCCGCTTGGACTCCCACATGTCCCATGTGGAGTCACACATGTCACGTGTGGACTCCCACATGTCACGTGTGGACTCCCACATGACCCGCGTGGAGTCCAAGTGGGATGTACTACATGAGATGACGGCGGTGCACAGGGACATTTTACAATGCCTCCGCCAGATGAACAGCAACCAGTCCACACCTCCCTGTGTGCCAACAACATCTGGTACCGAACAAACTGCAACTGCCACAGGGAGGGAGGAGGACTCTGGCGGAGAGTCCCCTGCACCGCAGCAGCCTGCACTTGAGGGCCCCCCCCCAAGAAGAGGGGTCGTCCGAGGAGGGGAAAGTGAGAGGCTGATGGCCAAGCGCAACTCCCAGGAAGCCTGAACCTGTTCTGGATTTTCGCCTTTGTGCACAGACTGTTCACCCTGTTGATGGCAACACTACTCCCACACATTGCATGGGGAGTACAAGTTGGAACAATGTGTCAGACAACTGTGGCCCCGATACTGGGGATCCTGTCTACCTGGACTTTCTATTCATCTAGGAACTTGGGATTGCAAGATTCATGTACAGCACAATCCATCCTATGCACTATTATCACAGATGTATCACAATAAACACAATAATACACCATACTTGCCTCTGTCGTGATTCCAACGTGGGTGCTGTTATGGGGATGATGAACAACAAAATTACACTGTGTATGCGAACTGCAACAGCAAGGACAACACAGGCATGTGAGTACAGGCAACGTGACACATATGAGGGAGACACACCACCAGGGCTACACAACACATACACACCTAGGCCATCTGACTCATTGCCTACACTGATGTTGCCAGGGAAGACGGTGCAATGCACAGACACCACACCCATTCCCAGTTGTAGTCAAGTAGCCCACAGGTGCAGTAAGCAAATGGCAGTCAAATGTGTGACCACAGACAACGCACATCACTAAGTGAAGCACAGGTTTATTACACAGTAGCAACATGCCGTAACCACTACAGATGCAAGGTAACCCCACCTGGTAGCGGGCACACAGTCAACAACTGTAGACAGAAGGAAGTCCATGGGTGTGGCGCACATCACCTGTAGGGACACAACAGCTACCAGCCTGGATGTGCAATCACGTTGTCGGTGGACACAGTTGACCAAACGAATCTGAAAGTACCCTGTGAAGGACAGAAATGACACACAGTCAAAAGCAATGGAGTACAGGACAGAACAGCAAAACTCATGCACAATACATGTTACAAGATACCCACCCAGAACCAAGTTAGCATGTGAACACTGTTGGGGAGTACAGCCCACCTGTAAGCACACATCGCAACACACATCCAGTCAAGTAGCCCATGGACACACTCCAACAGCACCAGAGCACCACCCACACATCATGCCAACTCACATCATTGACATGACACCTCAGGATACTCACATTCAGCTAAAGAAGTTGGTGATGAGCTGTGTGCGGACATCACCATCACCATCATCATCATCATCGTCACTGGCATCGTGTTCCAGGCCAGGATCCTCCACAGGTGGCGGATGTTGGTCATCGTCATCCTGGATGAGAGGCAACTCCTTCCGCACTGCCAGGTTGTGGAGCATGCAGCAGACGATGATAATCTTGCACACTTTCGCAGGGGCATATGGGAGGGACCCTCCGGTCTTGTCCAGGCAGCGGAAGCGGCTCTTCAGGAGACCAAAGGTCCGCTCAATCACTCTCCTGGTCCGACCATGTGCCTCATTGTAGCGCATCTGGGCAGGTGTCACAGGGTTCCTGAGGGGTGTCAGCAACCACGGCATGTTGGGGTATCCCGAGTCACCTACGGACAGACAAGTGCACATCAGCTGACTTGGAAAAGTGGGCGGAATACTACAGATCAGATCACACACAATGGCACAAAGTCAGTACACACCGACAAGCCAGGCACGCTGGTTCTGCATCTGTGCCATCAACCTGGGGATGCGACTACTCCTCATCACAAAGGCATCGTGTGCTGAACCAGGGAAACGGGCACACACGTGTGTGATGGTCATGTCTGCAAGACACACCACCAGTGCATTGACCGAGTGGTAGTGCTTGCGGTTCCTGTAGGCCTGCTCCTGGGCCTGTGGTGGTACCAAAGCCACATGTGTCCCATCAATGGAGCCAATGACATGCGGCATCCTCCCCAGGGCATAAAAGTCACTCTTCACGTCAGTGAGTCGTCGCAGTCTAGGGAAATAGATGTACCGGTTCAGGAAGAGCAACATTGCCGCCAAGAAATCGCGGAGCACACGGCTGAACATGGTCTGTGACATCCCACCAGCAGACGCCACAGTATGTTGGAAGGTACCGGTGGCAAAGAAGTGTAGGGCTGCCATCACCTTCACCTTGGGGGTCAGCGCTGTAGGATACGGCCGGCCAGGCTGCAAATGTGGGGACAACTGCACTGCCAAATCCTCAATCAGCTGCCTGGTGAAGCGGTACCGTCGGATGCTGTCCCGTTCCACCATCGTTGCCAGGTCTGGGAATGGCCGATGGACAGCAGGAGCCCTGCAGTGCAGAGGAGAAGTAAGCAAGATCGTCAGTCACCCCACATATGCGGCATTGAACACACTCAAGATCCCAACATACATCATCATGAGGCACAACTACATGAAGTGTGCAGTACCGGAACGACATGTATGGTACATACATGGCCAACATCTGTCAACACGGTCCTACAGGTGGCATCAATTTGTCCCAGGTTGGCCCATTGGATATCATGATGCTGTGTCACAGTCACCCCCCAGTGACATGTGAGGACAGATGTGCCCCAGGCACCACAGCTCAACGACAGGCACATTCCCAGGGACCCTGTAATGCCACATGGACACTGGCATCACCTGGAGTATCATGTGTACACCACAACAAAACAAACATGACCCCCACAGGTAGTGGCCACACTTGCCATGGCAGGAGAGCCATGGACGTCTGTGACACACACGCACAACATCAGAGTCCATGCACACACAACGTGGATGTGGAGACTGTCTCCCATTGTGCACATGAAATCAGAGACATTGTAAACACTACATGCACAAAGACTGTGGAGGGCCATCACTATTGTGCCACTGGGACACCCTGGCTCAAACATACCGTCCCACATGGGACTCACGGGGTATGTGACATGACATACACAAACACCACTGTGAAATGTGACCATGGCACATGCACAGATATGAACAGTTGCACATCACAGTGGTCACGTACACGTAACACCCAGGATCCTGTCCCCATTAACACGTGCACAGCCTGGGGGTGGCTGCCCACAGGTGACACCCACAGGACAAAATGTACACCAACATACACACAATAGGAAATGCAGCCTTACATGCCTTATGATAAGGTTTGGACAGGCTGTCGTGATGTAGGTGTGCCCCTCACTCCCTGGGAGCTATCTGTGGCTGGCATATGTCCATCTGAGACAGGCATGCTGACATATGCCAGTCACATGTACAGTGATGCGTTGAACAGCAATGGACCGATCGGTGCCTCCGGCCGGCCCATTGCTTTCAATGTGTGCGGGTACGCGTTGTACCCCTGTGCGCGTTGTACTGCAATGGACCGATCGGTGCCTCCGGCCGGCCCATTGCATTCAATGTGTGCGGGTACGCGTTGTACCCCTGTGCGCGTTGTACTGCAATGGACCGATCGGTGCCTCCGGCCGGCCCATTGCATTCAATGTGTGCGGGTACGCGTTGTACCCCTGTGCGCGTTGAACAGCAATGGACCGATCGGTGCCTCCGGCCGGCCCATTGCATTCAATGTGTGCGGGTACGCGTTGTACCCCTGTGCGCGTTGTACTGCAATGGACCGATCGGTGCCTCCGGCCGGCCCATTGCATTCAATGTGTGCGGGTACGCGTTGTACCCCTGTGCGCGTTGTACTGCAATGGACCGATCGGTGCCTCCGGCCGGCCCATTGCATTCAATGTGTGCGGGTACGCGTTGTACCCCTGTGCGCGTTGTACTGCAATGGACCGATCGGTGCCTCCGGCCGGCCCATTGCATTCAATGTGTGCGGGTACGCGTTGTACCCCTGTGCGCGTTGTACTGCAATGGACCGATCGGTGCCTCCGGCCGGCCCATTGCTTTCAATGTGTGCGGGTACGCGTTGTACCCCTGTGCGCGTTGTACTGCAATGGACCGATCGGTGCCTCCGGCCGGCCCATTGCTTTCAATGTGTGCGGGTACGCGTTGTACCCCTGTGCGCGTTGTACCTCAATGGACCGATCGGTGCGCACCCATTGACAATGGGCTTGCCTGGCAACGGACGCGTTTTCGAATATTCGAACGAGTCGGTTGCTGGAAAATCAGTTGGTCACCCACAACAATGTTGCAAAATCATGTATGTCATGAAGTTGAAATTTTGAAGGATGCTGTGGGCGTGTTTTGGTGCTGCTATTCCATGGATTGGCCAGATTCAGAAGATGCAAACGACTTGGACCTATCACTTTGGACACAAGGGACAGTATCTGCCTCTCCAGCACATATATATTGCTGCATGTTCCCCTGAGAGCCCACTTGCCTGCACTACATGCTCCAGGACGACATCTGCCACTGCACTGCTGCTGTCTCTGCCCCTCTGGACCCTGCAATGGCACGTACTGTGGAGAGAGCCCCAGCCTTCAGCCTTGAAGAGAACCAGGCCCTGCTGGACAGCCTACTTCCACAGTACAGCAAGCTGTATGGGACACCAGGGGAGCAGGTGAGTGTTCTGTGCACTGCCTTTCTGAATGTGCATTTTGTCTGACTAGCAAGGCTGAGAGTCAGCACACCACTGGCTAGCAGGCTCACTGAGTAGTTGTCACCCCCCATAGTGTGTAGTGACTTGCACTGGACAGGTATGGTGCAGTGACAGTGCTTCTGAACAGGGTTTTACTCCCCATGCTATGATACCATGTAGTGACTTCTGGAAAACTGTCCATGGGCAGCCGTGCACTGCCTGGGTACACCATGTGCCCCTGTGATTGCGACATGTATATGCAACTGTGTCATGCACGGATATGTTGCATGTGTAGTAATGGCCTTATCACTTTGTCATCCTGACAGGCTTCTGCCCATCGGAAGCATGAGATCTGGAAGGACATCGTCCGGGCTGTCCGGTCCGTGGGGGTCTACAAGCGCCGGATCCGCAACTGCCAAAAGAGGTGGCAGGACCTTCGGGGCTGGACCCGGAGGATTGCACGGGTCCAGCTGAAGCTGTCGCCTCCTCGCAGGAGGGGCGGAACACGGACCCTGACCCCCACATGCTCAGGATCCTGGCGGTGGTCTTTCCAGACCTGGATGGGCAGCTGAAGGCCAGAGAGCAGCAAGGAGGGGGTGAGTCAAAGACTGCACTGTGTACTCTGTCTAACATGTTATGTGCCCTCCTCGGGCCAGGTTGAACTGCCACAGTACAGCAGTCATGTTGTCCAGGAGCCATGTCCCTCTATTGTGCACTGCCCACTCCTCATCTGATACCCAGGTGTGGCCCTTACATGCAGGGAATTCTGTCACTTAGGACTGTGTCCTTGCAGTTTGCTTGACTCAAGGTGGGAGACAGCATCTGTTTCCCTGACTCTGTGGTGGGCATCATGGGTGGGTCCATTGCTTACACAATGCCTGTATTCTGACATGTATTCAGCGTGTTACTTTGATCTGTGGTCCAATTGCTGAGCTGATCCACCACATGTGGCTGGGGTACCTGGCACACACCCATGCTGCGGGTGGGAACAATGTTTGGGCCCCAGGAGTATGTATATGACGTGTGTCACACATACTTAGCCAGCTGCCTACAGTCCAGGGCTCATCCCTCATTCATGTGGGGCTGGACAGTCATGCCTACTCCAGGCCATACAATACACTCTGTACTCCCACTCCCGTGTATCAGAGGACACATTGTGCACAGTGATTTGACCCCTCAGGTGTCTGCCTCTGTGTCAGTGTGCTGTGGATTAGTCGCCAGGACTGCTGTGGAGTTTCTTGGTAGGGGCTCAGCATGCCACTGGAGATGTGACCATAGGAGACGATACTTGTGTGACACATAGGTGTCTGATCAGCTGCCCATGCAGACTGGGGCATGTAAATGTGAAGTTCAGGCAGCTGTTCCCCATGCACAGCAGAGTGTGAGGGGCTCAGGTTCAGAGGGTAGTGTCACAGGTCTCCCATATGTCCAATAGGTATGACCTGGACAGATGAGGGTTAAGAGGATGTGTTGTGGGGGGATGTACATGTGCACTTGTGCAGCTCCAGGACTTGCATTCCCCATGACCTACTATTGTGACACAGTGCAGAGTGTTGTTGTCTGGCTGCAAAGTCATACATCACTGAGACAGTGATGTATGACTTTGCAGTCATGCCTCCGCCATGGCATGTGTCTACTGATTGGTGATCCTGCAGGGGAGTGACATGTGCTACATGCACACCATAGTGGCGCTGGCTATCAGGACATGGGTGCATCATGGTGTCTGTCGCTGGTATGCATCACATGCATTTCCTATTTGACTCTGGGCATCCCTTACATCCGTAAACCTGTACTGACTCAGTGGCAAGAGCTGTGATGTGTCCACACCGTGTCCTCTGCACTGTCCAACTACTGTGTACTTGGTGCATGTGTCAACACTGGGGTGTTGCAATCCAACAGACACCAGACAGATGGGTGCAAGGCCATGTGGGATGTGAGTGCCATGCTTGGCATCAGACTGACAATTGACTTCTCCTGTTCAATTAGGGCACTTTTAGCAATGTACAACTAATGATGCCAGGGCTTGCTCTGTAATGTGCTGTGCTCACAGTGGTGTGTGCGTTTGGTGCAGGTGACTGATGTCTGTCTGTTTCCCCATTGTTTGCAGATACATCCACGGCCACGGAAGGGGACAGCTCCACGGACCAGGAGGAGCCGGAGAGCCAGACTGGGTCAGCAGCCGAGGAGTGGTCGGAGGGACCCAGTGGCACGGAGGGCGAGGGGAGCCACACCGAGGAGTCCTCAGCAGCATCCACCTCAGCTGAGGACCAGAGCAACTCGGAGGATGACTCCCTTGTGGAGGCGGGTGTCAGCAGCCACCACACCCCAGCTAGTGTTGCTGTCCCCGCCACCACCAGCACCACCACCGCCCTCCCATCGGCTCCCATTCCCCAGGTCCGTGGAGGCTCCCATGTCCGGGAGCGTGTCTCCTTTGGGCCAGGCACCGCACCCCCTGCCCCTGTGTCCCCTGCTGCCCTGAGTGAGGAGTCTGTGTACCTCCTTCGCCAGCTCCATGTAGGGCAGACAGCCATGCTGAGTGTCCTCCATGCGCACACCGCGCTGTTGACTCAGCTGGTGTCGTTCATGGAGGGCATCTCATCGGGCATGTCTGACCTACAGAGGGGCAATAGGTCCATGGACTCCTCCCTGACGGCAGCAGTGTCCCTCCTCAAACGGTCCCTCACCCCTCCTGCCTCTGCTCCATCCACACTCCCCAGCACCTTACCCATCCCAGGCACACACACACTGGCACAGGCACACACCAGCACACACACATCCAGCACACTGACACACACGCCAATGACAAAACGCACACGCACGCACATTCAGGGGACTGAAGCCAGACTCACAGGGGATGGGGCCCTGGAACACACACACGCATCCACATGCACTGCGCAGTCCTCAGTTCCCTCTCCCTCCAAAGCACCCTCCCTTGCCTCACCTGCAACCCCAAAGTCACAGCAGCTCTTCCTCTGTGACCTCGGCCTCTTCCCCACCGATGAAGCTGCTCCAGCATCCCGGGGGAAGAGGAAGCCCACCCACACGGAGCAGAGTGCCCCTCGCCCCCGGACACCCTCCCCCAGGCGCAGACGGACTGAGGCCCCCACCCGCAAGTCCCCCCGGAGTGCTAAGAGCAAGACCCCGCCACCACCCTGCAGCTCAGGCACAAGGTCTCCGTCCTCCATCCCTCAGGCCCCCACTGCACAGGTGCCCCCACCACACCCTGCCCCAGGTTCCCCCACCCACAGATATACCATCCCCAAGATGCTCCGGCCTTCTCCCCCTGCCACTTGCTCTCCCAGCACCACACCCCCGCTGCGCTTGTCTGTGCCACTGATGTGGTGAGGGTGTCCCCCCCTCTGTCCAACCCACCTTGCCTGTTCCCCATTCTCCTCCCCTGGAGGTAGGCACTGCAGTGGAGTCCACTACCGCCCTGTCTGACTTGGGCACTGCAGTGGCGGACCTGTCCACCCCATCTGCAGGGTCCACTGCAGTTGTGCCGGCACCCACGACATCTGTGTCATGCCCCCCAGTTGTGCCGGCACACACCATGTCAGACACCTCCACTGCAGTTGTCAGTGGCTCTCCTGCACCCACCACCCCTTCCCTGACTCCCCCTGGTGAGCCCTGATCCTGTCCCTGCGGTGCCTGGCCTGCCCCCCGGTTGCCCCTCCTAGTGGATTGTCCCTGGTATTGTGCAGGCATGCGTAGGGTGACATCTGCCAGTGTCACCCTGTTTGAACTTTGACAATGGACTGGCCATTGGCCTTTGCTCTTTTTTCAGGACTTCGTTTGGCCTCAACACATATGCTGAATAAAGCAACTTTCTTTTCTCTAGTGCTCATGCTTCAGATGTACATGTTGTTGGTGCAGCTAACCATGCCCTTGCTGCAGTGATGGTGATATCTGGTCTCATGATTATGAAGTGTTACTGTGCAGGAACCCATGTGGTCCAGGGGGAATGTGTCCTATCATGTGGTGTATCCATGTCATCAATAGCAGCATCTGAGGGTGTCATGTGTTCAGTATTTGGCAATGGGTTTCCTACTTACATTGGCAATTTCATATCTGTGGCTTCCACCCCTGCACATCTGTTGTGCCTGCCATCGTTGCATTTGTCTACTTCCCTGACCGTGTTGCCATCTCCAGTGGACATGCAGGTTTGGGCATCAATGGGGAGGGACTCATCCGTGTAGTCAGTGCAACATTGCTATACAAGTGTGTTGGATCTGTGCTGATGATTCCGTTGGCACATCCATGACCAGGCTGATGTGATGGGAGCCCTCATTTGGTGCTAATTGTTGATTGTGTGACCAAGTGCTCAGCTGACATGATGGGGCCCTACTGAGGCAACATATGGCACAGCTTTCCTCACACAGGAGTGGAGTCCCCTCATGGCAGTGTGTACACGTGTGACATTGCCTGCGCCCAAGGTGTGTGTTGTATGTGCATGTCTGTGTGTTCACTTCCATTCATCTGCGCATGCTGTGATCCCTAGTGTTGTACCTGTTTGTGATGCTTGCTGACTTGAGCTATGTTCCCCCAAAGTCTTCTCCCTGTGTTCTCTGTGATGTGGGTGCATGGCACATTACTGGTCATCAGGGTGTCACCCATAGGTGTGTTTGCTGTCAGGGCAGAGTTTGTGTGCTGACGCAGATGGGTCACAGTCAGGTTTCCCTTTGGCACTTGTTGTTTGCCCCTGTCATGTGATTTCCAGTTTGTGTTATCTTTCAGTGATTGTGACACGTTGTGTGTGTGACTGCTGGCACTCCTTAGGGTCCGGGCTGCAATGTTGGTTGTTGTCTATGTGTGTTCTTTGTGGGTGACCTTGGCTTCTTCATTGGTGTGTGACTGTGGCTGGGATCCCATTGGTCGGTGTGGTATTGCCGTCATGTCCATGTACAGAGTAGTGTGCAGTGTGTCAGACATTCAGGAGTCTTGTTGAGTGTCCATGTGTGATGTGTTTCTACACCTTGGTTCCCACCCACCACCCTGGAATAGTCATGGGTGCATGTGCAATGTCACCAGTGCATGTGTACTTCACTGCTGCACATTGTTGGAGGTCGAGGGGTGTGGTCTTGAGTGTGTGCAGATGAGAGTTGTTGCCCGGCTAGTCCCCTGCCTCCATGTTGGCCTTGGCTTACTGGCCATGCTGATTGATTTGTGCTTGTGTAGGTGTGATGGTAGTTAGTTGCTCAGGACACCTGACTGTGGTTCACAGTGTGAACGACATTTAGCTTTGTCATCACAGTGGTATTTTTCTTCAGCCCAGGGTCACCACATTGTGGGGGCCCTGGGGGTGGTGCTGTGGTGTGTCTGTGACTTGCTGTGTCAGTTGTTGTTCCTACGTGCCTGTGTGACATGTGTGTTTTGTGCTCCCTCTCACCTGTCAATGCCTGCTTGCCCACATAGGGGATTTGGATCCATGAGTTAGCTTAGTGTGGCAGTGTATGCACATCTGTATGATTGGTATTCAGCTCTCCTCATGTGTTGTGTTGTTGCCTGGGGACACTGGCACCCCCACCCCTCACCTGCTGTGTATGATGACAGTGTTGGTCTGCCTGTTTGTGTTTGTGCATCTGCACCACTGCATTGGCATATCTTGGGTGTGCCATTGGCTGTATGTTGTTTGGTGTGTTTCCCCTGCTGTCCCTGGGACTCCTAGGTCATCGGTCAGCACAGTGATCATGGTTTGTGTGTCCCATTGCTGCCATGGTATGGTATCTGTTCACCTCACATCTGCTGTCTCCACAGGGTATCTGCATTTGTGTGCCCATTGGTGCAAATATGTGGTTCTGCATTCTGATGGTCACTTCTGTCATTGTGTCATTGATGACTGTTGACGGTCTCAGCCCCCATGGGTGTTGTTTGTCTGCACATGGCCAAAGGAATGTTTCATTTGCACTGCAGTATTTGGCTCCCCCAATTTATGTTGCAATGGGACACATACACTACTTTGCCACAGATGAGTTTTTGGTTCTGTGACCAGGAATGATCCATGCAGTTTGGCAGTTGCAGCTCTTTCTTTGTTAACAATTACCTTTTGGTCACTGTGATGATGAGGGTGTAGACCCCATTGCCACAATGGTCAAAATGTGCTTCAGCTATGGACCCCACACTTACCTTTTGGTCACTGTGATGATGGGGGTTTAGACCCCATTGCCACAATGGTCAAAATGTGCTTCAGCTATGGACCCCACACTTGCCTTTTGGTCACTGTGATGATGGGGGTTTAGACCCCATTGCCACAATGGTCAAAATGTGCTTCAGCTATGGACCCCACACTTGCCTTTTGGTCACTGTGATGATGGGGGTTTAGACCCCATTGCCACAATGGTCAAAATGTGCTTCAGCTATGGACCCCACACTTGCCTTTTGGTCACTGTGATGATGGGGGTTTAGGCCCCATTGCCACAATGGTCATGGGCTGCTTGCATTGTGGGTGCCACACACATATATGTGTGGCACATGTGCTAGGGGGTCACATTGTATGTTCAATGTCATGTTCGGTGTTGTAGGCATTTGACACAGCCTGCTCACACGCTTGTCATGGTGGTGGGGGGATGTCTTAATCTTGCATTCCCTAGGTTGTGGTGTGCTTGTTGTGTCATGCATTGTCCATCCTATGAGTGGGGGTGGTAGTAGTGGTAGGCATCCAGCCCCCTGGCTAAGGGTGGTAGTAGTGGTAGGCTTCCTGCCCCCTGGCTAAGGGTGGTAGTAGTGGTGGGCATCCTGCCCCCCTGGGTGAGGGTGGTAGTAGTGGTAGGCATCCTGCCCCCTGGCTAAGGGTGGTAGTAGTGGTAGGCATCCAGCCCCCTGGCTAAGGGTGGTAGTAGTGGTGGGCATCCTGCCCCCTGGCTAAGGGTGGTAGTAGTGGTGGGCATCCTGCCCCCTGGGTGAGGGTGGTAGTAGTGGTGGGCATCCTGCCCCCTGGCTAAGGGTGGTAGTAGTGGTAGGCATCCAGCCCCCTGGCTAAGGGTGGTAGTAGTGGTGGGCATCCTGCCCCCCTGGGTGAGGGTGGTAGTAGTGGTGGGCATCCTGCCCCCTGGCTAAGGGTGGTAGTAGTGGTGGGCATCCTGCCCCCTGGGTGAGGGTGGTAGTAGTGGTGGGCATCCTGCCCCCCTGGGTGAGGGTGGTAGTAGTGGTGGGCATCCTGCCCCCTGGCTAAGGGTGGTAGTAGTGGTGGGCATCCTGCCCCCCTGGGTGAGGGTGGTAGTAGTGGTGGGCATCCTGCCCCCCTGGGTGAGGGTGGTAGTAGTGGTGGGCATCCTGCCCCCTGGCTAAGGGTGGTAGTAGTGGTAGGCATCCTGCCCCCTGGCTAAGGGTGGTAGTAGTGGTAGGCATCCTGCCCCCTGGCTAAGGGTGGTAGTAGTGGTGGGCATCCTGCCCCCTGGCTAAGGGTGGTAGTAGTGGTAGGCATCCTGCCACCCTGGCTAAGGGTGGTAGTAGTGGTAGGCATCCTGCCACCCTGGCTAAGGGTGGTAGTAGTGGTAGGCATCCTGCCCCCTGGCTAAGGGTGGTAGTAGTGGTAGGCATCCTGCCACCCTGGCTAAGGGTGGTAGTAGTGGTGGGCATCCTGCCCCCCTGGGTGAGGGTGGTAGTAGTGGTAGGCATCCTGCCCCCTGGCTAAGGGTGGTAGTAGTGGTAGGCATCCAGCCCCCTGGCTAAGGGTGGTAGTAGTGGTGGGCATCCTGCCCCCCTGGGTGAGGGTGGTAGTAGTGGTAGGCATCCTGCCCCCTGGCTAAGGGTGGTAGTAGTGGTAGGCATCCAGCCCCCTGGCTAAGGGTGGTAGTAGTGGTGGGCATCCTGCCCCCCTGGGTGAGGGTGGTAGTAGTGGTGGGCATCCTGCCCCCTGGCTAAGGGTGGTAGTGGTGGTGGGCATTTGGCACCCCCTGGCTAAGGGTGGTTGTGGTGGTTGGCATCCAGCCCCCCTGGGTTGGGGTGGTGGCGCGCATTCAGGCCCCTGTGTGCATATGTGGCATTGGTGATGGGCATCCCGCCCCTATGGTGCTGCTGTTGCAAGTATATTCAGATTCCCCGTGTATGTGTGTGATGTGTCGTGTACGTGTTGTATGTGTTTTGTGGTTGGTGTCTGACTTACCTTCTGCGCCGTACGCGTCCGTGCCTGTTCCGGTAGTAGATGTAGAATATTGGTATGATCGGGACGAAGGGATTCATGGTTGGTTCGTGTCGTTCGTCCTTCTCGTTGCTTCGCGTCGTCCTCGTCGCTTGGCTTCGTCCTCGTCGCTTCGCTCGTCCCTCGCCGCCTCGCGTCGTCCTCGTCTGTGCTGTGTTCGTCTCGTAGCCGTGGATCGTGTTGTGGCGCGATTCGGAGCTTATGTGCGCCTCTCCCGGATGCTTTGACGTGCCGTGCGTAGCGACGGGTTCGGCGCGTACGGAAAGCGCATCGTACTTGTCCGGCCGGACGGGGCTGCATTTTCCCTTCCGTGCGACTCGATTCGGCGTTTCCGGATTCGCCTCGGTCGGAGAACAGGACCTGGTTTGGGTGAGTACGGCTCGGCCGGAATTTTTGCTGTTGTGCGCATCGTACTTGCTCGTTCGGTGTGCTGTACGGATCGGTCGGGAAACTGGCTTTCGCATGGCTTTTTTCCCGACCGAATAGTATTGGGTGCGCCTCCGACCGAGATCGGAATCGGCCCCTTAGCCTGAAGGCTGCTCTCCATAGCTACCACTAGGATAGCTTTCAATAAGGTTGTCTTTAACCTATCTCCAATAAGGGGTTGTTTGGACTGGTGCAAGGTGCCCACTATAATTAGTGGACAGCATATACCAGGCCAACTTCTCACATTGGTGTGCAGCGTGTGGGATTCCAGCTTGCTATTGTTTTACCAGATAATCTCAATTGAATTGATCAACTGAAAACCACTAAAGGTACCTAAGGTACATATAATTTAAGCTTAGAATACAGTAAGTTCTACTGAACTTAGAGTTGTGTGTTAAGCGATAGCACAACCCTTTCTACAACTCAAGAGAGTTTAGTAGGCCACACTAGAGTAGGTAGTGCATACACCACACCACACTAGTAATGTCTTTAAGGGCAGGATCCAAGGAATCCTTGCAGGAAGCCATTGAGCTTCCACCCTCCAAGTATGATACACTCCCATTCTTGGAATTGAGAGCTTTATGTAACTTGAGAAAAATAAGGACAGGCCAAAGCTTCCACCACCCAACACCTCAAGGAGTTGTTGGTGGCTTATGACCTTAGTAAGCCTGTAGGGACTGAAGGGGTAGGAGCTGAGGGTGGGGCAGGAGAAGAGGAGGACGCTAGGGGTACCAATACCCCAGCCCCCTCTGAAACTGGCCAGGAGGGTGACAATGACCCTGACCTGGAAAACCCAATCCCTCCTGTAGATGATAATGAGGATGATCAAGATGATGCCCTCTTTGTCCCCCCAGGAAGGATTAAGAGTGTGCCCAGGAAGTCTAGATCTCCTTCTCAGGAGTCTAACCACTCTGGCACCTCTATAGGGAGCTCTGTCTCTTCTCACAGGAGGGAATCCTCTCATGAGAGGAGAGACCGACTGGTCCAGTATGAGGAAACTCAGCTGGAAATCAGAAAAAGCAATTGGCTTTAGATAGGGAATCCCTAGATCTCCTTAGAGAGAGAAGAAAGTTGGGACTAGAGTCCCATGGTGGCAGCCATGTCCCTAGAGACAGGGAAAGGTCCTATGACCATAGGAACCTGAGCAAGATTGTCCCTCCCTACCAGAGTGGGGATGATATCCACAAATGGATAACTGCTTTAGAGAAGGCCTGTAAAGTACAGAAGGTCCCTCAGGAGCAGTGGGCAGCAATCTTGTGGCTCTCCTTTGCTGACAAAGGTAGAGATAAGCTCCTCACTGTTAGAGAGGAGGATGCTGATAATTACAAGGTCTTGAAGAGTGCTCTTATTGATGGGTTTGGCCTAACCACTGAACAGTACAGGTTGAAGTTCAGAGACACCCAAAAGCACAGACTCAAGACTGGGTAGACTATGTGGATTGTTCTGCCAAGGCTCTGGAAGGCTGGTTGATGGGCAGTAAGGTGTGTGACTTCTCAGGATTGTACAATCTGATAATGAGGGAGCAGATTCTTAATAACTGTCAAAATCAGCTGTTGCATCAATACCTGGTAGACTCTGATCTGACCTCTCCCCAAGAATTGGGAAAGAAGGCAGACAAATGGGTCAGAACCAGGGTGAAGCAGAAGGTACAGAACCAAGGTGGGGAAACCAAGAAGCAAGATGCTAAGAACTCTGACAAGGGTGGGGAGAAGGGTAAAGATCAAAAGTCTTCATGAGGCCCCCAAAAATCTTCTTCTGGTGGGGATTCACAGTCTACCAAAGGGAAAGGCCAAAGAAAACCATGGTGCAAGGTCTGTAAGCAAAAGACCCACTGGACCAGTGATTGCACCAAGTCCAAAGACTCCAGTCCAGCACCCACCAATGCCCCTAAGGCACCTGTTCCCCCTAGTACAGTTGGTGGAAGTGTTCCAGCAAAGGGTTTAGTAGGGTTCACCCTGGGAACTGAGTTGGGCTCTGACTTAGTCAGAGAACTGACTCAGGCTGTGTTAGTCTGTGATGGAGGCATGGATGTGACCTCCACTGTGAGTCCCAGTAATCTGGGCAAGTACAGACAACAGCCTTTAATTAATGGACGTGAGGCTTTGGCATTTAGGGACACTGGGGCAAGTGTCACAATGGTGACACAAGACCTTGTGCTACCTGGGCAAGTTATGCTTGGTGAGATGTACCAAGTGACCAATGCTAGCAATGTCAGAACAGACCATACTCTGGCAGTTGTTAACTTCTCCTGGGGAGGGGTAACTGGCATTAAGAAGGTTGTGGTAAGTGCAAACCTACCAGTCGAATGCTTGCTTGGCAATGACTTAGAGACTTCTGCTTGGGCAGAAGTGGAGCTCAGGACCCATGCAGAAATGCTGGGGATCCCTGCAGATGTGTTTGCTGTGACCAGGTCACAAGCCAAAATGTCTAGCACTGAACAGGCCTTGGATTCTGGAAGAATGGACCAAGTGCCTTCCAAGAGGAGGAGTAGTAGGGTTAAGGCAGTGCCTTCCCCTTGGCTCAGGAGGAAGATCAGTCCCTTGAGGGGGATGATCTCAGCCCTGAAGAAGGAACTGTCCCAGAGGAACTTGAACCTGACCAGGTTGAGTTCTTGGGGACAGGGGGACCTTCTAGGGTCAGATCTGAGCCAGGAGCAGCAGAGCTGCCCCTCCCTTGAACCCCTCAGACAGCAAGCTGCTGCTGAGGCTGCTGGGAAAGCTAGTGGTCCCCATACAGTGTATTGGGATGATGGACTCCTGTACTCAGAGAGTAGAGACCCCAAGCCTGGTGCTACCAGGAGGTTGGTAATACCTTTGAAGTTCAGGGGCTTCCTATTGACCCTAGCCCATGATATTCCCTTAGCAGGTCACCTGGGCCAGAACAAGACTTGGGACAGAATTGTCCCTCACTTTCACTGGCCCCAAATGTCTGAAGTTAGTAAGGAGTTTTGTCGCTTCCTGTGTAACCTGCCAAGCCAGTGGCAAAGCAGGTGGCACTACAAAGGCCCCCTGATACCACTACCTGTGGTGGGGGTGCCCTTTGAAAGGGTAGGGATTGACATTGTTGGTCCCATGGATCCCCAAACAGCCTCTGGGCACAGGTTTATCCTGGTGGTAGTGGATCATGCCACCAGGTACCCAGAAGCTATTCCCCTCAGGACCACTACAGCACCTGTGGTGGCAAGGGCCCTCCTGGGAATCTTCTCAAGAGTGGGCTTTCCTAAGGAGGTAGTATCGGACAGGGGTGCTAACTTCATGTCTGGGTACTTAAAAGCAATGTGGAAGGAGTGTGGAGTGACTTATAAGTTCACCACACCCTATCACCCACAATGCAATGGTTTAGTTGAGAGATTCAACAAAACCTTGAAGGGCATGATTAAAGGGCTCCCAGAAAAGCTTAGGCGTAGATGGGACATACTCTTGCCCTGCCTTTTATTCGCATATAGGGAGGTGCCTCAGAAGGGGTTGGTTACAGCCCTTTGAACTTCTGTTTGGCCACCCTGTGAGGGGTCCACTGTGCTTGGTGAAGGAAGGATGGGAGTTACCTCTCAAGCCCCCAAAGCAAGATATAGTGGACTATGTACTTGGTCTCCGCTCCAGGATGGCTGAGTACATGAAAAAGGCAACCAAAAACCTTGAGGCTAGCCAGGAACTTCAGAAGGCCTGGCATGACCAAAAGGCTGTTCTGACTGTTTACCAGCCAGGACAGAAGGTGTGGGTGTTGGAGCCAGTGGCCCCAGCAGCTCTCCAAGATAAATGGAGTGGACCCCACACTATTGTTGAGCAGAAGGGTGAGGTCACTTATTTAGTGGACCTAGGAACACCCAGGAGTCCCCACAGGGTTCTCCATGTCAACAGGTTAAAACCATATGTGAACAGGGCAGACATGGGCTTGCTCATGGCTACTGATGAAGGGCAGGAGGAAGAGAGTGACCCACTCCCTGACCTGCTCTCACAGAACCCTGACGATGGGTCAGTTGATGGTGCAGCCTTGGCAGGCAGCCTCACTACCCAGGCAACAAGCTGATTGCAGGCAAGTCCTCAATCAGTTTAGACATATGTTTTCACTGACACCCAGTCAGACCACCTGGTGCACTCATGAAGTGGACACTGGGGACAGTCTGCCTATTAAAAACAAGATTTATAGGCAACCTGACCATGTCAGGGACTGTATCAGGATTGAAGTCCAGAAAATGTTGGAATTGGGAGTCATTGAACCCTCAGATAGCCCTTGGGCTAGTCCAGTAGTCCTTGTACCGAAACCTCACACCAGTGGTGGAAAGAGAGAGATGAGGTTCTGTGTAGACTACAGGGGTCTCAATGCAGTCACTAGGACTGATGCCCATCCAATACCCAGGGCAGATGAGCTCATAGATACTTTGGCCTCTGCCAAATATCTCAGCACATTTGACCTAACAGCTGGCTACTGGCAGATCAGACTAGCTGATACTGCAAAGCCCAAAACAGCATTCTCAACCCCTAGTGGGCATTATCAATTTGTGGTAATGCCCTTTGGTCTGAAGAATGCACCTGCCACTTTCCAGAGGTTGGTGAATACAGTTCTCACAGGACTGGAAGCCTATAGTGCAGCTTATCTAGATGATATTGCTGTCTTTAGCTCCACCTGGGAGGATCACCTGGTCCACCTCAGGAATGTTTTACAGGCCCTGCAAAAAGCAGGCCTGACTATCAAGGCCACTAAGTCCCAGATAGGGCAGAGTCAGGTTGTGTACCTGGGCCACCTTGTGGGTGGAGGCCAGGTTCAACCTTTGCAGAGCAAGATCCAGACCATCATGGACTGGACTGCTCCCACTACCCAGACTCAGGTGAGAGCCTTCTTAGGCCTGACTGGGTACTATAGGAGATTTGTCAAGGGGTATGGATCAATAGTGACTCCCCTGAATGACTTAACTTCTAAGAAAATGCCCAAAAGGTTCAGTGGACAGTTAGCTGTCAAAAGGCATTTGATGACCTCAAGCAGGCCATGTGCACTGCTCCAATTCTGCAGAGTCCTGATTACTCCAAGAAGTTCATTGTTCAAACTGATGCATCTGAATTGGGGGTAGGGGCTGTACTGTCACAATTGAATGAAGAAGGTCAGGATCAGCCAGTAGCTTTTATTAGCAGAAGGCTGACCCCTAGAGAGAAACGTTGGTCAGCCATAGAGAGGGAGGCCTTTGCTGTGGTCTGGGCTCTGAAGAAGTTGAGGCCATACTTGTTTGGTACACACTTCCTGGTTCAGACAGACCATAAGCCCCTCTTATGGCTAAAACAAATGAAGGGTGAAAACCCCAAACTGCTTAGGTGGTCCATTTCCCTACAGGGGATGGACTTTACAGTGGAACATAGGCCTGGGAGTAACCATGCGAATGCAGATGGACTCTCTAGGTATTTCCACTTAGAACATGAAGACTTAACTGGGCAAGGTTAGTTTAATGTCCCTACGTTTGGGGGGTTGTGTAGGAGAGTAGGATCTGCTTCACATGGGTACCCCCACTTTTGCTGATGCTTCACTGTTTTTCGACATTAGTCTGGCTGGGGCCCTGCTAATCAGAACCCCAGCCTAGCTGCTTCCTCTCTAAAATGGTTTCCATGTGCCTTAGGCACATCACTGATTGGGATCTGGAGTGCCCTTATAAGTCCCTAGTATATGGTATACTATGTACCAAGGGCATAGGTACCTCAGAGGCCTGCAGCATGTATTATGCCACCCCTGGAAGGCCATCCAAACTGACACCACAGGTCTGCTACTGCAGCCTTTGTAAGGTGGTGCCTGCACCCCTTACTGTGATATAGGTTACCTATATCACGAAATACATACACACATATAAACCTATAAGTCACTCCTAAGGCAGGCCTTATCAATCCTAAAGGCAGAGTGCATGGTTCCTATGTGAGAGGGTGCCCCTGCATGAGCAGGGCCCTCTGCAGCGTTCGGAGACCATCTCTGATGCTGTTTGTAGTGCAGCCTGACCATATACTCTTAAGCGCATTATATCCTCGCGGTAAAATGCTAACTTTGGAATGGCTGCACCTAAACATGTCGTGGTTGGTGTCAAACATCTTGGAATACTACCCCCCGCCAATCCTGGTGGCGGGGGTAGCATTCCACCCTTCTAGAGGGAAAGACATGTTAACTCTGACGAGTCCGGTAACTTCTTTCCAGAGCCCTGGCATCACAAAATGGATGCTGCTGCCACAGACACGAGTCTGGCCTCCTGCTGCTGGACGAAACTCCGGCAGGGGAGGCCTGGACAATAGGTTTCTGTCCCAGGGAGGTGTGACCACCTCCCCAGACAGGACAATGTGTATTGGGGCTGGGCGGGAGCACTTTCGGGTGCTTTGAAGTCCTGCACTGGGGGCACATTTGGTGTCCCTAGTGCATACCCCAGTTCAAACCGGATCAGGGGCTTGCAGCCCCTGCTTTGGCGCGAACTGGACAAAGGGAAAGGGGTGTAGCCACCCTCTGCCCTGACCCACCCATAGGTGGGGCCACAGAGTAGTCCAACCCTATTTTTAGAATAAAGGTAGGAACCCAGTCCTTAGGACTTTAGATTATACCTGGACGAAACTCTGAAACTGAATCCTGGACCTTCGACGCTCTACGACAAGATTAGAGGACTGAAGAATCTCCCTTGGGGTCAAGGAGTGACTCCTGCTTGGCAGGCACCAAAGAAGCATCTGTCCGGTTCGCATTTCTGAAGCTCCCGTCGGACGCCGAAGTCATCGCATCACCAGAGGTGGATTCTCAGACTTCCCGAGGCTACCCTGAGTCCCCAGCAAAGCTGAGGCCCGTGGCTATCGTGGGTGACTTGAGACCGTGACCCCTGGACACCGAGCACATTTGCAAGTGCATCATCTTCTGGGTCTCCCAAGAAGTCGTGCTTTGGGCTCCGAGTAGCCCTAGCCTCCAGCACCACCTGCACCGAAGATCACTGGCCCCCACTCCACGAGTGTCCTGTAAGCCAGATCCACGTGCGGCGTCACGAGGCTCCTTCGCGGTCGCTAGCCCGTTGGCTAGTAGCCCTTAACGAAGGCCAGTCCTTTTCTTACTTGGCATCCTGGTTGCTCCAGGCCTGCCCTCACTTACCCTCGCTGGGTGAGTTCCACAGACCTTGCTGGTCTGCACCATCGACGATCTACATCTTCACCGAGACTTGCCGTTGCCAAGGCTTGTTGGGTCCAATCCGGTCGCCGACACCTCAGCACTCGACAGACATCGTGTACCAGCCCGAATCCTGCTCCTGGTCGCCGACAACGCCTCCTGGACCTCGTGGCTGAAGAGTCAAGACGACCGTCAAAGCACCTGAAGCACTCTACATCGGTGGGCATCTGTCCATCGCCTTCCTGGTCACTGGCTAGTGACCCAGACTCTGTCCCCTCTGCTTTCAGGTTCTTCAGAACTCCGATCCACTCTTGGATCCACCCGGACACTTTTCTCTTGGCCGCCAGCAGCACTTTGCAGCAGATCGCCATTCGAATCGACGACGAAACCCGACCCCGAAAGGCACCTATGCACCCGGCTTCCTGGGTGAGGTAACACGAGTACTCCGGTGCTCCCGTGGGTAGAGACTCTTCAAAGTCCTAGATCTCAAAGGGTTTTGTCCTAGTCCTCTTTTAAGTGTCCCTTTCCTCTATTTTCCCGATCCCGACTTTCTCCATAGAAGTTAACGGCGTATCGCGGTTGTGTATTTACACTGCACGCGTCTCCCGTGGGTCCCCTGTGTCACTACCTTGGGTGGTTCCTTGTGGTCCAAGCACTTCTAGAGGCTCTAGGCCTAGTGTCTAGTTCAGTCGTGGTTCGCATACCACTTTATTGGTATATGGTTTGGTACGCCCCTAGGGCCCAAACGTGTATTTGTGCTATTACTGTGATTTAATAACTTATAACTTATGTATTTCGAACTCTAGCCTCATAAAGAGACTAGAGGGGTGTGTTTAGCAATAAATACATATATTTTGAATATATACCTGGTGTGGTGCTCTTTCATTTGGTCACTCAAGAGATTATAGACTGGTAAAACAAGCTGCTTTACATTCCTTCAAGACTTAGCCTGAAGGCTGCTCTCCATAGCTACCACTAGGATAGCTTTCAATAAGGTTGTCTTTAACCTATCTCCAATAAGGGGTTGTTTGGACTGGTGCAAGGTGCCCACTATAATTAGTGGACAGCATATACCAGGCCAACTTCTCACACATAACGGTTATTAGAGGGGTCAAGCTTGGTCCAGATCATTGCCTTGCGAGCTTCGCGAGTGTTACCTGGATGGTCAGGGCTTTGGATCCTAACTCATCCCTGTGTTTTAGAAAGGTGCACCTTCTCTCCATGTGGACCCCTAGGTATTTATATGAGGTGGCCCTTTCAATGATTTTACTGTTGAACTGCCATCCACCGCCATGGTGTTTTCTTGTCCCATAAGTGATTGTCCTTGTCTTTGTTAATTTTAGTTCCATCTCATTTGAAGTTCTGTATAGAATAATTGATCGAGCAGCCTCTGCAAACCAACCCTTGTATGACTGAGCAGAACAAGGTCGTCCGCATACAGCAAATTGCAATCCCTGGTTCTGCCAAGTTTTGGAGGGTGGGAATTGACGTCATCAAGAGACTGTGATAGGTCGAAGATAAAAAGGTTAAAAAGAAGGGGAGCCAACACGCACCCTTGTTTCACTCCACGTGACGTTTGAAATGTGGGATCCGTCTCCCAGTTTTATGCGGATCCATGTGTTTATGTGAAGCTGAATTATAGCTTTTAGGAGGGCGGGTGGAATCCCCCAGTTCTGCAGTTTAATCCATAATTGCCCCCTAGGCACTTGATCGAAGGCTGCCTTGAAGTCGACAAAGCAGCAATGAATTAACAATCTTGAGGCTGCCACTTTATCCATCAGTACTGATATGGCAAGCAGGTTTGTTATGGTGCCTGATTTTGTCACGAATCCTGTCTGGTTGAAGGGAATAAGATGATTTTTGTAGCCCATGATGACAGGTCTTCAAGCAACAAACTGGCATAGTATTTTGATTCAACAGCCAGAAGGGCGATCATCCTGTAATTTTTTGGATCGGATCTTGTGCTGCCTTTCAAGATTGGGTGTATAATTTCCCCACGTCAGGATTCTGGTATAAGCTGACTAGCCCAGCAGTAACTGAATATGGGTGCCAGATGTTCAAGGCAAGGCACCGTCCAAAAAACGGTGCCTTGCTTGTACAAGGCCTGGGGAAGACCATTTGGGCCGAGAGCTCCGTCTGAGCGGCCTTTGATTATTGTCCGTACGATACGGGTTGTCAGAATTCATAATGCTTTTGATACCTGGTGGAGAAACTCCTCCTGCTGGGGCGACGGTTCGATATCTGTTGCTGGTGGTAACCAAATAGCTGTGTCTACTAGTTGGTCAAGAGGCCTGATTCGCTGTGTGCTCAGGGGGAGCTGAATTTGACTGTGGTTGAACGGCGTGGCCGGTGTTATAGTTTTGGCCGTTGGACTTTCTTCCTTTTCGAACTCTTTGAAGTGAGTTGTTAAAAAGAATACCCATTCATCTTCACAGATATTCGCACTGCTTTGTCCTCCATAGGCATGTATTTTCCTGTTCACCAGAGACCAGAAAGACTTTGCATTATGAGTTTTACTTGCATGGACTAATCTTAACCAGAACTGGTCAGAGCGGTTTTGTTTCTCTAAAAATATTAATTGCCTAAATGGTTTTTGGGCTTGTTTGTAAAGGTTAAATAACTTTTCATCTCCCGGGCACCTCCATACTTGTCTTAGTGCTGAATTGCGTAGATTTTTTAGTTTCTTAATTTCAGCAGATACAATTATTGAATTGTGGGTCTTGATTTTTCGTGAAGTGAGCGCAAATATTTTGAGTAATTGGCAAGAAAAAGTCTCCCATAGTGTAGTGGGCGACGTCTCGTCAGGAATCCTTGAGCCTATCTGGACTCTGCATGTTGTCGTTATAGTTGGTGTTAAATGATCTGACCGTTTTAACCTTTTAAGGTTCTCTGTGAAGATTCCGCTTGTTGTCAGGCTTGTCATGCCTTGCAACGCGAAAGGACAGGGTGATTACTTGGGGACGATGGTCACTGCCTTCTCTTGCAACGATGGAATAATTTACGATCAGGGGGAGCATTTCCTTATTGCATATGTTGTAGTCTAGAAAAGAGTGCGTACAGCCGTTTGTTCTTGTCCAGTTTGGAGTTTTATCTGTAGAAAAACGACCATTCAGGATTATATAGCCCAGGATGCTGAGCTGCAATACCATATATTCACCAGATTTACTGTGTTTATTGCCAGCAGGCTTTGCTTGCTCCATAATGTATGGAAGTCTCTCCGAACATATTTAATCATGGTCATCTGGAGGGTCTTGAAAACGCTTGTGTTGTAATCGCCAGAGATTAAACAGGCTACACATCCGTAATCACTTAGTAGGTTACACATTATCCTGATTAGATGGTCAAACTTAGTTATTTTTTCCCTAGTGCTTGGTGAAATGTATACATTAATCAGGAGCATTTGTTCTGAGGGTTTGGTGCTTCTGATCCATATGCCGGTGATCCAATCTTCTGCAAATGTTAGCTGGTTGGATGTTTATCTTTATCTTGGCTGCAACGTAGATCGAGAGACCACCCCTTGGTCTACCCTACTTGTGTGATCTTGAGGCTGGAGACCTCATGTTTTAAAAAATTTTTTATCACATGCAATGACTGGAGTTTCTTGGTAGGACCATTGATGTTCCAGTAGCACACTGAGAATCTAGTTTGGGCATTATTCCAATAATGGTTACCCCCAGAGAGGGCCGCTGACAGCCAATACCAGTCATCCTTCGTGGGGTTGGGCTCCTCTGCTGCAGGTTGGTTATTACTCGCAGGGGCTCTGCTTCGGGCCGATTTTAGTATTGAAAACGGTGGGTAACTGGGGTAGTCGGGAGGGGTTAGGGGTTTTACAAGTACCAGTGGTACCTTAGTTCTATGTGAGGAGTTAATTTGATGCTCCATTTTTTTAATTGATCAGTCCGTGATATTACTAGGTCCTTAATTGCTGTAGATGCCAATGTAATTATTGTTGGTTCAATGGTATGTTTGCCTTTGGGAGGGATGAATTTGATGGATATTATGTCACTTGATTCTAGGTTGCGCAGTTCGGGAATAAAATTGAACAGTTTGAGGATGTTCCCTCTGTTCAGGATGTCATGTGGCCCTCGGGTAGAGTATTCCAGAATAAATAGCAGTTTAGATGTTAAGTTTGTTGTTGTCGTTTTCTGAACGGAGGCCATGTAATTGCTCTTATCCTTTGTCTGGAGTAGATCGGTCCTCCTTTGATTGATGATTACTCGTTGTGTATGAGCCTCTTGGTTGCCATGAAGTTGTTGAGTTACCTTGTTAGAGACTTTTTTACACATATTATCAGCATCTAGAATATTTTCGAGTGTTATCTGAAGGCAATCCTTGCCACCTGGCTTTAATTCATCGTTGTACAGCTCTACGACTACCTTTGTTTGTTTGTGCTGAGTCGAGTTTGCCATATTTGTAAGAGTTATTGGAACTTCGGGACCAGTCCCTGAATGATTCAATGCTAATAGTACTGGCTCGAGGGCCTTTGTTTATTCAACTGAGGCCACAGGTTGAGATATTTTTGGCAGGGTCTCCCTCTGGTGTCCAGATGTTTGCCTAGGATCTTTATGGTGGTGTAATACCGGTGTCGTGATGCATGTCAGCCCAATTGAAGTTTTTAAAGGAGATTGTTGTGACAGAAAAGAACTAATATCAAAGCTTGCAGAACATATCAAGCTGGGTCGTTTGTTGCATTTAGGTGCTGGAAGGAAGTTACTAGCTATATTTTTTGTCGCGGCGCTGAAGTTGTTTTTTTCCCCCCCCTTTTAGTCAAAAGTTGTTTTTGTGCTGATCTGTTAGATATTCTGTTTCCTGGGCCCTCATTCCCGATGCCCAATGTTGCCGTTGACTTTGAAGGAGTCTGTGGTTTTGACTTTGGCATAGGTTGGAGCTTATTGTCCGAGGTAATTTTTGGAGAGATTCTACACTTGGTGGTTCCAGCTTGATAAGCGGGAGGCAGGATAGCAGTTTAAACGTCTTCCAGCAGAGTGCCGACACTTGCCACTAAGTCCTTGATTCCTATGTTGGTTTCTCGCTTGACTGTGTAGTCATTGAAGACTGTCTGGGCAGTTGAGTCAGTTGAGTGTAGATGCTGGATGTGGGGTTGGTCCTGCAGTACTATTGGTAGTTTCCTGATTTCTGTCAGGACCGCTGAGAGAAACTGAGGAAGGGAAGAGACTATCGATTATTGGAGAGCAACAACATACAGATTGTACCATGTTGGCTTTGGATTGAGCTTTTTTAATTAGGTTATTAAGGCCTTCCAGTTTGCTATTGATCCCTGCCGTATATACTGCAAGTGTGTTTAAGAGATCACTTGTAAATCGAGTTTGTCTGAATGATAGTTTAATGCAGATACTGTAGATTGCAGAGTTTGCAAGAGTTGAGGCCAGAGGGTGGTGGGCTCTGTCACGTTCGGGTCACGACTTACGTGTGTGTCCGACTTAAAAAAGGATAAATCCAGAAGAGAGCGATGGTTGGGCTCTCCATGCTTGGTTTTGGGGTGGACGTGATGAAGCAAAGGTGGGAACATTGTTGGAGATAATAATTTTATGTTTCCTGACAGGATCCTAATCCATTGTGCTGCTTGAGGGCTGACAGTGTTCTTGTTTCCAAGTGGTTCAGTATTCTTACTTTGTGGGTTAGTTTCCTGTTGCAGGAGAGGCCTTGGATTAATGGGAGACTCGTTGCTTGAGATGGTGATTGGAGAGGAGTTTAATTCCTTGTTGGGCTGTGAAGATGATAACTGATAATTGATTTCATCACCCAACTTAGAGGTTGATCGTAACCTAAAACTTGCCGGCGTGTAATATTCATCCACTTTAGGAGGGCTATCCAGGTGAGGACAGATGCCCTGCTTATCGGTCTGCTCTTGAATCATAGCCTGGACTTTGATTGGCACATGGTCTACTTTCCGGCATGTTCGTAAAGACTGTGCGGGAGTGGCCGGCATTTCATTAGAGCCATTTAGGTCTGCAGGTGGTGGTCCAAGTTTCTTAAAATAGTCTCTAAGTGTCCTCTTTTGTGCCCCGGCTACCATTTCGTCACGCATACTAATTTGGTCTTTTAGTTGATCATGTAAAGTTGAAGTTTCTGCCTCTATTATACAATCCAAGGGATGAAGGTCCTGCTCTGAATGCTGGATTAAGGGGGCTAAATACCCAGTAATTGGGGAGTGTTGCAGAGAAGTTGGAGATAGTAGTGCCACGGCCGGGTCCGTGGGCGCTTTAATAGTCTTTGTTCAGCCTCTTGTGATTTTTAGTTGCTTCTTTCCTTATTCTTCCAGATCTCATTGTGTTTTGGCTGTCACTTAGTGTAGCTATACCGCGAAACCACCTTTTGCTTAGGGTGTAGTTGTAACTTCACTATGGGCCACCTGTGGTGAGATTCTTTTTCTTCTAATGCACACTAGGGCTGATTCGCAGCTTACAGGCAGAGATATGATGATTGCCCGGCTGCCCTTGACTCTGACCCTATAGGGCACAGTTGGACCTGCCTGTTAACATTGGTGCCCCCTTGGTGGGCACCTGCAGGTCTTGCCAGGCCTGTTGGTTAGAGGGGAGACCAAATGCGTTGAGAGAGAAAGAAATATTGTAGGCAGGTGGAGCTTGGTCTGGATAGGTGAGCGGCGCTGATGCACTACTGTAGCTCCAAGGCTCCAGAACACAGATGCTCCTTTCTGCGCCCCCCTCCCCCGCTGCTCCCGCCGACCGGCATGGACCTCAACCCCACCCCAGGCTGCGCCTAGAAGACACAGGGGGTTTGAGCCTGGCAGATGAAGCAGCGAGTACGGGCCACAGGCAGACGCTGCAGGAGGAAGAAAAAAAGGCAGAACAAGGTGTGGCAAGACGAGGTGGGGCAAGCAGAACGGTGGACTGAAGCGGTCGCACTGACTCACAAGCCGCACCGCCGGCCGCCTCCGCGAGATCGGGCAGAACCGCGGCTCTACCCTACGATGTTGCTGCCTACCTGCCCACGTCTCAGCTCACCGTCTGCCTAGTCCAAGGAGAAGTAGGGTGAACGCTGTACTGGTGGGGGAGGCTGCTGCCTGCATGCTACGGGTTCCCGGTGGTGTCGGGCCGATTTCGGAGCCTCCGGGAATACCGCTTGTTGCTCACTCCCCCGCCTGCTTCCGTGCGCTCCACGCTCCGCGCACCTCATCACTTCCGGCAATCCCTCTTTCTGAGGCTTCAGAGCGTCGAAGTGACTTCCGCCACAGGCCATCATATTTAGGCCTTCAGTGTGCACTCCACGACACTTCTTCTCCAGCCTGCACTAGAGATATCTAAGGCTCTGCTGTCAGCAGCCAAGAGGATCCTCCGGCCTCAGAATAAGGCTGCAGTAGGGGGCAGAATGACTCACCACACACTGGATTGTGAAGACATCTGTATGATATGCAAACCTGGCCACATTGTCCTGCTCAACCCTGGGATCCATTGATTGTAGTGAGCGGGTTATGAGTGATTGCCTCTAGTGCCTGCACTGAGCTCTCAGCGACAGTGTTATGGTGTTTGCCCTTTAGCAGCTTGTTAGAAAGATTACCATATAGTACAGACGTGTCCATTGGTGCCTTGCAATGTGCAGGTTTTTGGCTTTAGATCTTTTTTATTATTATCAATTGAAAGGGTAGGAGGTACAAAAGCAGCCCCCCTACATCCACTGGCCGGTGGTGTTTCAGTTAACTGGAAGGCATATATGTATCATAGGAAGGGAGGACTCGAGCGATAAGGACAGAAGGTGAGGTCAGCAAGGATACTGGGTGTGGAAAGGGGAACGATACCATTCAGAGCCTGTACTGGCAGAGAGGAGTGAAATAGCTGTGACAAAGGCAGCTCAGTATGAAGAGGAGTCACCTGATGAGGTTAATCGGAGTATCCACAAATGAAGCGGACAGGACAATTCGCGGCATTCCACAGACCGGTATTGAATGCATGGTTGCCACATTTTGTCAAATAGAGGGAGGTGGTGTGTGGTGACTGCTGTTAATGTTTCCATTCCCAATATTTCCCATAATTTGTGCAACCAATCAAAGTATGTAGGTATGATCTCCGTGCCCCATTTAGAGAGGAGAACTTGTTTAGCGGCTCCCAGTGTCAGGGCAACTCTCTGCCTCTACAGGATTTCGATTGATATGAGTGGATTAGGGAGACCCTGAGTATGTAGCTAGGAAATCTAGGGATATTAGTATTGAATATAGTGTTCACCGCCTCCAGTATCCCTCCCCAGAAAGATTACAGTTTGGGGCACTGCCATAGCAAATGTGTGAGGGTGCCCCGTTGGCCACACTGACGCCAACAATTTCCGTCCTTGCTCGGATCCCACACGGCGATCCTGGTTGGGGTGAAATACCAGTAGTGGGCAATCTTCAGGAACATCTCCTTACTAGTGGTGCAGAGGGCAGACGTTCGAGCACGATGTAAAATATTATTCAACTCTTTGTCCGTAAAAGTACGCTCACACTCCCCTTCCATCTGGTTCGCGCAGCGGATTTTTAAAGGAGTCTGAGGAGTAAGAAGAAAGGCATATATGTCAGACAGGATTTTCTTATTGGACGAGCGAGTGAGGAGCCACTTCTCAAATGGCGTGAGCACCCGGCTAGCATGTGGACAAAGCCAGGGCTGCATCATCCAATGAGAAACTGCCAAATATTGCCGCGTGCTGTCTCAGGGAGACCATAAGCCGATTGAAGCATTGGGAAATCCATGAGACCACCTTCATCAAAAAGATCTCTCATTCGCTTGCAGTTAGCTTGCAGTTAGCCTCCTGCCAGACTGTGAATGCTCTCCCCTTCGCAGCCGGCGGGAAATCTGGATTGCCTATCAACGGTGTTTGTGGGAATAAGGGAGTAGACAGGCCATGTTTCAGTTGTACTCTATCCCAAACCTCAATAGTGGCTTGACCACCGGGGCGACATAGGCTTCGAGAGTCTGGGCACCTTCCAAATGTGGATGCCAGCGACAGCCTGGTCGATAAAACACCAATATTTTTCAGTGTAGGATCGGGACCCGTCCACCATATATCATAGCTGTGCGGCTTTATAATAGCACCGTAGTTTCGGGACTCCCAGCCGTTAATGGAAGATATGCGCGGGCACTGTGCAATTTCCACCGATACTGACTCCTGAGTTATACGTAGGGATGTGAGAAAGTAATCAATGCGTGCGTACGTTTTGTGCACGGCTGAGAAGAAAGTGTATTCAGTGGAAGTGGGATGCATGTACCACCATGTGTCTATTAGACCAGCCTCCCCCAACCATTGTCTAGGGACTGGAGTAAGGCCACCTTTCTGATCCACCCGTGGTGTGGATCTGTCCCTCTGTGCATCCATCACGATGTTGAAGTCCCTCGCTTATCACAATATCTTTGTCTGGCGTAGCCAGCAGCTGACCCAGGCAATCCCTCATAAAGGCCTCCTGACGATCAATGGGCGCATATATAGTGGCCAGGGTGTACCCAACCCCTTTCACGTCAATACGCAGTGCCAAGAGCCTTCCCTATATCTCCATGTAAACCTGTACCACCGTCCCGGGAAATGTGTGGTGAGAAGAATGGCAACCCCAGCTTTCTTGACCACCCCGCATGAGAAATATTGGCGGTGAAACCAGCGAGAGCTCATCCGTCTCCAATCTCCCTGCAGCAGGTGGGTTTTCTGTAATCAACAAAAACTCATCTGGTGTCCCTAAGGAATGAGAGTAGCACTAAACGCTTTACCAGTGTATTAAGGCCTCGTACATTGAGGATAACTGCGGATATCACCATGTGTATGTGTGTGACTGGGCAATGCACGACATGTCCGATGCAGGAGTATGCCAGACCAAGTGTTGCGTCTCATTAAAGGTATCTTTAGCAGAATAGAGAAGAGAGGAGAAAAATGAGAGGAGGAGACGAAGGCGAGGATGAGAAAACATTTAACCAAAGGCATCCCCCAGCTGACCCTCCTCTTGTGCCTCTCTCTCCTGTGAGGCAAAAAAGTCAAGCAGAGGTGGGAGCAGAGTCACAGCGACGGGGAAAAAGCGTCATGCCAGTCATTGAACTGCGCAGGCAGTCGGGATGCAGAGGGCCGGGAGGCCGCCGATCACCCAGGGAGGCCGCCACCCCAGCACCACACACTTAGTGCACCTCAGACACGGGGAGGCTGCAGCCACCAACCGCCGCAATCTGCCCCGGGTCCGCAAGCTTGCTCATCCACCAACAAGTGAGCCTGGGGGGGACACCGCCAATACAGGGTAGAGGTATGGCGCCCCTATATACGGAGGGAGCGGGCCTACCATAGGACTCCTCCCAGTCAGCTCCTGCACGCCGCATCTGCCACCTCTCGCTCGGCTGTGCTCTCTGCGCCGGTATGGGGGACTCCTTGCTCCCTCATCGGCATCCACCGCCTCGGGCAGAAGGGACAGGTGCCAGACGACGGAGGGGGTAGGATGTGGCACTGGGCGCTCCCTTTCACTGCAGGTTCTGCCCTTGAACAGAATGTGTCCGACGGAGCTCGGATAGATGTGACTCACTCGGCCGCCATCTTGAACACACCCCCCTAATGTGCAGGTTTTTAACGTAGCTCAGTAGCCAGTTGCTGAGTGGAAATCCTATTGCCCATCAACATTGTTTTGTTTAAATCTGTTTTATTAGAAGTATCATTAACAAAAGTAGACATTCACAGTTGTCATTACATGTTAATACATTTTCTCTGTTTGGGCATATGGTACAATATATGTATTCATGCAGTACCTATTCCAGTGTAACATCTGCCTGTATATTGCATTTACCAGTATCTCCTTGGGTTCTATATAACTCTCTTGATCGTCTCCGTTGTCCGATGCGGAGCTCTGATCTGTCAATGTCCCGTTGAGGTGCCTGTCCTGGCATCTGTGTGATGGTCTACTAACCTGGGAGGTGGGTAATAATGTGTGGGATCAAGGAAAACAAACAGGTGACAGTGTAACATGACTGAAGCAACACCCGCTCCCCCACCTACTATGTCTATTTACTACCTGTGCTCTGGAATGTGTAGGCGTGTGTGCAAATGTGTACTGAGTGTCTCAGGCGTGTCCGCTTGTAACAGCCGCCATGTCTGTGGTGGTGTTATGTTCGCTCTGGAAGTCATTAGGATTGTGTCCCAGTTTGCTGCAATTCGAATCTTGTGGAGGCCCAATGTGTCTTCATAGTGCAATGCTACACTTTCCGCCTTTGCCCACACCTGTAATGAGCGCTGCCAGGCCGCCAGTACCTGAGGGGGCTCGACGGATTTCCACCTTTTTGTGATCATCTGGTTTGCCACTACCATTCCTAGGGCGATAAAATGGGAGGTCACCCTATGGCGCTTAGTCCTGCAATATAGATGTAGAATACAGGTCTCCTATTAGAAGGGGAGCGTGTGCATCGGGCCAGAGCCTCCACTACAGCACTCCAATATCCCTGAAGGCACGGGCAGTTCCACAGCATGTGTAGTAAGTCCGCATCCACAAGACAGCAGCGTGGGCAACCGGCATCAGTGCGAGTGAAATATTTGTTGACCTTGGCCGGTGTAAGGTACGCCCTTTGCATAATGTAGTACTTTATTATCCTGAAACGCATATTCCTAGAAATGCACATTGGGCTCTCCAGTACACCCTCCCACTTCTTGTCTGTAAATGATCGGTACAGGTCTTCTTCCTACGCTGGTGTCTCAGCGTTGATAACGCTATCGAGGTTTGGTGTCTAAGTGAGGCTGCAAACCACTCCGTAAGATGCTTGCCCTGCCCCATAATGTGCAAGTATTGGATTGTTAGGTGTGTCGGAAGCTCAGTTGTCATGTTGCCTCGTTGGCTAGTTAAAGCCGCTAATATCGAGCGATGTAACAGAAATTGTCCCAGGTGCAACCCTTCTTCAGCCATCAGTGCGGCATACGGCATTGGAGAGGAGTTGGCCTAATGGCTAGGGCGGTCGACCTCGAATCTGGGGAACCTGGTTCGAGTCTCGGCAACAACGCTGAACATCCTGTGATTCTGGGCAAATCACTTAATCTCCCCATTCCTAACAAATATGAATGTGTCCTCATGTAACACAACTGGTGCTCGTGTAAAGCGCTCTGATACCTGATACCTTCGGGTCAAGTTTGCGCTATATAAAACTCTCTAAAAATAAAAAAAGGTGCCCTCCCTATATAAGTCCCCCACGTCATGGATCCCTACCGCCCCACATTAGCGTATTTCCGCTGCTGTTGTGACAGCGCGTCCTCTGGGTGTGCCCAGTAATGGCAGAGCAGACGCATATGGCCTCGCACTTCGGGTGATATACAAGTAACCTACATTAGCAGCGATACACCGTGTCAAGCAGTAGGGGAGCGGGAGGTTTCCCCTTTACACAGGATGGAATAACTTAGTGAGGGCATTAAGGGACCAAGGCGGGGGTAATGGTGGCCGTGTCAGATAAGTTGCGGCTTGCCAGCCACCGGGCCACCCATTGCAGTTGCACAGCGAGATAATATTGTTCCATGTTAGTTAATGCCAGGCCACCCCGGTTGGTTGGTAGGTATAGCTTTTTGATTGCTACTCAGCAGTGAGTATTCCCCCATAGGAAGTCCCTGATGGTGCTCTCCAGGGCACAAAAGAAGGGCGGAGGGATGTGTAAGGGCAGATTGGTGAAGTAATATAGAAGTCTCTGCAGCACCACCATTTTAATGAGCGCTACCGGGCCCATGACAGTCAGCGGGAGCATGCTCCAAAAAGACATCTGTGATCTGATAGATGTTACCGCCCTGTCTAGGTTGCCCTCCATGAGGTCCACATGTTGGCGATAAATCCGCACTTCTAGATAGCTTAATGCGTCTACTCACCACTCAATACAAACTCCATTGAGCTCATATAGGGGGTCCAGACACGTACGATCAAAGGGTTAGAGGCAGGATTTCGCTGCATTCACTTTCAGCCCTGACAGGGTAGCAAAGTCTCCTAGTGTGTGTGCCAGCGAAGGGGGGACTTCCCTGACGGTGCTGATATATATGAGCAGGTCATCTGCGTACAATGAGATTGTGTGTACCCCGTCCTCCAATGGAATGCCCCATTCCATTCCCCTCTGTCTCATATCCTCTGCCAGTGGTTCCACAGCCAATGTTAATAGTAATGGGGATAATGGGCATCCCTGCCCGAGCTATCGGTTCCCTGTTTAGTAGTTTAACCATGCGGGTGAAGGTCCCTCCGAAACCATATCGCATCAGTGTGGCAAATAAATATTCCCAGTCCAGAGAATCCAAGGCCTTCTCGAGATCCAGTATCAAGCACCCCAAGTATGGCCATTGATCTATCGAGTACCTGGCTACTCTATAAAATCACCTCAAGTTTAGTGAGGTGTTGCGCCCAGGCACAAATCCGTTTTGATTGGCATGGACCAGGCCTGGTATCAGGGGTGCCACTCCATCAGCTAGGATTTTTGCTAGAATCTTTTAGTCAACATTTAGTAGCGCCGGTGGCCGATACGACTCTAATTCAGTGGGGTCTCTATCTGGTTTCGGCAACGAGACCTAGCATGCCTCGCGGAGCGATGGGGTGAGGGTTGATTCCAGGGCCGCAGCATATAAAGCATGCAGCCGTGGAGCCAAAGTTGTGGCATATGCCTTATAGTATTCAGCAGGTAGCCCATCGGGTCCGGGGGTTTTGCCTGTCGCTAGTGCCATGATGGCTGCACTGACCTCTCCAAGGACAATTGGTGCATTGAGCTCCTCTTGCTATTCGGAGGTAATCATGGGCAGTCTTATTGTGTCAGGAAGGTAACTAGTCATGCTGGTTCATGCCGGACTGTGGGCTCATATAGTGCTGCATAATGTGCCGTCAACTCCACATGGATTTCCTGCTGGGTGTATACCATGTGTCCCGCGTTCGTACGCAGGGCATGCATGGGGTGTTGAGACTGCTCCTGCCGCAGCAGCCATGCCAATAACAGACCTGTTCTGTCCGTCGTTGCATGTGTGCATGCAGAGTGTGCTACATAGTTCAGACATCGAAGCCACTCCAGTAGTTCGATGTGCACGCTGTATGTAGTTGCATGCCACCTGAACTTGCCTCCGTCTCATGATGTAAGGGCTTGCGTTCGAGCCTGCTAACAGCGTCATTTTAGTGTTTGCGAATTTTCCATGTGAGTCCAAGACTATGCCCCCTGATGACGACTTTAAAAGCGTTCCACTCTGTTATGGTGCTTTTAGTGGAACCCTTGTTAGTTTCAAAATACTCCACTGCTGCAACCCCCAGTTATGAACGAAAAGCTGAGTCCTCCAGCGCTGCCAGTTGGAGGCGCCAAGTGGGGATAGGCGGCGGGTGTGCATGCCATTTGAGCTACGTGTACTGTCGGTTGTGGTCAGAGTGTGCGCCCTATGTATTCGGCCAGCCCAACCAAGGGAAGTAGCGATGCCGACCTCACCATACGGTCTAATCTGACGTGTAGTCTATGTAGGAGGGAGCAAAATGAGTATATGCGTGTTTCAGGATTGAGGGCACGCCATATGTGTATCAGTGACCAGTGGGTTAACCAGGCAATCGATCTCTGTGCTTTCGACAAGGCTGTAGTGCGTGTCAGAGGTGGGAATGATGTGTCCAGAGTAACGTCAAGTACCGAGTTGAAGTCGCCTCCTATTAATCAAGGGATCCCACTCCATTGGATAGAACATTGGTCACTGTGTGCAGACATTAGGCTTGATCAGTGTTAGGGGCATACAATGAACCCACCAGGATGCTACGACCATTTAATCTACCCCTCGCAAACACATATCAACCCCGTCATCCACCTGCACTTCCTCTACTACGTTTGGGGTCCCTGCTTTTACCTATATCAGAACCACCCGCACCAGGGTCAAGTCATTAGTGCTAAACACTTGCCCTCGCCAGCGCCTATGGAGGTGCTGCGTCCAGCCTCCACTTGCATTAAATGAGTTTCTTGCAGGAGCACTATATTGATGGATCTGGGCTGCAGATATGAGTATGTAGAATAGCAGCGCGCCGTTGTATGTATGCCTCTCACCTTCCAAGTTATAATATTTACACGCGTCATGGTGAAAGCTTTCACGGCATATGGTGTTCCCGCAGTACGCGCTTCCAGAGCGTGTTTTAATACGTCGTTGCGGTCTTGTGATAGGGGATCGGGTGCTCACCCGTCGCTCCATAGATTTGAAAAGAAAAAAGTAACGTGGGGTCTGAGTTGGAAGACATATAACGTCATGAGAGCAGATCCTTAACGTGGGTCTGTCCATACTGTATTGCCTAACTGTGGCAACTACCAAGTGTACTAGTAGCTGGTGTGGGGTTGCGTGTGATGTGGCTTCAGCCACTGATTACCCCTGGGGTGTCTCGTGTGCTATGCTAGCTGTGCCTCATTACGTCTATTGCAGCTATGTGGGTTGTGATGACCTGACTATGTGGCCCCTTGTAGGTTTCACCGATTAGTTCGCCCCTTGATTCTTCTATGATCTCTGTAATGGGGGCGCTAAGCTCAGTTTTTATGGGATCATCCTTCGTCGTTCTAAGTGGCTTTGTGGGATAGCTGGTTAGTCTCATATCTCCCCACGTTCAATCATATGATATTGTCTGAGGTCTGCGGTGTTATAGTGGTCAGACTCTGCGAGTTCGGGCCTCCGGTCCATGCAGGAGTAGAGTCCTCTTCATGTTGAGACTGGGTGGACTCCACATCTTAGTCAGAGGTTTGGTTCAGGTCTCAGATTGCCGCTGCTACACTGAGAGCTTCTCTCCTTTCCATGATGATTTGCTCTAGGTTGGGAACAGCTGATGGTGGACTAGAGTGGCCTGCTTCCCTGTTTATGCCCTGGCGTCAATTTTCTTCTCCTGGCTTGTTTCCATCTTGTTCCTTGGCAACATGCGCCCTTCCGCAAGGCCAGCACTTTCCGGCCAGTCCCAGGCTTCCATGGGGAGTCAAAGAAACGGGTGGTGCCCTTTGCTACTACCCGTAGCCGAGCTGGGAACAGCAGAGAATAGCGCAGGTCTAGTTCCCGGAGATGGCGCTTACCGGCTTGGAAGGAGCTTCGTCTTTGTACTTGCACGTGTAATCAGGAAAGAGCATGATTTCAGCATTTTGGACCTTGATTTCATTCAGCTTGCGACCTTCTCTCAGTATGGCATCCCTGTCCCTATAGTTCAATAACCGGAACAGCAATGGTCTTGGGTTCGCACCTGGAGGTGGCTTGCGAGCTGGCACTCTGTGCGCGCGTTCCACTACGAATTGGGGTGACGGCACGTTTTCATGCAACAGGTCTCTTATCCAATGCTCAACATAAGCCACTGTGTCCTGACCTTCCTACGCTTCCGGAAGGCCAACCACTCTTACATTGTTCTGACGGGAACGCCCCTCTCCGTCTTCTAGCCTATCTTCCAGAGTGTTCACCTTATCTAGCAGAGTTTGCAGCGCACTTGTGTTTGCATGTGTTGTTGGCTGTAGTTCGGCTATAGTGTGTTCATTGGTGCGGACTTTGCCAACTTGCGGTTCTCTGCTAGTAAAAGTGTGAAATCCGATGCGAGTTGGTCGATTTTAGATTCCACGGATGTGCGTGTGTGGTCGAGGGCTGTTCCTATCTTCTCGACCGCCTCCAGTACCATGTCCAGTTTAGCTGCGAGCGCCAAGTGCGCCCCTCCGGATTGAGCTTGCCATCCACAGGCAGAGCCTGAGTCGTCTTGGGCCACGTCTCCACATCTGGGGCATGTGTCCGCATCCAACCCATGGCTAACTTCTGAGCTGAGGGCTTGCAGCCTTCCTTGTTGGCGAGTCGTTCGCTTCTGAGCTCTAGCTCACCCAACTGTCGATTAATCTGTTGGTCTTGTGTAGGGGGTGCTCCTTGTTCTGTCTTCGATCCACTAGGGAGGGTGGGGAGAGGAGGGAGAGAGGCCTCCTATCCTCTTCACCTCTCCCGGTTCGGTGTCGCTTGCAGCATCCGGCATAATGTGCTCGGGACCTCAATTGCTCCCTACTGGGCTCTGACACAGTTTCCTATTTTTTGTGGCATCGTTTAAAGTGTTTCATTACAGTCGCTGAGCCGGTTGGTAGCTCTCACCAGTGCGGCGGGAGTCTATGGGTGGTAATCAACGTGACAGCACTGGTGAGTTGGAGACGATCCAGCTCAGTACATGGGCGCAGCGTTCTGGGCCCCCGCTGTTTACGGCATGACCTGCCTCTCGCCACATTCTTGAGCTAAGGCTTCGTTTTGGCTATTTTGCGCTGGTGCGCTGCTATCTTGTCTGCACACCGAGGGCATGCAAGTTCTGTTGCGCATTGGGCCCTTGCGCTCACAATTCACTAGTAGTTTCTGCGTGCTGAGTGAGCCAGGAGTCAGGAGTTTCTTACATGCCCCATTGCGTGTTTTGCGTTCCAGTCATTGCAGTATCCGAGGAGGGCACGCAAGCCCAACCCAGCCACAAGCAGCTTCCCTCTGGTGCACTCAATACGACCGCTTATTCACCTGTGCCGGCCACTACTGTGTCGGAGAGGCGGCGTGTCTGGGCCTATGCCCTATCCAGACCCCTTTTAGTGACTCCCGGCCCCAGATAGCTCAGCACGCATGCGGGGCTCGCCTTTCTCTCTCGGTCTCACCTCAGGTCTTCAACCGTGTACTACTTCCTCATTGTCGTCCAGTTGTTATCCTCCACCTCACAGCCCCCGCAGCCGTGAGGAGGATCCAACTCAGTCTATGGGCACTGCATTCTAGATGCTCGCTGTTCATGGCCTGACCTGTCTCTCGCCGTCCTTGGGCTAAGGTTTTGTTTTGGGTTTTCCGCTTGGGTGCTTTGCTTCCTTGCCTGCACACCAAGGGCGTGCGATTTCTGCTGCGTATTAGGGCCTCGCACTCACAAGTTACTAGCGGGTCCTATGTGTTGAGTGAGCCAGGATTCAGGTGTCTCTTACATGCCCCGCAGTGTGCTTTGCATGGCAGTCATTGCAGCATCGGAGGAGGGCGGGTGAGCCAGACTCGGCCACTCGCGGACACCCTCTGGTGCACTCGACACCACTGCTTGTTGACCCGTGTCGGCCACCACTGTGTCGGAGATGCGGTGTGCTTGGGCCTAGGCCAAAGTCGGTCACCGGACCCCTTTTAATGTCTCCCAACTCCAGGTAGCTCAGCACGCGCACAGGGCTCGCCTTTCTCTCCTGGTCTCACCTCAAGTCTGCGGTGGCGTAGTCAAGTCTTTGTCAGCTAGTCACTGTCCTCCAGCTCACAGCCCCCGCAGCCATGCATATGCTGCAAACCAAGACAGCCGATGCCTCCTTCCATTTTCAATGGTGTGAGGATATCTTTGAGTCTGTGACACCTAGGCACGTCACAGCTACAGGCTTGCACACCACTGGTCTCACCCACAGCTTCTCCGTGCAGCGGGGCCTCCGGTCGGGTCAATGCTGCTCCTGCTCCCAGCTTACCCGAGCTCTCGCAGTGTGTGGGCTGGCCCACAGGCTTGGCCCCGCACCCCGGCCGCCCGTGCACAGCCAGACCCGGGTCAGTTCACCGCCCTGTTCAATCCTCCACACTCTGTGCCATCGGCCGTAGAGGGCCTGTCCCCGTCGCCCTTTTATGCTGTTTAGTCGCACCTGTCGCCTCTTGACTCCAACTGTTGTTTGCGGCCTCTCCGCACCGCTGCGTCAGGCGCAAGTGCTCCCTCAGATCCTCCACAGGCGGTCCACCCAGCACCACTGCACACACCTCGTTTCATAGGTATTCGTAGCGGGGAGCGATGCCACTCACGATGGCAGCCAGATTGGTAGCAATTACGTAGAATTGTGCAGGATAATAAGGGTGCAGTGCGGAGCAGCGTTAGGATGCGTCCGCCATCTTGGCTGGCTAGCCACACCCCCATTGGCCAGCAACATTGTTACTGCACAGGGACAGTACTGCACCTCCAACCCCTGGTGGAATGAAATCCTGTGAAGAGCCTTGCTTCTAATTAGCGACCACAAGCCAGCGCGCGAGAAAAGTAACAGCTCTGTGCTGAGTAGAATTGCACGGCATTTAAAGGGCAGAAGCTAAGAATGCTATAAAGCAAGGTAAGAATGGTTATTAGCCACTAAACTTAGAGCATTCACCAACAATGCAACTCTGACAGAACCACTGACGTAACTGCAGGGTGCATTTGCTTAACATGATGGGCTGCACTAATGCACACGAGTGAGGCCAAACTTGTTTGAAGTGTTTCAAACCACCTACAATTTGATGTTGAGGGAGAGGGCGAGAACTGAAGGCATGATAAACAGAATGACAATTCAGAAAAGAATGAGATTGATCGACAGCCTCTTGAGTGTCCTTGTGGGGTAAAATGACCCCCACTACACTATGACCATAGATGTTCCAAACACAAGTTTATGAACACGAGTGTAGGCCATGAGCAACCAAAGCTAGTGGAGTCATTTCACCTAGCTTCCATCGAAGGAGAGTTAGTAAGACGCTAAACAGTTACTGGTAAGTGCTTGTTACTTTTTGACACACGAGTTTTCATTAAGACAACAAAGAGCAAGAAGCCTTGGCAAAGGCTGTATACTGGATTTAAGGAAAGAACAGATCCCCTTTTTATCATTAGACTAACAAGTTGCAACATGGCGATATAGTATGGAGACTGACAAGAATATGTTGAATGCTTATGTTAACTTGTTATTTTAGTCTTTTGTATTAATTGTTTCTTTCATTCTTTCAAAGGTTATTGTGAAAGAATTCCAGCAGCTAGTATGTCGCAGCCTCCATATTGCTTTCGGTAATTTTTTATTCTTACCTTATAGACGCAGATGGTGAAAAATTCTATCCCTTACATGAACAAAATGTTCTATTTCATAATCTAGGGTTATAAGAATGAAATATTTATGAGAGTTTACAGAAGTCACAATTTTCCTTCCTTGTTTCTTTTCTTTCTTTCTCTCACATTCTTTTCATCCTTCCCCTTCTGGTCTTTCTTTCCTTCCTGTCCCTCCTGTTCTTTCCTTCCTTTCCCTCCCGTTCTTTCCTTCCTTCGCCTCCTGTTCTTTCCTTCTTTTCCCTCCTGTTCTTTTCATCCTTTCCCTCCTGTTCTTCCCTTCCTTCCCCTCCTGTTCTTTCCCTCCCCTTCTTTCCTTCCTTTCCCGCCTGTTCTTTCCTTCCTTTCCCGCCTGTTCTTTCCTTCCTTTCCCGCCTGTTCTTTCCTTTCCCGCCTGTTCTTTCCTTCCTTCCCCTCCTGTTCTTTCCTTCCTGTCCCTCCTGTTCTTTCCTTCCTGTCCCTCCTGTTCTTTCCTTCCTGTCCCTCCTGTTCTCTCCTTCCTGTCCCTCCTGTTCTTTCCTTCCTGTCCCTCCTGTTCTTTACTTCCTGTCCCTCCTGTCTTTTCCTTCATGTCCCTCCTGTTCTTTCCTTCCTGTTCTTTCCTTCATGTCCCTCCTGTTCTCTCCTTCGTGTCCCTCCTGTTCTTGCCTTCCTGTCCCTCCTATTCTTTCCTTCCTGTCCCTCCTGTTCTTTCCTTCCTGTTCTTTCCTTCATGTCCCTCCTGTTCTTTCCTTCCTGTTCTTTCCTTCATGTCCCTCCTGTTCTTTCCTTCCTTTCCCTCCTGTTCTTTCCTTCTTTCCTTCCTTTCCCTCCTGTTCTTTCCTTCCTTCCCCTCCTGTTCTTTCCTTCCTTCCCCTCCTGTTCTTTCCTTCCTTCCCCTCCTGTTCTTTCCTTCCTTTCCCTCCTGTTCTTTCCTTCCTTTCCCTCCTGTTCTTTTCATCCTTCCCCTCCTGTTCCTTACTTTCCCTCCTGCTCTTTGCACCCTTCCCCTCCTGTTCTTTGCATCCTTCCCCTCCTGTTCTTTGCATCCTTTCCCTCCTGTTCTTTTCTTCCTGTTCTCTCCTTCCTGTCCCTCCTGCTCTTTACTTCCTTTCCCTCCTGTTCTTTTCATCCTTCCCCTCCTGTTCCTTACTTTCCCTCCTGCTCTTTGCACCCTTCCCCTCCTGTTCTTTGCATCCTTCCCCTCCTGTTCTTTGCATCCTTTCCCTCCTGTTCTTTCCTTCCTGTTCTCTCCTTCCTGTCCCTCCTGCTCTTTACTTCCTTTCCCTCCTGTTCTTTTCATCCTTCCCCTCCTGTTCCTTACTTTCCCTCCTGCTCTTTGCACCCTTCCCCTTCTGTTCTTTGCATTCTTCCCCTCCTGTTCTTTCCTTCCTTTCCCTCCTGTTCTTTCCTTCCTGCCACCCTTCCCCTCCTGTTCTTTTCATCCTTCCCCTTCTGTTCTTTCTTTCCTTCCTTTCCCTCCTGTTCTTTCCTTCCTTTCCCTCCTGTTCTTTCCTTCCTTTCACTCCTGTTCTTTCCTTCCTTTCACTCCTGTTCTTTCCTTCCTTTCACTCCTGTTCTTTCCTTCCTTTCACTCCTGTTCTTTCCTTCCTTTCACTCCTGTTCTTTCTTTCCTTTCACTCCTGTTCTTTCTTTCCTCCCCCCGTTCTTTCCTTCCTTTCCCTCCTGTTCCTTCCTTCCTTTCACTCCTGTTCCTTCCTTCCTGTCCCTCCTGTTCCTTCCTTCCTGTCCCTCCTGTTCCTTCCTTCCTGTCCCTCCTGTTCCTTCCTGTCCCTCCTGTTCCTTCCTTCCTGTCCCTCCTGTTCCTTCCTTCCTGTCCCTCCTGTTCTTTCCTTCCTTCCCCTCCTGTTCTTTCCTTCCTTCCCCGCCTGTTGTTTCCTTCCTGTCCCTCCTGTTCTTTCCTTCCTGTCCCTCCTGTTCTCTCCTTCCTGTCCCTCCTGTTCTTTCCTTCATGTCCCTCCTGTTCTTTCCTTCATGTCCCTCCTGTTCTTTCCTTCCTGTTCTTTCCTTCATGTCCCTCCTGTTCTTTCCTTCCTGTTCTTTCCTTCATGTCCCTCCTGTTCTTTCCTTCCTGTTCTTTCCTTCCTTTCCCTCCTGTTCTTTCCTTCTTTCCTTCCTTTCCCTCCTGTTCTTTTCATCCTTCCCCTCCTGTTCCTTACTTTCCCTCCTGCTCTTTGCACCCTTCCCCTCCTGTTCTTTCCTTCCTTCCCCTCCTATTCTTTCCTTCCTTTCCCTCCTGTTCCTTCCTTCCTGTCCCTCCTGTTCCTTCCTTCCTGTCCCTCCTGTTCTTTCCTTCCTGTCCCTCCTGTTCTTTCCTTCCTTTCCCTCCTGTTCTTTCCTTCCTGTCCCTCCTGTTCTTTCCTTCCTGTCCCTCCTGTTCTTTCCTTCCTTTCCCTCCTGTTCTTTCCTTCCTTTCCCTCCTGTTCCTTCCTTCCTTTCCCTCCTGTTCCTTCCTTCCTGTCCCTCCTGTTCTTTCCTTCCTGTCCCTCCTGGTCTTTCCTTTCTTTCCCTCCTGTTCTTTCCTTCCTGTCCCTCCTGTTCTTTCCTTCTTCCTGTTCTTTCCTTCCTTTCCCTCCTGTTCTTTCCTTCCTTTCCCTCCTGTTCTTTCCTTCCTGTCCCTCCTGTTCTTTCCTTCCCTTCCCTCCTGTTCTTTCCTTCTTCCTGTTCTTTCCTTCTTCCTGTTCTTTCCTTCTTCCTGTTCTTTCCTTCTTCCTGTTCTTTCCTTCCTTTCCCTCCTGTTCTTTCCTTCCTTTCCCTCCTGTTCTTTCCTTCCTTTCCCTCCTGTTCTTTCCTTCCTGTCCCTCCTGTTCTTTCCTCCCCCTCCTGTTCTTTCCTCCCCCTCCTGTCCTTTCCCTCCTGTTCTTCTTTCCTTCCTTTCCCTCACGTTTTTTCCCTTTGTTATATTTTCAATATTCTGTCAAGTTTTCAAGTTTTTGTGTACGGAAGACTTTTGGATTTATAGGATGTGCGCATGAGGTAGAGGGTCCCTTGAAGAGCTCATCTCCTCGGAGTGGATTGTATCTGTGTGGTCTTCATCCCACATAATGCGGCTTTCGGTCTCAGATCAGTCTCTTCAGTGAAGATTATTTTAAAAAGATGTATCTGCTTCTAGATTCTCGTGACACTCCTACCATGTTGTATAAACACCTCGGGAGAAGAAAGAGAATGCAAAGGGCCCACGCCTGCCTTTAAAAGCATTGGGCGTAAACAACCATTGAAGTGGAGTCCTTATTTAAGGAGCATCTGGGGGAGGTACCAATCACTTTCCTAGTGATCCCATTTGAATACTGCTGGTGCGTGTCCTACTAGACCTAGCAATTCCAAGAATTTGACGAGGTGGGCTCACTCACGTCATGTGACATGCTTCATCATAGGCCACCTCGTCCCACCCTGGTAAGATGATACTACCAGAACGTGATAAGATGATACTACCAGAGCGGACGCGACCTCGGGCTGGGGTATCCCGAGGGTGTTCTAAGATATGAATCTTTTTTCTGGACAACTCTGGTCCAGTTGTTTTGCTAAAAATACCTTGGAGTATACCCTGAAAGTATCCTTTTTATTAGGGTGGTACCTTAGGTATGAATAGAAAGTACCGTAAGGTAATGACAGTGTATGTGGGTGGACACAATGATCCCGGCACACCCTTAGATTAAACTGACATGTTTCTGCCCTTTAGTAAGCCTGAACGGTCTCAAGCATTCATCGAGGTTATTGTCTGGGGCCTTAACTTTGACTCAAAGGGAGGGAAATAAAAATAAAATACGAACAGAGGGGATCTACCTGTTCTGGCCAGATGGCTGTTGATGCGGGGAGGGTAGGATCAAAGCGGGCATTTGTCCTTGACAAATGTGTGACTATAGGAGACGCCCCCTGCAACAGACCATGAGGCAAATAGCCTCTGTGCCCTAGGTATATTAACCAGGTGTTTGTTCATATACAGGGCGGTAGGCCGTATTTTATTTTTCTTTCCCTTACTTTGGATGCCCGAAACCGTTCAGCCTTACTAATGAGCAAAAGCATGTCAATTTAATCTAAGGGCATGCAAGGATCCTATCACCTATCCATTCATTCACCCTCCATTATTTGCCTTCACATTTCCTTCCATCATTCCCTCCACCTTTCACTTTCCTTTCATTCTTTCCTTTCACCCTTCCTCTTTTCCTTTCACTCCTTTTTCGTTTTTAGTTCTACCCTTATTCCTTCCTCCTCACAGTTTCCTAATGTAAGCCACTGAAATGAAACTTTTAGAGCAAACACTTAGAGAGTGGCTTAGAATTTATTCCCTTGAGTACAGATTTTTATGTGCTGGAAGTTATGTGCTTTTGCTGAAGAATATTGCGTGCATTGCACTTTTTTGACTCGAGGGGCAGCGTATGCTCAACACAGAAAAACTGATTTAGTTATGGCGACAAGCCATTGATCAAGGCTATAGGCCTGAAATGCCTATTTTGAAAAGTCATGACTAAGGCAGTAGGCCTGACTTATTTATTGTGAAAATCACATTCTAAAGCCAAGTTTTTGTTGTTGTTTTTTTTAAACACATTTTATTGATTTTTCATGGTACAGTCTGGGCCACAGCCCTGCATATACATATTGGAAACAAAAATAATTCGGATGTACCAAGCTTGTATACATTATTAACTGCAAAACTTGCACATATAACCACAAAAACTTTGCACAGTTCCAATACCCGTACATCTTAGGAAGTCCAGCTGAGCACATATATAGGAAATGATGAAGTATAATGTATGGTGTGTTATGGACAGGGGAGCGCGGAAAGAATCTCCCATCTGGGGGTCTGAGAGGGAAGGGGAGGTAAATCTATACCCCGAAATGTTGCCCATCGGGACCATATTTTCCTTTGTTTCCGGGGGCAGCCTCGTGCTTGGAACACCGCAATCTCTGCTCCGATGCATCTGTCGAGGTCTTTTCTCCATTTCCCCAATGTCGGGGGAGAAGCCCCCTTCCATAACTGGGCAATGTCGCGCTTAGCAATAGTGAGGGCCAGGAAGAGCAGGTGCTGTTTATATCGGTTCCCCCCATCCCGTCAGTGATGTGCAGTAGAAATAGTTTTGGGTCATATGTGAGAACCCCGGATAATACCCAGCCCAGACAGATTGAGACTTTGCACCAGAAGGGCTGTAATGCTGTGCAGCTCCAGACCGTATGTATAAATGTTCCCTCTTCTATTTCGCAGCGTAAACACTAGGGGGATCGGATGACCCCCATCCTCCAGAGATGGAGTTGTGTATAGTATACCCGGTGTATATATTTAAATTGGATGAGGTGGTATCGAGAAGACACATCCGCGCCCCGGGGGCTAGCTAAGGCTTCGGCCCAATCGTCATCTGTTAAGTCTGGTATGTCGCCCTTCTAGTCTTGTGTAATGTTGTTCTGGTGTGTGTCGTTAAGGACTGATAGATCTGACGGATTTTATGTGCACCCAGGTCTCCCATGAGGAGGCGGCCCTCGAGGGGTTGAAACTCCGGCAGGGTGTCCAGGGAGAGAATCGTGGGGGTAAGAGCGTGGCGCAATGCAAGGTATTTATAAAATTGCGTCTTATGCAACTGAAATTCTACCTGTAACTGGTGGAAGGACTTTAGAGTAGTGCCCTTCATAACATCCCCCAGCGTGGATATGCCCACTAGGTCCCATTTGCGGAATCCTGTTAGAGCCGCCACTTGGCGTAGATGTGTACCGTGCCACAGGGGAGTCGCTTGGGTCAGGCGACCACGCCAACCCATCCGCCCAACTATGTACCTCCAGATCTGAACCACTGTTCTGCTGGCATGAGGTAGGAAGTCTAGGTTATGTGCGCTATATAATAGCGTAAGGAGGGGGACACCCTCCATCGCCGCATGTTCCAGTGCAAACGCTGGGTCCGTTGGTGAGCTATACCACTATTCATTTATGATTAATAAATGGGAGGCTGCGTAATAGGAATACATATCCACCGCTGCGATGCTTCTGCAATATGTTGATTGGGCGCAACTTTGCAGTGCCACCCGAACTACCCCACCATTCCAGAGGAATTTATTATGGATGGCATTGTTTTGCGCGAACCAGGATCGCGGTATGTGATACGGGAAGTTCTGTAGCCGGTATAGTACTCTAGGTAAAGAGACCATTTTAAAAATCGTTGAGCGCCCATACAGCGGGAGAGAGGACCATATAGTTGTCTCATCTCGGAGACTGGCAATAAGTGGATTTATATTGTGTGCCCACAAAATCCTTGGGCAAGGCGACATGAAAATACCCAGGTATTTAAAGCCCTCTGTCGCGTGGGTCAACTGGGCCGCCCAGGTGCCTCGTCCCTGGTCTCCGCATACCGGAAACAGCACGGATTTCGAGGGGTTTGTATGGAGCCCTGTGGCCTGACCAAATACTCGGAGGATCTGCAGGATTCGTGGTCCCGAAATCCATGGGTCGGTCATGAAGAAAAGGACATCGTCCGCATATAGCTCGATGCGGTCGGGTCGCGACTGTGGCCACTCAAATCCCCGGAGCACTGGGTCATTACGTACCCACACCGCCAGAGGTTCCACAGCCAGGGCGAATAGGAGTGGGGATAGGGGGCAGCCCTGTCGTGTGCCGCAACGGATGGGGAAGGGGGCCGAACGGTGCCCTGCTATGCGTACTGAGGCAGTGAGTTTTGTATAGAGCAAACGAACATATGCTAAAAAGTGTGGGCCGAAATTGACAGTTTCCAGAAGTTGGAAAAGGTACACCCAGCTAAGGGAGTCGAATGCCTTGTCAATATCTGCTAGTAGTATGGCCACAGGGCGCCCCAGCTCTGGGGCCACAGCCATAGCGTTGTGGACCCGACGGATGTTGTGGCGGGTGGCCCGGTGTGGCATAAAGCCAGATTGATCTAGATGGATCAGGTCTTGTACACAAGTCTGCAGGCGATCGGCTAGGACCTTACCCAAGATTTTGGGCTCAAAGTTAATGAGGCAAATGGGACGATATGTAGATGGATCTTCTGGTGGGCGGCCTGGCTTGAGCAAGAGGACAATCTCGGCATGCCGCCAATCCCGGGGTAACAAGCGTTGTTCAAGGGCGTCATGCATTGCCTCTAATGAATGAGGGCCTAATGTGGACATGTGTGACCGAAGAAATTCTATGGGGAATCCATTGGGGCCAGGGGCCCGCCCCGGGTTCATTGCCACTAGTGCTGCACTTAGTTCGTCGGCCGTGATGGGGGCATCTAGTTGGTCTCGTATCTGGTCGGTAAGTTTTCGGGGGGGATATCTCTAAGGAACTCCGCGACGAGAGCCTCTGATAGCTGTTCCCGTCGCGCGTATAATGCAGAGAAGTAATGTGAAAATTCCTCGGCGACCGCCCATGGAGACGAATGTAGAACACCATCTGCGCCTCGAATAATTGGGACGGCGGCCTGGGACCTCCCCACCTGACATAACCTATGAAGCATTTTGCTTGATTTGTCCCCCCATTGGTAAATCCGGTTGTGACGCCAGCCAGATTTCTTTCGCCTTGCCCAGGAGATGATGTATCTTTTGTTGTGTTTGGAGTAAATGGTGCTGGAGGAGGGGCTGGGTTCGTGAATATAGTGCGCCTCTAAAGATGTATTATGGGCTTCTAGTTCGGCCCGTTGGGTGGAGTGTTTGCGTTTCTCATTCGCCCGATAGCTAATGTCGACCCCTCGAACTGTGGGCTTTAGGGCTTCTCATAAGGTAACCTTGGATTAGACCGAAGCGATATTCAAGTCGAGATATTCCTGGATTGCCCCAGTGAGTGTCTCCTGGTAGTCGAGATCCCGGAGGTGCCATGGGGACATACGCCACCTAAAGGGAGGTTTTTGGGAGTGTGTATGGAGTTTAACAGTAACCGGTGAGTGATCTGACAACCCCCTAGGGAGGTGGGAGACCTGAGAGAACCTATGAATGTAGCTACGTGGCGTGAACATGTAGTCCAACCGAGATAGGGAACCATGGACGGTGGACATAAAAGTGTAGCTCAGCTTGGCGGGGTGGTACTCGCAGCATATGTCCGACCATCCCAGTGTGGTGGCAAGAAGGCACAAATTAGATGTATCGGCTGAGGGGCCTGGGTCAGACCCGCGCTTTCTATCTAGTGGTGACATGACGTCGTTCAAGTCTCCTCCCAAAAGGGTCAAACCGTCCAGGAGGTCACTCCAGAGACGGGAAATTTTATCAACAAAGTATTCCCTAAGGGAGAGGGAGCATAGATCCTACCAATGTTGATGTGTTCTCCGTATAACGTGCCCGATAGTATGATGTATCTTCCCTCCAGATCTACCCAGTGCTTCGTGTGGATGAAAGGGACACGACAGTGAATAAGAATAGCTGTCCCCTGGGATCCCCTAGTGAACCCTGCATGGTATATAAGTTGGTATCCAAACCTGGCCAAGCAAGGAGCCTTGGTGCCCAATAAATGAGTCTCCTGTAGGAGAAGGATGTCCGCTTCATATCGCTTGGCCTGACGAAGAATGGCGCCCCTCTTGATTTTATTGAGTAACCCCCTGATGTTTCAAGATACCACAGTCAGGTCCCCAAGTGGGGGGACACGAGCCTGTGCAGTCATCTAGCGTCTGTGCACACTCTGAGTACCTAGCATAGCGGGATTTGGGTTGTGTGTCTGCGCTTCTGCAAAAACTGAAACTATCATAACAAAGAACCCCCCCGATACTGCCATAAACAAGGAGCATCTGTTGCGGTGAAGGACGCACCAGGCCCCCAACAGGGGAGCCCAGAGTTCCTCCGCCAACGGTTCCCAAACCTCCCGTAGAACTTCAACCTGGGGTATTAATGTTTGGGGCTAGGCAGCATCGTGGCCTGTTGTCCACGTCAACTCAATGCTTAGTAAGGACAGGATAGTCCAAAGGTCGAACAATCGGTAGGAAGCTGGAACCAGGGAACCCTAGCAGTCGGTTCCGTTCAAGACTCCCGTTCAGGACTGGAGGAACGTCGGTCAAAGCCAGATCTGTGTCACTGCTTTGATTTTGTCCTTTTAACTCTGTTTCGCTGCGAGCCTCAGGAGGAATACAACTCCAGCGGTGGCGGAGAATGTTTCAGGTGTGAGTGTTCATCCGTCCAAGCAAAAACAGCCTCTGGCGTGTCAAAAAAGTGGGACTTGGAATTAAAAATGACGCGCAGTCTGGCAGGATACAGGAGCATATATTGGATATTAAAGTCCCGCAGCCTTCGCTTTGCCGCCATAAAGGATTGGCGTTGTTGTTGCACTAAGTGGGTTTAGTCCGGAAAAATCATTATATGCCGGGAATCGAATATGAGTTTGTCCTTGTGCAATCTGGCAAATTGCAAAACAGCATCCTGGTCAGCATAGTTAAGCAGTTTAGCAATGACTGGCTGTGGACTTTCCCCAGGGGGCGGCTTCTTCGTCAACGCCCGGTGGGCTCTCTCTACCACAAAGCAGGTGGATAGCATGTCCTCCGGTAGGAGATTTCTGAGCCACTGGGTGAGAAAGCAGTTCATAGAGGTGCCTTCACAGCCCTCCGGGAAACACAGGAAACGACGGTTGTTGCGCCTGGCGCGGCACTCTGCATCCTCCACCCGAGATGCCAGCACCTGCGATATCTCCGTTAGCTTGTTAACTTTCTTCTGTAGGGTAGTCACAGTGTCCTCAACGGATGAGACCCGCGCCTCCGTAATGCGATCCACTGTCTTTCTGAGATCCCGGTGTAGGAAGGAGACCTCGGATCCTACTGCACTGATTTTGGCATCAAGCGTGTCCCTGGCCTCCGTGATCGCTGCCAAGAGCGCTGCGTTGTCCAGTATGGCTCCACTCGTGGCCCCTCCACCTGGGGTCGTGGTGTAAAGATCGAGGGTGCCCTGTTTGGCTCCTGCCCCACCTGGCTTATCTTTACCCATAATTTCGTGCCGTGGAAGGGCCGACCAGAGGTCCTGGGGAGCCCGCAGCCAGGGGCCTCATTGTTCTGTAGGAAGAATCGCCACGGGCCTCGGTGCGTCGTGGATTTGTCGTGCCGGCAGACCCACGGGGGGCACCGCGGGCCGGTCATCAAGGAATCTAGCAGGTCCCGGGCCACAAGCCACACCGAGCCTAGCTCAGCCACCTCCGCAGCCCGCGACGGCCAGCCAAGTAGGCCCCCCTACCGGGACCAGACTCGCCGAACCACCAGCCCGCCACGCGCCCCCACCACGCCATCTAGCGTCGGGCCCAATCCTTTAATCCTGGTCACGATGGGTGGCACTTCCGCCACCGGTAGCACCAGTGGCCAAGTGGGGTTTTGATGAATTGTCATTACATTTTCTTAAAGCTGGTAGGCAGATATTTTGTTACTTGAAACCTCAGACTTCCATAGCAGTAGGCAAGTACTTTGCTGCAAACAAAAAAAAAGAACATTATCATTTACAATGTCAATAGCTCTAACTTTCACAAATGCAAGACCTATTGCATTGCAAATGCTTGTTTTAATAGTCAGGACACTAGGAAAGGTGAATATTTATTGTATAGCCCTTTATAGTTCCCAGGGCACAATTTTCGTGATACAGCTATCCTGTATGGGTAGATTTGGCACCTCAATCTTATAGTTTAGTTGAAAAAGGATTTCTCAGTGCTACTGGTTTCTTAACACAAGTAGTATCTGAAAGGAGTGAGAGGTGTTGGTCACTTGGACCGCTAAGGTACACTTGACACCTGGGTGTGACACAGGGTGTGATTTGGACTTTAGGGAAACTAATTTGGACCTGGGAAATTATGCTTAACTTGTGTGTGGCCAAGAGGGTCCTTTGATTCCTGAGTACTTTCTTTTCCGTATCTAATTATTACAATCGTTGTCTCAGAATGGATATTGGTAGACTGTCTGGCACACTTAGCACTGTGTACCGCGCAGAGCGGGCTAAGAAATGTTTTGACAAAGCAATCAATTTTTTCTGTCAACCTTTTTGAAGTTGGTGCAGTGTATATGTGATACTATGGTGCTACTATTAATTGCAAATTGTGTTGTGATGTTGTTGTGCTGTTGTTAATTGCAGATTGTATTCTATGCAAGAGCTGATATCATGCAGATATTGTGATAACCATGCATTTTTCCTTATACTGCATATTACAATATTTCATATGCTTCGATGTCTTGTGATTATTGAAATGTCTAGTTGGATTGTTTGATGCATCTGTGAATAGCATGGAGCTCATAGTATGTAAAATTGTAAGAGTGCACCATGTACGTTCTTTTCCTCCACGATTAGAACAAGCAAAAACTCTCAAAAAGGTTTGAGTTGCGTTTGTCAACAAATTACTAAAATAGTCTCCATAAAAGCAAATGGTGACCAGGTTCCTCACACAGGTAGAGACGCTTAATACATTTTGCCAAGAATGGCACACACACAGGCACACACATTTCCCTGGCCAAGGAGGAAACACTTGACACTCTCATATTTGAGCAAATCAAAACACTTATAAAAAAGAAATATATACAGGTCAAAAGAGACAATAGAGAGGCATTATGAGAATTATGTGCCATCTTCGAAGAGGCCAAGAGCGATAGCCCTGCAATGCCATTAGCAAATAAACCGTCAGCACCTCCCTGCCATATGCAGGAATGGAGGTCTCACACCAGCTCCCCCGCATTAGGATATTCAAATCCAACAATAATAGAAGCAGACGAGCTCCCCACTGAAAGAAGGAGAGTTAGGCCCAAGCATGAAAGAACAAAGGGCCAGCAAGCCCAGAGGCTTCCAGCGCAACCTAAGCCCTCAAAAGCTCAACCCCCTCCCATCTACCACGCCCAACACATAGGACCTCAGCAGCAAGGACAGCATGCACTCCCACTGGTTCAGGCAAACATACACGAGTGACAGGGAGGTTTGTGGTGGTTCTCAACAGTGACGCAGTGAGTGGGAGACAGGAAGGGAGCTCCAGTCCCCAGGGAACCGATGTCGAGGGTAAAGTTACAGGATGAGCCCAAGTAGTCGAGGAGACAGCAGAAAATGAATTTGAAGGCGAAGCCAGGCTAAAGAGAACAGCACATAGCTCAGAGCAAAGAAGGCAAACCAGACGGAGTGAGGAAGAGAGGCATGAGCTGAGGCTAGAGAGGGAGAGAGCCCACAACCAGGAAGTACAGCAAGAACACAGGGCAGTACGCTCTTCATATGAGGAAAGCGGATGTAGATAGTGGGCACAGAGTTGGGAAGATCCGGAGTCAGAAATAGATGAAAGGCTTCTAGCAGGGATCAGCGCCTCACTGCTCAGCAGACAAAGGAAAGTGGCTGACCAGGAAAGACCAAGACAGCCTGGTACTAACCCACCAAAGGTGCAGGAAAAATAAGATGGTGCCTTTGCATGCACACGAGGAAGGAGCGACAAAGATGCACGCTGCTCCACACGAGCGAATGACAAAGATAAGTTCACCCTGAGGGAGATAGTAGCAAACAGAGAGAGCGAGATCTTTGCACGCATTTCTACCACCTCTTAGCCTACTGGACTGAACAGAAGGACCAATATGATGGGCCTTGGCCAAGGGAAGGATCATTTGAGCCAGAGGACATGGCTAAAGCAGAGGATTGCATCCGGCATGGTGGAGGAGAGCCCAAGTGCAATGTCCCCTACATGAAGGAATGCCTAAAAAGATGGGTACGCTATGTTGGAGTGAAACCCGTAGAGTCACCTGAAATGAAAATCTGTGGAGTCACCTGAACTAAGAATGTACCCGTTACTACAGAAGGCCTTGGCTGGGACTATAAACGTACCATTGGCCCAGAGGGCCAAAGAAGGGTTGAGGAAAAAGTTACCGTCATTGGTGGATGGATTTGGGAAATGGATTTCATGTTTCAAGAAGAACACCACAGGTATCAACCTAGCGATTGGTGATATTAAGAGCCTACTAAGTAGCCTTATTAGGAGTGTAATACCATAGTGTTTGACCAGGCCCACATTTCAGCAATTACACTTACAGAAACCGAGCGGGACGGGACCCCATTCACTTCATACAGACACCGAATATAGACAGCCCTGAGAGATATGTTTCCCGACTGCCCGGATGTAGGAGGGCTAATGGACCATGAAGCCAGGGGAAAGTGTAACAGGTTTCTTGAATAGAATGAGGGAATGATGGGGACAAGAGACCGGATAGCCGTGGACTGATACAGGCCCACAAGTCGCATTCTTCTATAATATTCTTAAAAAGGGGTTACCCACAGAGATACAGAGCGGGCTGGACTGTGTAGTTGGTTTAGATACCAAACCTTGGTGGGAAATACAAGCCCGCATACTACAATACCAGAAAAAGAAGCAAGAAAGGGATAGCAAAAAACAGGAACAAGCCCAAAGAGACACCCCTAAACTGATTCAACACAAATTGAAAAAGACTGCCTTAAAGGGGGCGCGATAGCTGCAACCGTGCAGATGGCACCAGTCTCAATGGGTTACCACCGCAAAACCCCATAAGGTTCCAACAGGGCTATAGGGGTAGAGGCCAGGGAGGTTGGCAGCAACTAGACCCTAGGGAGTGCTACTATTGCCATAGGCAGGGTCACCTGGCAGAGATGCCGGTTAAAGGCACACCATGGGCAGCAAAGACGGCAGAGATTGATGAGCCAGGGCCAAACACCGCAAAATCCCACAAATGTCCCTCCGCAAAACCAACCATAAGGGAATCAGAATGCACCCTTCATTCAGCCTCAGGGAGGTCCACTGTCTTCCACACCACAACAGCAGCGGTCAGGTAATTAGAAAAATATGTGGCAGCAGCAGCCACAGACAGGTAGCTCAGGACAACAAGAACAGGGGTCACAGCCCTGCCAGAAAGGGGTAACATTATGGGGAGGTAGCGCCCTTACACAACCTCGGAACCAAAACTCACAGTAGACTAGAGGGGTAATAATAATTTTGCCAACAAAAAAACCTCAGTAGATACAACCAATGCCCTCCTTCCTTTGAAAAGTGTATAAAAGACCAGCCTACAGCAATAGGGATCCAAAGACTTTTTAGGGGTCCAGGAGCTTTGGGCTGCTATGTGTTCTGGGTATCCTCACTAAAAGTTTGGCATCAAGGGCACCTCTGAGGGCTAAGGTCCCACTCTGCTGCTGATCCCCTAGGGGTGGGGTTGTCTGATCATGCCCCAGGGGGAGGGCTGTCTGACAAGGGGGCGGGGGTGGGGGCGACCCAAAAACTATTAAAAAAAAAAATAAATACTCCCAGATCCTGCGGCCAATATCAATAGGGACGGGTTACAATCATCAAGTCAAAAGGTCCCCATTCGTGGGCACCATATGCGGGGCAATGTTTCCTTCATGGCGTGTAGTCCCAACAGCGCCACCAACGAGCTAGAAGCCTCTTCCCAATGGATGCCCCCTTTCAGTTTAAAAAACAAAGCTATCCGCTGTGGCAGGAACCAGGATCCCTATGCGCCTGGGACGATAGAACCCTACAAAAGCCACAGCGCACACTTAGAGCCAAAAACCCCTGAAGCCTCCGCATGATGTCGAGTCCATGCTTCCAGAAGGGGGGGGGGATCACCAGGGTGACCAGGCACCCCGGGATGGCGAGACTGCCCCGGTTTTTCATCATCACCTGGCAGACCGTTGCTATTTTTGGCCAAAGCCCTGGGTTTTTCAACGTTTTTTGGGGGTTTAACAAACAGGTTTTTCTGTTTTTTGATTTCCGAAGTCTGGTCCCCTTGCCACACCCGTCCAAAATTCAACAAGAGATGCACTAGTTCATTAGACAACACAAGACCTTAGAGACCCCGGCCACAAACTAAGGTTAGTGGGTCCATCAGTGCAGTGAGAGGAAGAGGGTGTGGTCAAAGGGAGAGGGGGGTGCCTGGAAAGGAGGAGTCCAAAATGTCCACTGCAACCTCCAGACGAATGTAAGGCACCGGGTGCGCACATCCCCAAGCGTAGAGACTAGCAGTACTCCAAACCTTTCAGGCACAATCCAGGGAAAGCAGTAGACCCCAACCTTGAACACCACAAGGCGACGTAGGAAGGGGAAAAGGGGCCACCGAAGGGGGCCCTGATCCTCTCCTCTATGACAATTAAGCAGTAGATTACGCAAGACTCAGGAAAATGCCCAACCAAAAAGAAATCCACTCAAAGTAGCCCAAAAAGAAGCTTTCAGATAAAAGGTGGGGTTCACATCAGCCAGGGCAAAATACCCGATGCCACAAGGGTGGGTCATGTAGCACACCACATGCCAGGAATAGGGAGATACACAAAAACGTAATCACGGGACACGTTGCAGACACCAGCAGCACTAATAAAGCGACATGCCCCCTCATCACATAGTCCCGCTCACATGTAAGACTGAAGGATGCAACCGACACCAACAGCGCTCCAGGCTCGCACCAGACGAGACACGTTTTTTGAATGTGAGTGACGACCGTAGGACCCTTGCTAAACGTGTTGCTCCCCATCCCTATGCTCATAAGACCAACCCACAAACATACTTTTCTTTGAACTAATCTAATCATCCAGTTAGGATTGGAGGGGGGGCTTAACGGCTTATAAAAATAATCGATCTATCTAGGTAACTAATAACCACCCTCCCTCCCCAAAATCACGAAAACATGCCCAACAGGGTTCACCTTCCGGTGCCTCGCTACATCGCGACTAGTAGAACATGGAAATCTCACCTCTAGGGTTAAAGTAAGGGACTCCGAAAATCATTAATTACAGAGTATCTGTAACTTTTCTAAGTTAACAACCGACAATGTTTTTTCAAAACCAGGTAACGAAACAGTGCATCAACGGGACGTGTCGCCAACTTTCGCTAAGCAAGGAAAAGGAAAATGAAAGTTTATGCATTTACGCCAAGGAAAAGAGGAATAAAACACGGCCTGCTCAACATCTGAGTGGGTGCACTGTTCCTGTGTGTAGTCAAGACCTTCCATGGCAATAACCCCCACAAACTAAATCCCGCTGACACTTTTCAATCGGGCAAAAGAAACACAGCCACCGAAGGACCACAAACACCTCCCAGGGGGCCCACACCAAGAGCTACAATGTCAAAGTTATGTAATGGTTATATTGTTGTGTACAATCTGTCTGCTATGGGTAATACCACACTTAGTTACTGCTGAAGAACTGCTTCGTAAGAAGGAGTCTACTTAAAGGATTCCACAGCGCTTTCATGGGAATCTCTCCCTTGTCACCTACAACTACACTAAACCAGACACCAGCTTCCCCCACGCATTACACAGTGCCCTTTTACACAACACATGATATCAGAACATGACCGTAGTCGGCTCCCAAACATCAGCCAGGTCATGTTACGTCTGTTCACTGATCCCGCATGCAGTAGCCGCAGACAGGCTTTACTTGTTTCAAGAAGTAATCCCTGAGAAAGCAAAATGCCTCATTCATCTCTATCTATGTAGAAAAAGGGCCAAGATCCAACCTAACAAGGTAGAACCCCATAGAGTAGTAGCCAACTTGACCATATATGAAACCAACCCAACAGCTTTGTACATTCGGACTAAACCCACAGATATCCAAATTGAGCTAGATAGGATGCGCAGGAAGGGACAAATAGGGGACGATACCACATGGTCCGAGACTTCCTGGAAAAAAGGTTCTTGGCGGTAGCAAACCCCCCACGCAGTGTACAAATATGACATCTCCCACATCAGTCTGCGGACAGAGAACTACCCTTAATATAACTGGGGCGTTTTTCTTGAATAACAGGTGGTCTCTTGACATTGAGTTTCAATGAAGGACCATTCAGCTCGGGGATTTGATGGAAAATGGTCACACGAGGGAGGGTTGAATGAAAGCTTAACCACCCCATGTCAGGAAATCTGGGTCACTGAGGTGGATGGTACACTTGGATAGAAGGGAAGGGACAACCCCTAATAATACGAAAACTAACCATGAACTCCTAATGTTTTAAAGGAAAAGGAATGCTTCTGATGGGCACGAACGTTAACTGTGGAGTGATATTGCACATCCCATATAGGCAATGGGGCACCTCCACGCTGATGGATTTCTACTAGCAATGCGGCGAGTTTGCTTACACTCGGCTCATCCCCGGATGGTGCAGCCTCTGCTCCATGGTCACCATACACACCGGATACTGGTCATTCCTAGAGAAGAACTATCAGACTTGTGCCAGCAACCGTTAGAGAAGAAGACGACCTTGCCACATCAAGCTCGCGGGTAGAGAACTGAGGACTATTTTGGCTGGGCTGAGTTCAAAGACATTCGAGAAGAATTCAGATTGTTTCCTGCACAAGTGTTGGCAGGAGGGTCTTTACCCTGCAGACGAAGGCCAATGCCTGCTAGTTACCGATAACCAGGTGGGAAATACTCAAAATGATGAACAGCACTGAGCTCGGCCTCAATCCGATCAAAGAAGAACTGCGAGCAATTCGCCTCATGGTAATGCAGCACCGATATGTGTTGGACTTAATGACCACGATGGAGGGAGGGGTCTGATCCAAGATCAGTATAGCCTGCTGCACATTCATCCCAGGGAATGACATGGACAATGGAACTCCACTTGGCATCCAAGCATTGCACAATTTACAAAGAGACATGCGAGAAGAGGTAGTTGCTCCTGAGTAGGAGTAGTTTTCAAATTGGTTCTCCTGGTTCCCACATGAATCTCTGGGTTCTGTATATCACTGTTGCCAGTTATCGTTGAGGTCTTTTTTGGCATATATGGTTGTGCAGTTGGGAATCTTCTACTATAAAAACTCAGTCCTCAAATTTGGAAGAATACAAGTGAACAGAAGGGTAGTTATTGTCCAGAGCGAGCTTAAAGATCAGATGTCCCAAATAAAATGACTATCCACATGCAAGAGTTAGGTAGTGTAGTTGAAGAACCACCTAGAGGGGGTAATGTCATTATGGAATCTAATGTTTCTGTTAATATGGAATACAAAAATTATATCACGTTTTTAATAACAGAATTGCCTGTGTTGAACTCCATATCAACCCTAACCCGCAAATATGTTGTTAGACAGGCCCTCCGACTGAGGCTTGGGATTTTAGATTGATAGGTCATAGGTGGGAGGGTGCGTGGAAAGAAATGTATAAAGAAGACCACGAACCGACTTTAAATTGAAAAAGTCCTCAAACCCTGTGCCTGTAACTGTTCTCCCAGCCTTTCTCTTTAATTAAACAGACTGTTCCCATTTTGCAAAATGCCTCTTGTCTCGTTTTTTAAGGTATTTCGAATTTAAGCAACATTTTTTTAGGCAATACCTTTTGGCTTGCCAATGCGTGTTATTATTAAAAGGGTTTGGTACTCTGACTCGCTGCCTGTAAACAGAAACATCATTAGATATTCACTAGAGTCACATTAAGCAAAAGCTAACAATGCTTTGATAGAAGGACCCCAACATGAATATTTGTTGTCTCAGAATGTGCGTGCACCTCCTCCCTGCAGACCTAGCGCGAGCGGCCTCCATGCACAGATAGATTACTCGCTTTCTTATAGATGTTCTCACTTTAAAGTCACAGAAAGAAAAGTAGACCCCAAGCTCCCTCGGAAGGAGCCTGACATTTGACCTTTCTGTATAAATGTAGAGCAAATGTGACAAGACAAGGACAAGATTTAAATTCATGTTTACAGAAAGTGAGAATTCAGAATTTCGGAAGGATACAGTAAACCAGGTTTGGGCAAAGAAAGGGGACAAATTCAAGCTGGGCAGCCTAAAACAAATGGAGCCAGCAAATCGAAAGCAAAGAAATGAATGTTACAAACTACAAAACCAATGGTAAGCAATGGGCGGAATGCATTCCTAGGGAAGCTTTCCGAATGTCCCGAAGATGTTGTTAGCAAACCAGACAGCACTGCTGTCTGGTAGGCTTCAACCTAAAAGCATATTTTCCATGTTTGGGAGATCAAACAAAGAGAACAAACAGTGCGATTAGAATAACAGAGGAGGCATGTTTCATGTGGCCCTTGCTGGCCTGGGTGTTCACATGTGGGCTGTCACTGTGGAAAACCCAACCTTTGCCCAAGATTACATTATGAAATGGCTGTTGCAGCGAAGCTGTATTTACCTCAGACCCGGCTGGTTTATTGCGGTTACCAATGCTGTACCAGAAGTAAAATAGGCCGTTCCCCCCCCCCCAGTTATTTAAATTTATTAGGGAGCAAAAATCCGAGACATTCCTAACTTTTGGAATCCTAAGTACACTACAGAGTGGCTACTGCCACTCTGTTAAAAAAAAGAATATAATATATATATTCTTCCCACTGAAAAAAACAAAGGTTACAGGAATGTTATAATTAGGCTCAGATTGTACATGCACAAAACCATAGAAATTCAACAGTTATAGTTACCTGAGCTGTCTATAACTTATGCCCCTGCAATGCACTGCTTATGACCTTGCATATTACATCACTCATGACATGGTCAGTGACATTACTGATGACATCATCAGGTGAGTATAAGTGTTTTGTAAATGTTCTTGAGACTTAAAGATATATACTAAGGTACTGCATAAGTTAAATTACTATTCTTTCTGTACTACTGAGTGATACTATTTCTAACATATGTCATCTGAGTCGCTGTTTGACTGTAGCTGTGTGAGATGGTGTCTGGGTGACTGTGCGGGTGTGTGAGTGGCTGTATAGGTCTGTCAGTGGGTATGTGAGTGGCTGTATGGATCTGTGAATGGGGTTGTGAGTGAGTGTCTGGGTGAGAGTGGTTGTATAGATATGTGAGTGGTTGTATGGGTGTGTGAGTGGTTGTATGGGTGTGAGTGAGTGTATGGGTATGAGTGGTTTTATGGGAGAGTAATGAGTGGTTGTATGGGTGTATGAGTAGGTGTCTGAGTAGCTGTGTGGGGGTGTGAGTAGGTGTGTGAGTGGTTGTATGGGTGTGTGAGTGTGCGGGGTGTGTGAGTAGTTGTGTGGGTGTGTGATTGGTTGTATGGGTGTGAGAGTGGTTGTATGGGTGTGTGAGTGATTCTGTGGATGATGTAATCAGTGATGTCATTGACCATGGCATGTGTGATGTAATATGTGAGTTCATAAGCAGTGCATTGCGGGGGCATAAGTTATAGTTAGCTCAGGTAACTATAACTGCTGAATTTCTATGGTTTTGTCCGAGAGAAATCTGAGCCTAACTATAATATCCCTGTAACCTTTGATTATTTTCAGTGAATTTCTATGGTTTTTTAAGGTCATTTCCTAACTTCACCGTCCCTGTAACATTTTTTGTGTGAATTTCAAAGGTTTTTTAAATTGTATTTCCTACCTGTAACCTTTGAGAGTGGGTGTTTGAGTGACTGTATAGGTCGGTGAGTGGGCATGTGAGTGGCTTTATGTGCCTGTGAGCGTCTGTGAATTGGTGTGAGTGGTTTTGTGGGTATGTGAGTGGCTGTATGGGTCGGTGAGTAGGTTTGTGAGTGACTATGGGTCTGTGCGTGGGTGTGTGAGAGGCTGCGTGGGTGTGTCAGTGGATTCGTGAGTCAGTGAATGGCTGTATGGGTCTGTGAGTGGATGTGTGAGTAGCTGTGTGGGTCTGTGAGTGACTGTATGGATCTGTAAGTGGGTGTGTGAATGGCTTAGTGTGTGGGTGGGTTTTTTGAGTGATCTTGTGGATGTGTGAGTGGCTGTGTGGGTCTGTGAGTGGGTGTATGAGTGGTTAGGTGGGTGGGTGACTGGGTGTTTGAGTGGCTGTGTGGGTCTGTGAGTACATGTGAGAGTGGCTGTGTGGGTGTGTAAGTGGGTATCTGAGTGTCTGTGACAGTAGCTGTATAAGTGAATGGGCCAAAACGAAACCTCACCTGCCCCTTTATTCTTTGTCCACAGTTTTACACAAAATGTATACCCAGCTGATAAAGTACTTTCTATTGGTTAATTAGTAAGTGCTAACTCATTGGGTAAAGGTCTAGTGCATATTCTACACTACAACTGCATAATGGACCAGGAGGAAACATCTCCTGTGACCTTCTGTGCGTTTAATTTCGGCAATGTGATTGTTCCTCGTGGGTCTTCGAGAAATCTGTGATAACATGAATTCTCCTATAGAGAAGATGACGCGACTACAAAGAGGTGAATCTCCACCAAACAAGGGTACTTTCTCTTAACTATATAAAATAATTGCTTCTTTCTTTGGTGGAGATGTCCTCATATTCATCGCATCAAGAATATGTCACCAAAATTGGGGACATTTTGGTAAGTTGCCCATCATACTGGCAAAAGGCCGGAAGACCTTTGCATACTAATAAGGTGGACAGAGCGGGGCAAAATGGGCGAGGCTTCCAGGTGATTTTGGGAGAGCCAGTAGACTCTGCTCTCACTAGGAGAGGAAAAGAAAAACCCACTCATCACAGTTACTACAGATTGCTCTCTGATAGATCAACGATGCAGTCACCTGCACCACAGATTTCAGATTTGTTTTTCTATGTGGGATTGCCAAGAAAACACATTTGCTTTGCCTTTGCCAAACCCAGGAAGTTAGGATAATTTGTTCTTTAAAGAAGGAGAGGGGGGCCCCACGGCCCCCTCCCTGGGCCAATTTTGGCCCTGGGGACCCCATCCCCTGGGGCCCGGCCTCTAGATGCTGGATGCCCTGGAGCCCACCTAGGGCACCCAGAGTGCACTGTTTGGGACTTCGGGGGGAGCCCCCTTACCCCCGGTCCCTGCTGGCTCGCTCGCCTCCATTGGGAGCCAGTGTTGTTCCCACATGCAGGGAGCAGCAAAAAATGCTGCTCCCTGCATTTGGAAGCAATTTTTCATCTGTTTTCCTGCCCACTTGACAGAGGGCAGGAACACAGATGAAAAGCCTGCTCCCAGCGGGTGGGAGCAGTTTTCCTGCTCCTGTCATCATCTGATTAGGAGAAACAGACAAAAGGATTGCTCCTACACACAGGGATCTGCATATTTAGCAGCTCCCTGTGTGCTGAAGCAATGACGGCTCCCGCTTTAGGCGGGGAGCCCTCAGGAACTGCAGGGGATTTCAACCTTCCCCCGCGGTCCCCACCATAGTACACTGGGTGGGATCAAGGGCTACCAGGAGCAGTAGGCCGGCAATGGGGGATGGGGTCCCCAGGGCTGAAATCGGCCCATGGAGTGGGCCACGCACCCTCCCCTTTCAACCGTTGCCTGCCTACACTTCCTGTTGATTTACTGCCACTGAATACACAATTTGTGAGACGCCCTAAAAAGGTCTTAACGGTCAAAGGGAATACAATCAGATAAAGACCAACCTATTAAGCCTTGGCAATTGGGTAGCCGTAGTCCGGTATTGTGGCAGGCAAAATATTGGCAATAAAACATTGAACATAACAAAAATATTCTTTCCTCTGCCAGAAAATACAAGCAAACAATGAGTTTGTAAGAAGGAGCCATTAGGGTAAGATTATGGCAAGCGGCTAAAAGGCCGCTGTGCTCTTTGCAATTAATGTGCCACCAATGTTATGTGCATGAAGAAAAATAGTTCATAGTACTACAGAGGGTCTATAACTGTAGTCTCCTGGTGGCACTGAAAGATTCTCAGTCGTACTGCGGCCCCACCTGCTGCCTGGCTAAACAACTGCCTTTAAATGGTAATTTTCCTGAACCGCACATAAGCCTAAGCAAAGCGACAAACAAACAAGAACACAGTGCTGTCTCCGTTGAAGCCGCTGATCCCCCATCCTGCACTCTCTTCCACAGGTAATACAGCTGGGCAACGCACTCACCCCCTGGACCCACTCCACCTCACCTCTCATCCCTCCTAAGCCACGCCCGTATGAGGTTTCTAATGGTGGCAACTAACGAGCCCTCCAAATAACAATAAGAGAAGGGAAAAGGTTTCTCGACATCTCTACTGCTGCCACCGGATCCCCTGGGAGGCACATTTCCTTCAGGTGACAGGAGAGACCCAAAAGGTGGCGAGACTGGCCTAGACAGTGAGCAGCACTGATCCCAAGTGCTGTACCAGAATCCTGGGCAAGAATAACTCTGGTGTTGAAAGGGCAAGCGGCAGCAAGACAGCAAAGTGGCGATCAGTAGCCTTGCCCGCATTTGACCTGTCCCGCTGCCCCTGAAGGACCACCCAGGCAAACCTGCTGAGCCTATGGCAACCAATGGTTGCAAATCGCAGGAGACCACGAAATTGAAAAAGCATACACAGTTGACCACAGCCCTTGACCAGTCTGATCCAGCCCGCACCTGTGTCTGGGGCCTGTGAACTTGCACCTTGGCCCCTTGTCCAGTCTCTTCTGTGATGACTGTGACAAGTGGGTTCTTTCTTGTCTCTCCTGGTGTCAGCAGAGTCCATGGTTCTCCCTTTTAATTACTATGAGTATGTATTCGCGAAATCAATTGCAAGCTCTGCCCATTTGGCCCGCCCCATCCATCTTAGTAGTATGCAACGGGATTCCTACCTATTCCCAGGTTGATGCACAGCTTACCCAAAGCCCCCACAACTCGTTTCCCACCCATTTTGGTGATGCATTCTTGATGCAGAGGAATATGAGGACATGAAAAACCAAAACTAAAGGTTGCAGGGACGTTATAGTTAGGAAATAACATTAAAAACCCTAAGAAATTCACTTAAAAACAACGATTACAGGGATGTTCTAGTTGGGGTCAGATTTTACTCCCCCCCGTAATGTACTACTTATGACCTCACATATTACAATACTCATGACAGTGTCAGTGACATCACTGATGACATCTCGAATGACATCACTGATGACCTCATCAACAGAACCCATATATCATCACATAAACCCACTCATACACCCACACAACCAATCACATGCTCATTGACAGACCCATACAACCACTCGCACACCTACTCACTCACCCTTATAGCCACTCACACACCCACTCAATCACCCATACAGAAACTTACACAGCTACTCACTCACCCATACAGGTATTCACCCACCCACCCATGCAGCCCTCACACTACCACTCGCCCACCCATACAGCTACTCACCCACCCACTTATTTACCCATACTACCACTCACACACCCATACAGCCACTGACTTACCCATGCAATGACTCTCGCACCCACAGAACCACTTGCATACCAATTCACACAGCCATCAACTACTCTCACACCCACTCACTCACCCTTACTTACACAGACACTTACTCTTCAATACAGCCACTCACTCTGTCACTCACCTATATACACACACTTAAACAGCTACTCACCCGTACAGCTACTCACACAACCACTCACTCATCCATATAACTCACTCAGCCACACACTCACCAGTACAGCTAATCACATACCCACTTATTCATCCATACAACCACCTACATAGCTATTCACTCATGCATACAACCTCTGAACAGCCACACTCTCCCCCGTGCAGACACTCACACAAACAACAATCTCCAATTCAGCCACTTACACTGCAACTCACTTAACCAAACACCCACTTGTGCAATATGTGTGCAATATGACTGACAGACCCCTTATTTGTCAAGGATTCACAACGGCCGCGCAGATCCATCGAATGAATTTAAAAAAAGAAAGACTTGGTGCACTGCATTTCTAGAAAGAGAATATACGTTTCCTTACCTTAAATTTACATTAAGTTTAAAAAATATATATTAAGAATGAATGTTTGAATAAAATGTAGTTATAAAATTGTGAAAACGTGTATTAGTAAATTAAATTTATGGGTCAAATTGTAGTATAATATATATTTTAAAAAAAGGTGAACTTCACTAAAAAAGAACAAAGGTTACAGTGATGTTATAGTAAGGAAATGGAATGAAAAAACCCTAGAAAGTCACTGAAAAAAATCAAAGTTTACAGGGACGTTATAGTTGGGTTCAAATTTTACACCGATAAAACCACAGAAATTCACCAGTTATAGATATCTTAAGTAACTGTAACTCGTGCCCTAAGGTTACAATAACTCGTGCCCTCGCCATGCAGTTCTGATTACCCCACATTTTACATCACTCATACCTCGCCCTCATTTTCTCCCCGGAAGGTCTTATATCCGTTAGGGAAGTTACCCCTCTGTGTTGGACTGATCACTCATTGATTATTTTTCATCTATATGTAGGGAAGAAGGGATTTTTTAAAAGACCAACAAAGAATTCATTAGAAACCAGAGCATGACACAAACTTTCTACAATTGAATCTAAACCCATTTTTAATTGCTCTTCTTTATTCCTTTAGACGAGAATTGTCATAGGTTTGAAAGCAAGAACTTAAAAACACTAGATGTACTGATATCTCTGACAACTCAAAAATCTTGTAAAGTACATCTGCCCCCTGGTACAATGCAACCCTGAAGGAGGCCAAACTAACTTGCAGGCAATTGGAAAGGAAATGGCGGCGCCATTACCTAAATGAAGATACAATCCACCTAAAAATAATGCTAAATGACTATAAAAACAAAGTCAGGAAAGTAAAAGCCGACTATTACTGTGAGCTAATTACTGCTGCCCCCAAAAAAGCAAAAAAGATTTTTGAAATACTCAATGATCTCACAGACCCTCCTCGTCTTAATCAAGAAAATACATTGTCACAACAATTATGTGACGACTTGCCAGAGTTCTTTGAAAATAAAATTAAGATGATTCTAGAAGACATTGATAACTCTAATGAATGAAATATCTCTACTCTTAACACTAATAGTCCACCTCGACTTGCCACGCCACATCTAGCTGACCCCCTCCCCACAGCGACCTTAACCAGGTTGGATCCTGTCTCTACAGAAGCATTCAAGTCATTGTATAGATCTGTTAAGTCAGGATCACCTTTCGGCCTCCTTCCCCCAAAACAATGGATAAGATGAATTTTCAAGACCCTCTTACAACTTTGTAATCAAGCCCTTGAAACTGAGGTGGTGGCAAAATGTTGGAAAAGGGCTATAGTTAAGCCACTATTGAAGAAAGCTTCGGCCGACCCTATAGTCTTGGCCAACTACAGACCAATTTCACTTCCACCTTTCTCAATAAAAACATTAGAACAACATGTTAGTAAAATACTGTCCCAATATCTGGAAGAACGTTCATGGCTAGAGGAAGAGCAATTTGACTTCCGACCTGGCCATGGAATAGAGACTGCGTTGAGCTCCGCCACTGATGAAATACGCAGGACAACAGACAGTGGACAACTGGTAGTACTGGTCCTCCTTGACTTATCTGCCGCGTTTGACATGGTCAACCACTGCACTTTACTGACTAGACTATCGTCAGTGGGTGTCGGAGGCCTGATGTTAAACTGGCTAAAGTCTTACCTGGATCACCGTTGCCAGGGTGTATCCATGCCCCCATTTCTCTCTAAACTCAGAACAACTCAAAGTGGTGTTCCTCAGGGTTCCTCCCATAGCCCAATTCTGTTCAATGTTTACATTAAACCATTAATCTCCCTTATCAAGTCCTACAAGATCAAGCTTATTAATTATGCAGGTGACACTCAATTGATTATATCCTTAAATAAAAATCAGGCTAACTCGTATTACAATTTTCAGGCCTGCATCTTAGACATATTTAGTTGGATGAATGCAAACTCCCTTAAGATGAACAGAAGCACAACAGAGCTCCTCTGCTGTCCCTCTAGTAAAATCCCAATATCCATACCTCCCAATCTTTGGCCTCTACCCACAGAGACCCCGCTTGGTAACAACTGTGGTCCAGAACCTGGGAGTAATGCTAGACGAGAACCTTTCTATAGAAAAGCATGTGAATGGAGTTGCGGGGAACTGCTTCTCCATGATTCGGGGTCTCAGAAAACTGTACCCAATGTTAAACATGCAAGCCAGATCCCTGATTTCCAGAGGTGTCATACTACGTAGGTTGGACTACTGTAGCGCCTTCCTTTTAGGAGCCCCAAGCTATTTACTAAAGAAACTGGAACGCATTCAGATAGTCACTGCGAAACTACCGCTAAATAGACCTCGGAACTCTTCTGCCTTCGGTGCCCTTAGAGATCTCCATTGGCTGCCTATCAAACAGAGGATTACTTTTAAATCACTTTGCATTGTCTTCAAGGCATTACATAACAAAGTACCAAAACCATTGCAGGCCAGACTAAAAAAATATACTCCTGGCAGGTCCATCTCAAACTGACCTGCTTAAGTTTAGAAAAGCCCTTAAAACTTGGCTCCCTCCTCCCCCATTAATTATTGGGGTAATTTCTGTTTTTTCCGACTAGAATACCCTCCCATTTCCTATACCTCTACTGATGGGAATAGCTAGCGCCAGGATACCAGTTTGGTCACAGTGCGCTCTATAAATAACCAAATACAAATACTCATGACCTCTTCCATGACCTCATTGATAATCTCACTGCAACATTTGCAGTGAAATTATTGATGAGAAAACTGTGCATGGCAGGGGCGCGAGTTATAGTTACCTTAGGCAATGAGTTATAGTTACTTGACATAACTATAAGTATAATTGCTGAATTTCTATGGTTTTGTGTATGTAACATCTGAACCTAACTATAACATCCCTGTAACCTATGTTTTTTTCCTGTGTGTGTGTGTGATTATATATATATATATATATATATATATATATATATATATATATATATATATATATATATATATATATATAATCACTGGAAAAAACTAAGGGTACAGGGATGGTATAGTTAGGGAATAGAAGTAAAACAACCTGAGAAATTCACTAAAAAACATAAAGATTACAGGGACGTAACCTTAGAGTAGTGGCCCAAAGGAGACAAAAACTATAATCGGAGGAGACACTTTAGTTTGTGCCTCCGAGAGATGCCAGGGGAGGCATGGGGCAAGATGGGGGCCATGTTTATAATAAAGGGCAGAGAAGACAGCCCGCTTTGCAAGGCAGCGGCCATCATTAGCAAAGCAGGTGCAGCAGTACAGAGGTACAAGGGCCGGTGAGGTTCTCTACACTATTACATGTGGTGGGGGAATCTGGTTCAGAACTGAATTTGCTTGGGGATACTACTTTTACTGTTTGCTGCTAATTTTAAAACTTTTTTACCCTGTCACTTGTTCTAATTTGTGGAGTGTGTTATACTCCTTTTAAACGGTAATCACTCATATCGAGACTCGTTTGGTCCCAGGCGGCCATTTCCTGCTACCTACGCGCTCATTGCGGTCAGCGCTCCACTCGTTGCACGCCGCACGCCCACTGCCTGATTTAAGGGGCTTGTGTCGGACGCGCAGTGCCGGTGAGGTTCTCTACACTATTACATGTGGTGGGGGAATCTGGTTCAGAACTGAATTTGCTTGGGGATACTACTTTTACTGTTTGCTGCTAATTTTAAAACTTTTTTACCCTGTCACTTGTTCTAATTTGTGGAGTGTGTTATACTCCTTTTAAACGGTAATCACTCATATCGAGACTCGTTTGGTCCCAGGCGGCCATTTCCTGCTACCTACGCGCTCATTGCGGTCAGCGCTCCACTCGTTGCACGCCGCACGCCCACTGCTTGATTTAAAGGCCATGGTCCGGACGCGCAGCGGACGCGCGCAGCGGGCGCGCCGATGGCGCGCCAAAGGCGCACCAAAGGCAAGCCCGTCTGCGCCCGTCCGAGACCGAACGGGACCAGGGGCCATAAACTATGCTCAGAGTGTAGCATCTTCAGGACAGAGAATTTTATATTCCTCTGAACAACTGATGAATCTTAAAGGTAAACACCACTTAGATTGTAGCGTTCTTTGCCCTTTAAAAGACGCGATTATTTGTCCGAGTTGTAATTTTACTTTTTGCACTAATTTCTCAAATGAATCCAATAGCACAATTACAGTTAACGCTCCACTTCATCAAAATCACTGTCTCTCTTCTAACAAATCTTTTAATTTTTGGAATATTAATTGTCGATCCCTCCCTAAACATAAGGAGGATATTTTTAACCTGTTGAGTAATGAAGAGCCTGATGCAATTTTTTTAACGGAAACATGGTTACACGCTAGTTCAGGACCAGATGTGGCTATGGCCTTACCTGCCAATTATGCCATAGTTAGAAAAGATAGAAATCTAAAAGTAGGAGGAGGCATTGCATTAATATTTAAAAATGTTACTCTTGCAAGTTTGAAGACCTGCCTTTTGTTGGTTGTGAAGCAGCTTTATTCAAACTTACTTTGACTTCGCAATTTACTCTCTCTGGTATACTGATTTATCGGCCCCCAGGACCTGCTGGCTCCTGGGCGTCGTCATTGCCAGATTTGATTGCCCCACTCTTACTCAAAATGGCTAATTTTACCATCTTGGGTGATTTAAATCTCCATCTTGATAATACGGAATGTAATATCAGCAACACATTAATTTCTGACCTCTCTGCAATGAATTTATCACTTTGCAATAGTGGCCCGACGCATACGGCTGGACACTTACTGGATCCTATTTTTTCTAATCTACCTTATATTCAAAGTTTTCCCGCTCTTCCATTATGCTGGTCAGATCACTTTGCGATTAAGTTTCAATGTACAGTTCCGCCTAACTTGTTCATACCTGCAACTGAAGTACAATCGCAATTTAGAAATTGGGGAAAACTGGATCTGGAAATTTTTAATCAAATTCTGTCCAACAATATCCCAAATACTGGTTCACTATCACTATCGTCTCTGGATACGATCTACAGTTGGATTTCTAATGCAGTTAATTACTGCCTTCCACTTTCTACCAAAAAACTGTCTAATCATCGTCCCCCTGCTCTCTGGTTTACTGAACAATTAAAAATTGAAAAAAGTAAATGTAAAGCCTTGGAAAGATCCTGGAGGAGAGACTACTCCCCTGATTCTAAAATCATATATAAAACTGCTCTAAAAAATATCATGTTCTATGTAAACTGGCTCGAGCGGATCATGTCTCCTCCTCGATTTCCAATGCACAAAATTGCTCTCGCACTTTGTTTGCAATGGTGAAAAATTGGCTGGCTCGGATACGCAGCCTACTTCTCCTATTCTAAATGAATCTCAATGTAATACTCTTGCCAATTTTTTTATAAGTAAAGTGGAGCAAATATACCAGACACTGGATAAAACTGGGCCTTTGGTGCCGATTCAGTTAGCTTCCCCTTTTAAATCCATTTTTACAGTGGTACCTCCGACGAAATTGGAAAAATGGGTGCCCCTTGATATTACTTCTTTCAAAAAAATTTTAGGCAGTATCAAATCAGGATCCCCTGTGATCTTCTTCCTGCCCCTATACTTTCACAACTTGAGCAGCCCTCACTGGAAATTGTTATGGAACTACTTAATGCCTCACTTCAAGAGGCCTTGGTTCCGCCCGATTGGAAACATGCTATGGTCCTCCCATTACTGAAGAAGGCTAATGCTGATCCTGATCAGTCATCTAATTTCAGGCCCATTTCCCTACTTCCTATTTTTTCCAAGATTTTGGAAAAACATGTTAATTTGCAACTATCCAAATTTATTGAATCTTCGAACTTTTTACACCACTCCCAGTCTGGTTTCAGAGCGGGATTTTCGACTGAGACGACTCTCCTTGGCGTTACCGAAATGCTGCGCCAACATTTAGATATTGGTGACACGGTGGCCCTCATTTTGTTGGATTTGAGCGCCGCATTTGACACGGTTTCTCATACCGTGCTAATCAAATCCTTGCAGTCACTTGGCATTACCGGAACAGCACTTGGTTGGCTGACTTCTTTTTTATCTAAACGAACCTTCCAAGTTTTTTCATCAAGTGCTTCTTCTAAAATTCTTTTTTTTCCCTATGGGGTACCTCAGGGATCAATTTTGAGTCCCCTTCTGTTCAATATCTATTTACAACCTTTGGCTGCGATTGCAGAGGAGGCTGGGTTGTCTCTTTTTCTTACGCTGATGACACCCAAATAATTTTTTCCCTATCTGCGGGAAATGTGCAAGGCCCCTCAACTCTCCAAATGGGCTTGAGCAACATTGCATCTTGGATGAGAGCTAATTTGCTCAAGCTAAATGGTGAAAAAACGGAGGTCCTTATTTTTGGAAAAGATCAGGACCTTTGGGGCCCCCAACATTGGCCCAGCGAAATGGGACCCTTACCCTCGCCCACCGCTCAAGCCCGTAATTTGGGATTCATTATGGATAATAAATTATCCATGAAACAACATGCGGTAAAAACTGCAGCCACCTGCTTCACCATTTTAAAATGGTTGAAGAAAATCATTTGGATGCTCCCCAATGCTACTCAAAGGACGGTAGTCCAGGCGCTTGTTACATCTAGACTGGACTATGGAAATATTCTTCTTTTGGGAGCAAATAAAGATGTGCTACGCAAGCTCCAAGTGGTGCAGAATTCTGCCGCTAGGTTACTTTATAAAATCCCTAGAATGACCTCAATCTCCAATGCTTTGAGAGACTTACATTGGCTTAGAGTGGAAAGTCGGACTAAGTTTAAAGCCCTGGATTATATGTTTAAGATTAAGATTGGGACTGCCCCTCAATACCTGCAAAATCTGGTTAGCCATTATCAGCCCTCTCGACTGCTACGCTCTACGACACAGGAATTATTCATGGTTCCCAGGATCAAACTCACAAGAATGGGAGGCCGCTCTTTTTCCTATCTTGGTCCTCTCTTGTGGAACTCTCTTCCCATAGCGATCCGCAAAGAAACACTTCACTTAAAATTTCGTAAATTAGTGAAAGCTTGGCTGTTTAACCAATAGTACTTACTCTTTTTTTATTTGTTGGTTCCTCTCGGTCTGCGCTGGGAAACCCTTTTTGGGTAGCTACGCGCATTACAAAATCAATTAACATAACATAACAACAAACAATGGCCCCCACATCCAAGTTATGACTGTCTTAATTTAAAAGAGGAACATGGAGGATCATTTTACTTGATAGCATTAGGAATGAATGAAAAGTTTTTTTTTTATTGACAATTACGTAAAATCATTTGCAATATTCCATAAATGATACAATCATTAAAATTCACACTTAAAATTGTACACATTGCCTAATCTTCCAGAAGAGGTCATTTAAATGGGTGATTCCTGTAAAAACATCTCTTAGCAACCAACGATCTAAGAGTTAAATTCAGTTCCTTTTCATAATACATACAGAAAAGCAAAAAAGAAAAGGCTAATAGCACCCATTCATTACACCGAATTGTCTAAATACCCTGAGGCTTAAAGTGCTGTTGTGCTTTTTAAGGCATGTTAATGTTCGTGTTATAGCTGCCTAACGGGCCTTTTCACTTCTTCGTGTTGCTTACTGTTCGTTCTTACTGGCCTCAGTCATATCAGCAAGCCCTTCTTGTTCGAATAACCGGGCACACACCTTTGACATATATTTCCCAAATTTGGCCAGTTCAGTTGGTGTGGTGCAAGAGAACAAGGCTAATACTGCTTCTTTGCATGTCCGGGCCCCTTTCGACTGGCACATCGGTTTTAACCACTAATGACGTTGTAATAGCAGCAACACACCAGGTGCAGCAGGGACTCGTCTCTCTACTTGCAAAGTTTACATTTGGTTATATGTGCCAAAGATTTCCAACCGGGATTTAGCTCTTCTGTTGCCAAAGGCACAAGCCTGGCCCATTGAATATCCTTCAAGCACTTCCTTCCCAGTGCTTGGTTCAGATACAGCTGTATTCTGTGTTCCTTGTATGATGTGATAAATCCAGGCTGGCTTCCCCTGGCTAGTTAGTTTAATTTGTCTGCTTCCTGTGAAAATTGTTGAATTTGTTTGTTTATTGCGTTCTTAATTGCCGCATAGCTCGTCCCTTCAAGAGCCAATTTTGCTTTGCCAAGCCAAGAACTCCCACAGCTTTTTGCGTGAGTGTGTATTTCATGGATTGCACGTCCCTTCATAAATTGGTTCAAGCACGTATTTTAAGCGTCCAGTGGGTGTTTGAAAACTTGATATTAGTATTTCGCCTATGTTCCCAAGCATTCATAGTTTTGCTGGACAAGGCCAAACTCCAGGCGAATCAGGCTGGTGCAGGTATATTTTGGGAAGATAAAAATACGTTCGTACACCTGGCACTGAGATTTTTCAAGCAGGCGATCCATTTGGCCGGGGAATGCTTGCTGTGCGTAGCCCACTATTGCCGTTATTTTGCATTGTATGACCCTTCTGATTGGCACCGTCGTCGGACTGCACAGCTTTCCTTGGAGTTTGCATAAGGCGTAGAGTCGATTGAGCCTTGGACTTCATTCTTTGTTGTTGTGTAGTTGCCTTCCCAGTATCACTGAGACTTGCGCCAAGGTAGTTCTATGTTCTTGTTGTGGAAATTACCTGATCACCTACTCTCCATTAAAATAAGGCTTTATTTGCCCAACGACCAAAAACCATCACTTTGGTCTTATTAGGGTTGACAACCAGTTCATTACTTTCATTGTAGTTTTTGAGAGAGTTCAATCCCCTTTGTAGACCAAATTTAGTGTGGTCCAATATTACCAAGTCGCCTGCATATTGCAATATTTGAATTCTGTTGGAGCTAATTTTGGGGGTTGCAAGATTTGCATTCCGAAGCATCTTCCCCAAATCTGCAATGTATAAAATGAAGAGAGTTGGGTCTGGAACACATCCCTGTGTTAGGTCGCAGTCTGTGTGGCATTTTTTTGAGATCGTGTCTCCTGCTAATTTAGTTCTTACCCAAGTTTTTTTGTTCAGGGAAATGACTGCGTTCAAGAGACCTTCTGGGATGTTCCATTTCCTTAGCTCGTTCCACAGATTATTGGGGTAGACCCCATCAAACACTGCTGAATAGTCGACAAAGCAGGCAAAACCGGCTTTTTGTTTTTTATGTTTGCTTGCTAGCCTTAATTAGATAGTGCAACTACGTTGTCAATCGATTTTGCTGAACCCAGTTTGGTATGGTGGGATTATCTCTTTGTCCTCGATCCATCTGTTCACTTTTGCTAGTAGGGTACTGGCGTATGCTTTCCCTTCTATGTCCAGAAGGGCGATCAGGCTGTAGTTTTTTGGATCTGTATTGTCCTCCTTGAAAATTGGCTGTAACAGAGATCCCCGCCATGATTCCAGGACTTCGGCTTGCAGCCTGCAACATTACCTTAAACATTCCCCCGGAGTCCATTTGGGCCTGGCTTTAGGACTCTGAGCACCATTGCGGCAAATTAGGGGGCAACATGTGGGAGCTCATTTTTTTTTCACCAGAAAGTACAGAGAGCCGGTTTGAAGACTGAAGTGATGGTGAAAGATAGCGGGCAAGGGGTGAGAGGCAGGGAAGTGGGCCTGCGACTCAGGCCTGTAGCCATCATTTGTGCAACAGATGCAGGAATATGCAGGGCTCACAGCATCCCAATTATCAGGAGCAGTGTTTGTGGTCAATTTGTTTGTTTGATGCATTTACTCTTTTATATGTCTTACTTTTAGTGTGGATTATGAGATACAGAAAAGGTATCCATTAATTGATCTCCTAACTTCTATCCCTCCCGCTACCCGATCCTTGCCATAAAGTTTTAGAGGGAGGCAAGACTTCAAAACATTTTACTTATGAGGACCTGGCGCAAAGAAAGTGACCTTTGCCCTAGGATAAGGCTCTAGGGGCAGAACTTGGTAGGCCCCTGAGGCGCAACTTCAGTTTTCAGCCATTGTTTGAGGAATGAAAACATGTCACGTCGGCTTCTTCAGGAAGACCTGTCTGTGAGGTCTTGGATTATGTCCTCAATGTTTGACATGGTTGCAGTTGTGATATGGTCATTTCGGTCTCTTTGACTCTGTCAGACAGCTTCCTCTGTTTGAATTCTAATGCCTGCCTTGTAGACCAGATTATTTCCTGAATTCTGTCCAGTTTGTCTACCTTTGTAGATTCTTGGGTTAGTTTGGCATCATCTGGTGTTGGTCTTTGAGCGCTTGTATCATCTTTCCTTCCTGATGACAGATTTGTTTGATCAATTTGTTTCTCTGCACCTTTATTCCATCCTTTGTAACCCTGCTAGTTAGTTGTACAATGTGGTCTGAAGGGAGAGGGATGGGGGGGTGCTTGATGTTCTTGTTTCTGGCACCCTGTGGTTTTGCATTGGCCTGGCACCTACTCCAGGAAACGTTCTTGTTTTTGGGTTAGGTTCCCCTTTGGGAGATCCCTTGTCACAGTTGTTGGATTCATTGCTGCATAGGTATTTGTCCAACCTAGATTTGTTGTGCTTCCCATCCCAGTTTCAGCTGCACTTTGTGGGCAGTTTACCTGGGAGACCCTGTTCTGCCCATTCCTTCCGGTCTCTTGCTTAAATGGGGATTATGGCTCCCTGTTCAATGTTTGGGCGATCCTTGAGCTCCCCGTTTCTTTTATATGGCCTTTTCCATTTTTAGCTGCTTCTAAGTCCATTCAATGTTGCCCTGCCCCTCTTTTGGCGACACTGACTTCTTGGCAAAGAGGCTGCAGCAAAGTAACTACGATTCTAAGCTGGGAGGTAGGGGATCAAGATGCGATGACAGAGACAACTCTGTTTCACTCGATGGGAGAGTTGCCATCCGACGGGGCTGCCACCTCCAGAGACCACTCCTCTGTACGGGTCTCACACCATCATGCCATTGTTTTTTTATTGTTTTTTTTCAATATCGTTGAAGTAGAATTCTTTTTGATGTGGCTGTCTCTTCTTACTTTTCAACTGTGCTGGTTTTGTCCAATCCCAGACCATAAATAACGATTTCATTAACAGAGCCTTATATATTGCTGGTCTTGTTATTCAAACGATTGGTCAGGTATTATCATGAGATCAGTAGTTGTGCAGTCTGATTTTAAGCTGCGAGTGGCCTTGAGTGCACGAGGCAGAGACTCTGTGCGACCAGTTAACTGCTTCAAGTTGTTTACCTTCACAGACTTTCAGACCCCTTCTGCTCCTGTGTTCCTATGAGGGAAGTGACTCGTACTCTTATTCTCAGCACGAGCACACAGTGTCTTTATAGTGCACAAGATGAGATCATTAATGCTATTTGTGTTTTATTGTACATGCAGAAACTAACGGAGAAACTATTTTAATCCAACAGGTATTAAAGCTTCAGCAGAAACTGATACAGTGACACCTGTGTTAAATCACCAGAAGAATGACACTGCAAAAAAATGTTGTGAGAAGCATGTGAAGATGCACCAGAAATGACATTAGAAGACACAGGCTGACTGAAAATAATCAGGAACTGAGAGATTTAAAATTACAGAATGTGAAAATGGTTTGAATCATCCATCAGATGCGCAGTCACATCATGAGAACCATCTCAGAGATAAAACAAATCTACTGAATGCCGGACTCTTTGAAGCTGTATATTTTTCCTCCCATTACCTGATTGAATTCCTAATGAAAAAAAAAACTGTGTCGTGCTATGTGTAAAATATCTGATCCAGAAGGTAGTTCTAAACGCGGGAAAAGCATTTCATTGAGATATTATGTCAGTGCATGTAATGTAGAAGACCTCGCTAGCCACAGTCAATTGAGATTACTACAGAACCCAGAGCTTACTATCCACAGTCAGCGGAACACACTATCCACAGCCAACTGAGATTACTGCTTGCAACTGTGCTTGTTATCCCCACCTGACAGAGCCTCGGCATTCAGAGCCTAGTAGCCACAGACAATAGAGATTTTTAAGTTTCCTAGGATTCCAGAGCTCTGTGGACAGAGCGTACCATCTATAGGTGACCGAGCTTACTATCCAGTTTACAGAGCTTACTATTCATAAGAGAATGCCTCTGAGTGAGAAAGTATATAAGTGCTCTGAATGTGACAAAAGGTTCAGGTTAAAGCACCAACTTATCGTCCATGAGAGAATACATACAGGTTACAAGCCCTTCCAGTGCTCTGAATGTGGGAAAAAGTTCAATTGCAAAACTTATCTTACCTACCATGAGAGAATACATACAGGTTACAAGCCCTTCCAGTGCTCTGAATGTGGGAAAAAGTTCCATCACAAAACCCATCTTACCTACCACGAGAGAACACATACAGGTTCCAAGCCATACCAGTGCTCTGAATGTGGGAAAAAGTTCAATTACAAAACCCATCTTACCTACCACGAGAGAACACATACAGGTTCCAAGCCATACCAGTGCTCTGAATGTGAGAAAAGCTTCTGCCAGAAAGCACAGCTTTCAGTCCATGAGAGAACACACACTGGTGAGAAACCATACCAGTGCTCTGAATGCAACATTAGTTTCAGTGCTAAAGGCGGTCTGACGGAACACGAGAAAACACATACAGGGGAAAAACCTCATCAGTGCATTGAGTGCGGGAAAAGGTTCAGCCAAACGGGAGGTCTTAAAGTTCACATTCGAATACACACAGGAGAGAATCCATATCAGTGTGGTGAATGTGGGAAAAGGTTCCGTAGAAAGGGGTCTCTCTCTAGCCATGAAAGAATCCATACAGGTGAGAAACCCTTTCAGTGCCCTGAGTGTGATAAAAGCTTTCGTCATGGAAGTGACAGGAAGAATCATTTAAGAAAACACACAGGTGAAAAACCATTTCGGGACAATAAATATAGGACAAACCGCACTGTGCATAGAAAAACACACATGGGTGAGAAGATACACATTTGCAGTGAATGTGGAAAAGGATTTAGGCATAAGACATGTCTCTCCCTCCATTTAAGAGTGCATACAGGTGAGAAACCTTATCAGTGCTCCGAATGTAAGAAAAGCTTTATTATTAAGGGAATGCTTACTGTCCATGAGAGAAAGCATACTGGGGAGAAGCCTTATCAATGCTCAGAATGTAGGAAACGTTTTAGCTCTAGTGTTAACTTGAAAATTCATGAGAAAATTCATACAGGTGAAAAACCATATCAGTGCAATGAATGTGGTAAAAGGTGCAGTCAACGTGGGAATCTACTTGTGCACAAAAGAAGAGTACACACTGGAAGAGAAAAACTACATGACTGTACAAAATGTGGGAAAAGCTTCTTTGACAAAGGCCAACTTACACAACATGGAAAAACACATACAGGTGAGAAACCATGTCAGTGCAGTGAATGTGGGAAAAGATTCCGTGATAAAGTTTCTCTGATCCGACATGAGCGAACGCATACTGGTGAGAAACCTTATCAGTGCGGTGAATGTGGGAAAAGCTTTGGTACTGTAGGAAATCTTAATGTCCACAAGCGTTGTCATAATGGAGAAAAGCCTCATCAATGCACCGAATGTGGCAAATCTTTCAGCCGTAAGCCCCATCTTACTAGTCATGAAAGAACACATACAGGGGAGAAACCTTATCAGTGCACTGAATGTGACAAAAGCTTTAGTCAAAAATTCATACTTACTGTGCATCAGAGGACGCACACTGGTGAAAAACCTTACAGATGTGCTGTATGTGAAAAAAGATTTAACCATCTGACAGATCTTAGAAAACACGAGGGAATACATTCTGTAGATAAACGTTACAAGTGTACGGAATGTGGGAAAGGGTTTACCCAGAAAAGATGTCTTACTTCCCATGAGAGACAACATATGAAAAAAAAAACGCATGACGTCTAATAAACTACAAAGTATAGGATGGAACAGTGAACGTTGAATTAGTCTTCTATTCCTGATAATACAGAACAGCATCTTCAAGAATCAAATTTGCTTTGTTGCATGTATACAAAACTGTAAGATAGTAACTCATTTGAAAGAACATTAGCCTAACAATGAAATGCTTAAAAATCTGAAAGGATGTCTGTGTACCCCACGAGAGAAAGGATGTAAAAAGGAAACCAAAGTCATAGTAAACATGAAGTTGACACATTTAGAAACACAGATTTCTTACCTAGTGATTCCTCACTTTGCAAATCTCCCCTAGCACCTGACTAGATCTGGGACCTCCTGCAGTCGCTCCTGCCCAGCAGTAAATGGTACCTTCGGATTCCATCACAACTCCATCGCATCTCCGGTCAAGTGGACATTGCATAATGGACCCTTTCCTGCCCATTGATGGAAATTCTTCTTTTTCCTCACCTAAAGACGAGGATCTGGAACTCCACTCCTGCTGGTTTAAATTTTTCAGTGAAGTTTAAAAAAATGTAAACTGAGATGCTGTGCAAGGATGTCATCCCCAAATATGACAGATTTCAAGCTGGGCTGTTATCATTTTTATATATTTCATATATAGTGGTCGCCCTACTTATATGGTTTTATCTTCATTTATTCACAATGTATGGCTTTAAAAAAAAAATGCTTTAATCACACACCACTGAAATGCTTGCTCTGAGATATTGTGATAATAGTGATTGCACAAGTAAGTTATTCTAGATGATTTTTGAACCCAAACTGGTACATTGGCTTCCCTGTTATTTACTTTCAACAATCAGTGCATAAAGTGTAATATAAGTAAGTAAGAGACAGAGAGGAGACAGAAGCGCTAGTTGTTTTTTAACATGATTTTAAAACAATTTATGCACGTAAGGTTATAAAAGCTCTGAACATTTATTTGGCCTGAGACAGCTTTGGACCAGACAGGAGGAGGTGCTGCTGGGGCACAGACGAGACCATGATATCAGCATCTTCCCTTTCAAAGGATACTGCTTCTGCACATTTCATCTGAGTACAGTTTATTAAAGGACATGGACTGTAACTCTTTCTGCCGCCTAGAACAGAACTGTTTTTGTTTGCCAAGGTATATGGGTGTCGCTTTCAAGTAGGTTATCTAATATGACTCTATAGGATACCTTCTATTACTTAGTTTAGCCTAGGCAGATGCAGGAGGGGTTGGGAAACTATCACTTTCTAAAATATATGCTGGATTTTAATAATCATGTTGCAGTATTTCCTTCTTTTCTGTTTGCTTGTAAACATTGGCTGTTTCCTGGTTGTTTTTATAGGTACCTTAAACAGCAAAGAAAGAAAAAAATCTGCCTCTGATGGGGGTAACCGCAATATCTCACTATAAATTGGGGACAACTACCAATACAATCGAGCCATAAATTTTAAAAAAACTTCAATGATGAAAACAATAATCTTGGTTAAATTTAAAAAATCTTCAGTATTTAATAAAAAATGAATCGCAATAGATGTTGACAAATTATATACATAAATTCTATAAAGTCATAAAAAGACTGCACTCTGCTAGATTACAAAAAATTTATTTTTCTCTTCCCCTACAATCACTCAATCTCAACAGCCTCGCCTACAGTCATATCACACACACCACACACATCCATTTTCTACGAACATACATTGTACCTCAATGGATATCTCTAACCAGAACAGGGGTAGAAACAATATCATAGGACCAAAATGTGGAGCGGTCTTCACTTCAGATGCTTAGATATAATTAATAAGTGGAAACATCTTGATAACTCTTTGGTGTAGGTGCTAGATCCATCTGAATGGGTAGAGTATTCAACTTCTATATATATTGATGTAGGCAACTCAATCAAATGTTATGGTCCTAGTACTCCTGGTAAATCATGCAATATTTCCTTCTTTTCTGTTTGCTTATAAACATTAGCTGCTTTCCTGGTTGTTTTTAGAGTTACCATTATTTATTTTGTGTGTACTAGGATAGGTTTTTAGCTTTTAATAAAAGCTTATGAACGCTTATATTGTTGTGAATTCCTGAGTGTGTTCTTCTAGAGAAGAGACCTTCATTATGTGAGGCGCTATCCGTGGCTGCATTCTGAGAGAGGCCCAAATACCTCAGCAAAGAAGTGTAAATAAATATCACCTGGAAGTGCGCCCTTCTTTATTTAGTGGGTTTCCAGGCTGCCTTCCTTTACAGACCTTGAAGTGCCTAAAAAGTATGGGAACTGTGATCCGGAGTGCCCCGGGTGCTGAGGTCATTGAGTGTGGTGACAGGGTGAAAGAGGTGGCTGAAAAGAACAAAATAGTCTGTAAGTAGTTTATTTTTATTTTTGTGTGCTCGTAACTGAATGTAAAGTAACCTGTGCATTGAAATGAAAAATAAATGCAAGTTAAACATCTTATGATTCTTTAAAAATAACTTCATCTCCCCATGCCAAAAAAAAAAATTGTACGTGACCTTGTGTAATGTGTCTGGGGCTCATGTAAAGTGCTCCAATACCGTCAGGCCTTGTTTGTGCTATATAAAACTACAAAAAAATAAATGAATAATCAGTGGGAAATCAGCTATCTCAGATGGTTATTGGGATCACTGTAGATGTTTGTGTGTGAGACCAGAAAGGCACAGAATTGAATTCTAGTTGGTGTAGTGTGTAATAGTGACGTATGTATTTATTGTGCTATGAGGTCCCAGCCTGTAACAGAAAGTAGTGTGAATGTCTAAGTCATTATTTGAAATAGTATTACACACAGTATAAGCTAGGCTGCCACCATTTTGTTTTTCTTTTTTTGCAGTTTTTTATAGCGTAGACACAACACGAAGGTATTGGAGCATTTATATGAACAACAGTTATATTACATAATATCACAATCATTTGTTTTTGTTTTTTAGGCACAAGAAGATTAATTGATTTGCCTAGAATCACAGGATGTTGATCAAAGGCTGGGACTCAAACCTGGTTTCGCCGTCCCAAGGTCATCAGCTCTTGCTGTAATTTAACATCCTGAAATAGTATTTGAGATAAAACAAGTGCTTTCAAAATATAGATTTCAGCAAAAAGTAATAAGGCTGTAGCTAGTGGTAATATTTTAGTAAGTGTCCCATTTACTCTGGACCTCCGCTAAGAACACCCTTATATTACCTCTTAAAATGAACAAATCTTTGCAACCATCAAGCTTTAATGCACTCCATCATTTAGCGGCTGGTGAGAAGCCTTTTTCTTCTTTAGCTCTTTATACCCCACCACATCCTTTGCTTTCAGGCAAAGACACCTCAAGGTCAGCATTAATAATTCAAGGATAGCTGTTTTTGTAAAATGTGAGCCCAGAGGGGTGGCAGGGCAAAGGCACACTGAGTTGCATTCAGATGTAATGGCAGAGGAAAAACCTGAAAGGAGCAAGATGGATAGTGTAGAAGATATGGCCCAGAAGAAGGAGCAATATGCGGGGGCTCATTTTTAGGTTTCGTTTGCACAGCACTTGCGCTTAGCTTGTGAAATCTATTGTATTTAATATGAATCTTAAAAGGTGCTTATATCCCGCCCCCTTGCTTTTCATTGGTTCCTGTGCTTGACACTTTTCCTCTGTTTCAATTGGCTGTAGCATAATGTTTCCTGTTGTTCCTTGTGTTTTCCTCATGTGCTTTTCTTATCAATTTCCGGTTGACTAAGCACTGTTTCCATCCGCTTTTGTGGAACAATTTTTTTAAGGTTTTGCCTTATTTTATTTTTATAATGTCATTTCTGTTCAGAGGCTTAATTAGTTTTTCAAACGTTTTCCACACCAATGCTTTTTATTAGTTTATTGTGTTTCAATTTCATTCTCACTGTAAATTTTGTCACACAAGGCTCACTTCACTGCATACCTCGCAAACTCACCTCATCGCGCCCCCCATCTCATAGGAACTCTGGTCTATGGCTGCTGGAGGTGTCTCCTGTGAAGCCCCAACCCTGTGAGCCTCAACGCGACTGACTTGTGTTTGTTGCTGGAGCTTCTTTTTACTTTGTAATCAATGTCTGTTTGCGACTGCATGTAGTTTATGAAGCTGTGCTTTTTTGGAACATTAATTCTGGGTAATGGACCCTCAAAGCTTTGTGCTGATTGTGTACATGCCTGCCACCCTCCCCGTAGTGTTATCGCAAGCCTTGTGGAAAAATCACTCCCTCCTATTTTTAGACAGCGCAATTGACTTGGAGCTCTTTATTTGTGCACCAGTTACATTACACGACAACATGTTAATTTTTGTGCTAGGCATGGGGAGATTAAGTAATCTGCCCATAATCACACAATGTTGAGCCGACGCCGAGATCGAACCTGGTTCCCCAGCTCCAAAGTTGGCAGCTCTGGTCGTTATGCCACATTCAAGCCATTAAACTCTTACTCCGAGCCTTGCTTTCTTCGGCTGTCTGACGGAGGGCGCTTTAAGCACATCATGCAGAGGTGTAGCAAGGATGCAAGTGCCCATGTGCCTGCTGGGGGAGGTGTCAGTCTCTAAACTTGCGCTGACCTCCAGCACTTGAAATTACAGGAGAAGGCCACTGATCTGTGCAGAAATAAATCAAGTACTCAAAGTCAATAAGTAGAAACAGTTTGTAGAGTTTTGTCATTGATATTGAGACCAGTAATTGCGGGATTCAGATGGTCACTCCATCTGCATTCCAATGTCATCAAGATTTGGGAAATATTGGTAACTTTTGCCGTTTTCATGACTTGTTCGATGACTTGCCATTTAAGATCTTGTGCTGTGTCCCATCTGTTGAAAATGTTCAACAAGGGGTGCAGTTGTAATACCACAGCATATTCTGCTCCTCTGTTGTAAAATCCGGCACCAAATTAATTGGGTAGTCATCCTAATGTAGATTTTTCCACAACTTCACCCCATTACATATAGAATACTCTGAGAGTTACATTTTGTATGTCAAGTCAAATTAAATTGCACTTTGGAATGATGGAATACCTTGGTATTAAATGTGTGGTCACATACACTGCACACTCCACATTTAAAATGCCCAGCAACTGAACTAAGGTCCCGAGTTTTAATAATTTGAGCAGTCCTAGGTTTTACTTCATGGCCATCTGCCTTCACTAGTTGATCCGTCAAATTCCTTCCATCTTTTTTTTTTTAAAGGAGTATAGTGGGGGTTCTAGACCACACCCTCTAAAGATCTCAAAGTACTCCAGTTCGAGAGGACAAGTTTCTTAATTCGGTTGCTCACTGGTGTAAATTGAGTGACAAAGTCAGTCTCTGTTGGGTGGGCGCCTTCATGGCAGGGGACACCAGGTTCTCGTGATGCGAAAGTCAGGCACTCTTGCATGCTCTTGTGAGTAGTCGTTTGGTGTAACCATTTTTAGGAGACAAGATATAAAGAGATCTGGCTCTAAAGAAATCTTCTTTTTTGGTACAGTTTTGATAAATTCGTAGAAACTGGCCAACAAGCAAATTGTCACATAAACTGCGTGGTGAAATGGAATACTCTCCCCCAGACATATAACACTCTCAAAAATGATGTCCTGACCAACTTTACTCAGACATCTACATGACAACAGCCCCTAATCAAAATGTCGAGGCATGGCTACTAACCTGCAATGTCCGCGGCCTCAATAATCCCCGAAAATGTAAGCTAGTATTATCCTACTTGCACGGACATCACATCAAGATAGCCTTTTTACAGAAAACGCACCCACCCCCTCATTCCACTCCCCCATTCGCCTCCACCTGGGGGCCATACAGATTTTTCGATGGCTATAGCACATACTCAAGGGGAGTGTGTTTACTCATACATCATAGCCTCCCTTTCATGCACCATGCCACCATGCGGATGATCAGGGACGGTACGTTCTAGTAACCGGGACACTTCTGGGCAAAAAAGCCCTGTTACTCAACATTTACACCACAAACATAGACGACCCCTCCTTCTTTACTGGAATACTAACACTACTCGACCAACACGAACCTGACACCTTAATTATTGGCGGTGACTTGAACCTATGGCTGGACCCCAGCCATGACACGTCCGGAATGGGGCAGGGTAGCAAACCTCAGGCCCTTCTGGCTTTCCGCGATCTCCTGGATTTGCTGGTGCTCCATGATGCATGGCGCATATGACAACCATTGAACCCGGGATACACATTCCATTCAACCCCTCACTCTGTGTGGACATGCATCGACTACTGGTTTGTCGATACATCCTCTTGTCAGTGGATACGTAATGTAGAAACGCTGCCCCGCACCCTCTCGGACCACGCGCCCGTGCTCCTTCACGTCACGATCCCCTACTCCACAGGCTGGGAACGTAAGTGGATATTCCCAGCTACAGCATTGTTGGATGAACTGTTCCGGTCAGAACTACACAACACTATCCTTGAGTACTTCACTCTCAATACAGGCTCAGTGGCACATGGGACGCCTTCAAGGTGTATATCCATGGCATCTGCATTCTAAACAATCAGGGGAACTGCGGGCACTACGAGGCAGCCTGACCCGAATAGAAAAAGAGTTGATGGCTATGGATAGTTCCACTGACGCCTCAGATCCATCCCTCAAACGGAAATCCCTTTTATTGGAATTTAACAAACTCGCAGACAGGGAGGCCATGCTACTAGGCAAATACCAGGCGGCACGCAGATATGGGGAGGGACAACGTCCTGGCAGGACTTTGGCCTGCCTTCTACTACGCCCCCCTCGAGGGGTTGGTCACATCACATCCTTGCTCCGAGAGGATGATACCGTCATCAAAGATAACGCAGACATACTAAGTGACTTAGTTACATACTACAAGACCCTAAATGCCACTAAGCTCCCCACAAACTTCACATCTCATTTGGCCTATCTAGAGGAGGTGGCAATGGTGTGGCTAACCACTGGACAGGCTCAATTCCTCATCGAACCCTTCACTGCTGAGGAGCTTAGTCAAGCAATAGATTGGCTCGATGGTTCAAAGGTACCAGGCTTGGATTGCCTGTCCGGAACCTTCTATAAAGCATTCAAACAGACACTGATGCCCCATCTGCTCGAAGTATATTTCGAGCCCCTCGACAACGGTATACTCCCACCGACAATGCGGAAGGCAGCGATTACTCTCCTACTGAAACCTGGTAAGGATCACATCACATGTGCCTCATAAAGACCTTTATCCTTATTAAGCTTTGACAATAAGATACTAGCCAAGATGCTGGCAAACAGGCTATAGCTACTCTTAGATCAGATCCTCTCACCGGTGCAGTCCGGTTTCATACTGCACAGGTCTGCCGCTCTTTACTTCAGAACTGTCTACTCAGTGTTAAAAAAAGGTATCATCTACGACTCCTGCAGCAGTGGCACTTCTTGACACCGAGAAGGATTTCGACTCATTAGAATGCCCCTTCCTCTTCGCAAACTAGGTATGCCCAACAACTTTATGGCGCTAGTCTCACTCCTATACTCTTCTCCAGCAGCTAGGCTTCGGGTAAACAGCTCCCTTTCAGACCCCTTCCCAGTGTCTCGGGGTACACCCATTATCACCGCTACTTTTTTATTATTGCCGTAGACCCCCTGGTTAGGCATTTGCAGGAGAAGCATATACACCACGGCCTTCAGTTCCGTCCAGGCCCTCTATTAATATCCATGTATGCAGATGACATTCTGCTGTTCATAAGACATCCCGCTGAAAATCTAAACCCTCTTGTGGACGAGATCGTCTGAGCTTTTCACTTTGACACTCAACAACTCCCCCATGCAGCGACTGCCCCCTGCCCTGGGCGACCGATACCACCAAATACCTAGCGATCACACTGCATAGAAACAAGGATCAGATAATCCGTCTGAATTACGGCCGTGGATAAGCTGACCAACCAGGTGGATTGTTGGATCCGACTGCCGCTGTCTATGGCAGGCCGCATAGCCCTCATCAAAATGAATGTCCTTCCCCATTTCTTATATCTCTTTGTAAACATACCCATCCCTCTGACGAAAACGTTTTTCTCGCAGCTCCGTGGCCAACTGCTCCACCTGATATGGGCCGGCCGAAGGCCGCGGATAGCATGAGATACACTCACTCTCCCCTACGAGCGCGGCGGATTCGCGGTCCCTGACTTCAACTTATATTATCTGGTCGCGCAGGTCCAGTTCACCTACAACTGGTTCCATCCTGATGCCCGTATACCCTATAATAAGCCCGGGCAGGACCAAGAATTAGTTAAGTAGTAGACCGGAGAAAGCAGCACAGTTACTGGCTGCAAATGGAATACATGTACACTATACTACATTTTGGTGAATATGCCATGAGATTGGGCTCTTCTCTCCCCCAGGTGATTTTCAGTCCATTTTTGTAACCACACACACACTTACCAGCAGCTTTTACAGTGATTCGCAATACTCACAATCTTACCAAAACTGGATTATGGCAGTACGTTCAAAAAGTGACTGCCCAAGAGCTCAGCTACAGGTAAGAGCATTTATTTCCCTATATTTAGGTAAAGCTGAGGATAGGTATCAAGTATCCTTGTTCCATGGCTTAAACGTACCCACTGGGCCAGGTCCAGCGGCAGTGGGAAGTTACTGGGCAGCAACGAGCAGGTGCAGGCAAGGCGTACTCCTGGAGGTGGTAGGGATTAGAAGTCAAACATAGTATGTATAATGATAAAACTTGAAAAGCTCAATCTCCGTCAGAGTTATATGCGATTAAGGACTTGGATTTAGAATAAAACTCAGAAAATGCACTACGTGCCTCGTCTCCCTCACTTCCTAAACGTCTTCTGATGTCTCCACATGTGCAAAGTGTCCTGCAAAGTTATAATGAAAAGTTGGCCGACCTAGTCCAAATTCTGTTGAATAATGCACTAAAAACCAAAACTGAATTAATTCTCTCTAGTTGTAGCTTTTTGCCTTGAGGAATTCAGGTGAATTTACAGATTACCACTCACACAGCAAAAGTTAATTAACTGCAGGACTCACTGCACACGCCACCCAAGGCAGCCCTGCCAAGTGTCACACGTCGGGGGTTAAAGTAATGCATTTTGGAGAAATCCATGTGAGGATCAACAGAAGTCATGCAATCAGCTGATATCATCATCCCAGCTCTCCTAAGAGCATACTCTTAAGAACTGGAGCCTCATGATTCTGAGAGCTCCCTGTGCCTGCTCCCTAGGCAGCCTTGCACTATGTTAGACAGCTTAGGACTGGACAGCTCCCTAGGCAGCATTGCATGATCTTTGACAGCTTAGGACTGGACAGCTCCCTAGGCAGCATTGCACTGTTAGACAGCTTAGGACTGGACAGCTCCCTAAGCAGCATTGCACTGTTAGACAGCTTAGGACTGGACCGCTCCCTAGGCAGCCTTGCACTGTTAGACAGCTTAAGACTGGACCGCTCCCTAAGCAGCCTTGCACTGTTAGACAGCTTAGGACTGGACAGCTCCCTAGGCAGCATTGCACTGTTAGACAGCTTAGGACTGGACAGCTCCCTAAGCAGCATTGCACTGTTAGACAGCTTAGGACTGGACAGCTCCCTAGGCAGCCTTGCACTGTTAGACAGCTTAGGACTGGACAGTTCCCTAAGCAGCCCTGCACTGTTAGACAGCTTAGGCCTGGACAGCTCCCTAGGCAGCATTGCACTATGTTAGACAGCTTAGGACTGGACAGCTCCCTAAGCAGCATTGCATGATCTTTGACAGCTTAGGACTGGACAGCTCCCTAAGCAGCATTGCACTGTTAGACAGCTTAGGACTGGACAGCTCCCTAAGCAGCATTGCACTGTTAGACAGCTTAGGACTGGACAGCTCCCTAAGCAGCCTTGCACTGTTAGACAGCTTAGGACTGGACAGCTCCCTAGGCAGCATTGCACTGTTAGACAGCTTAGGACTGGACAGCTCCCTAAGCAGCCTTGCACTGTTAGACAGCTTAGGACTGGACAGCTCCCTAGGCAGCATTGCACTGTTAGACAGCTTAGGACTGGACAGCTCCCTAAGCAGCCTTGCACTGTTAGACAGCTTAGGACTGGACAGCTCCCTAGGCAGCATTGCACTGTTACACAGCTTAGGACTGGACAGCTCCCTAGGCAGCATTGCACTGTTAGACAGCTTAGGACTGGACAGCTCCCTAGGCAGCCTTGCACTGTTAGACAGCTTAGGCCTGGACAGCTCCCTAGGCAGCCTTGCACTGTTAGACAGCTTAGGACTGGACAGCTCCCTAGGCAGCATTGCACTGTTAGACAGCTTAGGACTGGACAGCTCCCTAGGCAGCCTTGCACTGTTAGACAGCTTAGGACTGGACAGCTCCCTAGGCAGCATTGCACTATGTTAGACAGCTTAGGACTGGACAGCTCCCTAGGCAGCCTTGCACTGTTACACAGCTTAGGACTGGACAGCTCCCTAGGAGCATTGCATGATCTTTGACAGCTTAGGGCTGGACAGCTCCCTAGGCAGCATTGCATGATCTTTGACAGCTTAGGACTGGACCGCTCCCTAGGCAGCCTTGCACTGTTAGACAGCTTAGGACTGGACAGCTCCCTAGGCAGCATTGCACTACGTTAGACAGCTTAGGACTGGACAGCTCCCTAGGCAGCATTGCACTTTTAGACAGCTTAGGACTGGACAGCTCCCTAGGCAGCATTGCACTGTTAGCTTAGGACTGGACAGCTCCCTAAGCAGCATTGCACTGTTAGACAGCTTAGGACTGGACAGCTCCCTAAGCAGCCTTGCACTGTTAGACAGCTTAGGACTGGACAGCTCCCTAGGCAGCATTGCACTGTTAGACAGCTTAGGACTGGACAGCTCCCTAAGCAGCATTGCACTGTTAGAAAGCTTAGGACTGGACAGCTCCCTAGGCAGCATTGCACTGTTAGACAGCTTAGGACTGGACAGCTCAGGACTGGACAGCTCCCTAGTAATCATGACTGGAAGGCAGGATTGGTGTAACAGTTGCTTCTCCTCTAAAGGCTTAACCCTCAAGTGCCCCTGCAAAGCAGGACCCTCTAGGAGCGTGTGTGGGTGTGCACTCTGTTTGTTCATGTTGTACGCTAGCCTGGCCTGTCCTGTATGTGTTTATCGCTGCTATAATTGCTCTTGGATAGCACACTCGGATGATCAGCTGCTTACTTCTACCAATGCAGCTGACTTTTAATGCACAGTGGAGGAGGCGGCAGGGTCAGAGTCCTGTCCCGTCTTTGGGGGTCTGACTCTTTGTGATGGGACCCAAGTATTGTATTGTAATTGCATTTATATAGGGCTTATATGAAGAAGCCATTGGGACTGACACTTTATGTACAGGGAGCTACCTGTTGCTGTACCGGAAGGGTACCGTGCCTGTATTTGCAAACCTGCACTTGGCCTGGCTGCATGGAGCAGCCTTTGTCTGCAGGGACCTCTCGTTATGTACAGGGAACATACTGGGAGCAATGACCTGTCCTTTTCTCTGTAAGCAGCTGAAACTATGTCTGCAAGAACCTTTCTGTGGGTGCATGGCGCTGCCTGTGGGAGTGGGGAGTAGTCCTTTTCTGCAGGAAGCAGTATGTGTGTTTGCATGGAGCTGTCTTTGTGTGTACAGGGAGTTTTATTTATTTTCAGGGAGCTACCTTGCTCTCTGTAGGGAGCCACTACATTTGTATGGATCATCCACTGGGAAGCTGCCCCGGTCTACACAGGGGTGCCCCTCTGTCCACAGGGACTTGTCTGTGTGTGGGCGAGCTGACTCCGGCTATGCCAAGCTACGTCTATAAATATATTGTCTTGTTGCAGCGAACTGCACTTGTCGACAGGTACCAGCCTTGCCAGAGACTGCAGGATGTTGCCGCTTACTGCAGAGAGGTGTGTCTTGGTTCAGGGCCTCCCCTCTGTATCTAATGAGTTGACACTGGTGGCATCTGTATGAAGCAAGCTATTTCTGTCCGTAGGGAGATCTGTTCCACTAACTGTAGGAATTTATAGATTGTCCTCTATCCAAGGTCACGCACTACAACAGAGTTACTCCACAAGAGACAGGAGCACCAGACACTTGGGAATAAGTAGGTGGTATGTGAAAAAAGAGGAGAGAAGGCCAACATAAAGACTGTGAGGGCTTCGAGGGGAGCAGAAAGAGAAGGCGAGAAGAAGGAGCGGGGTGAGGGAGAGTGTTGAAGCGACAAAAAGAGGACCAAGAGGGTTAATGAAACAGAAACAAAAGGAAGAGAGAGAGGAGTTACAAGAGAGGGAGGGAGCGATGCTGGGAAGAGGGACATGGATAAGAAGGAGAGGTAAGAGGAGAGAGAAGGAAGGAAAAGAGGTATGCATAGGAGGAGTAAAGGAGCGGCTGAAAAAAAGCAAGGGAACTGGAGAGAAGAGAGTGATACAAAGGGAGAAGGTTGATGGGGAGAGAGGATCCATGGAGAGGGACAAAGGAAGGATGAAAATGAACATTACGAGGAGCTAGAGTGTGAGAGATAATGGGAGAGACAGAAGAAAGGAATAATGGAAGAGGAATGGGAGGAAAACTGAAATTGAGAGGCAGAGAGCTATAGTGAGGAGACGAAGGGAGGATGGTGGGGCAGAGAGTGAGAAGTTGGTCTGACTCGAAAGTAGTAGAGGACGGAGATGACGGACAAAGAGATGGATGATTGAATGGGTGTAGGAAGCCAACAAGCCCCTAAGTTGTATCCAGGACATCACACGCACTCGTATGGCTCAGTGCAGCCAAAAGGTATATATAAAAAGGATTGTGGCCACTCAGGGCTCTCTCCCTTTCTGGACATGGTGTATGTGTGGCGTTTTCCTAGTGCTCACAGCCACCAATGCTACAGTGGAGAAGAGGACGGGATCGAAGGGGTGCTCACACGTGTGCAAAAGTGAAGAAAAGCAGGACAACAATTAGGGACCCTGTCTGCTCTCGTCCGCTGAGATATACCGCCTGCCACCCCGGGAGAACATACCCGGGAACCGACATGGCCTGATAAGAAGTACGTTCCAAGAGCCAACTGAGTGCGAAGGCTTTCACCCCTTCAAACAGTGCAAGAGTATCCTACGGTAGGAGGGAAGGCCATCGCTTTGTCTCTGCAGACACTCATAGCAGCAAAGGGGAAGTGTGAGCCATCCAGGAGGAAAGGATGTGTGCCTCTGTATGGTTAAAGACCAACACCACGAGTGCTGAAAAAAAGTACAAGAGTGAAAAAAGGAAAGAAAATAACATCTAAAAAAAAGATGGAGCCTAGCAGGGTTTAAGAGAGACATACAGTGAATCCTCTGTGACCAAAGAGGCCCAGCAAGCCTCAAGACAAACCCACATCAAAGCCCTACAGATCAACCACAGCCATGGGGCAAGTAAAGCACACTGCTCTAAATACAACAACCTATTAGCGTAGCTCACAGAAGCCCAAGTATATACAGGACGTTATATATGTGGAGGTACCTGAATTAGCCTGAGAGAAACAAGGGGCAAAGGTCAGTGACATCCCGGCATGGTATTTGGGTGAAGGTGTAAAGCTGAGATTGCACGTCATGGTGCTGCGGGCCCTGCTCCGCTTTAGATTCCAATGCTTATTTACAGCATATTTGGGTGAAGGTGTAAAGCTGAGATTACACGTCATGGTGCTGCGGGCACTGCTCCGCTTTAGATTCCAGTGCTTATTTACAGCATATTTGGGTGAAGGTGTAAAACTGAGATTACACGTCATGGTGCTGTGGCCCTGCTCCACTTTAGATTCCAATGCTTATTTACAGCATATTTGGGTGAAAGTGTAAAGCTATTACACGTCATGGTGCTGTAGGCCCTGCTCCGCTTTAGATTCCAATGCTTATTTACAGTATATTTGGGTGAAGGTGTAAAGCTGAGATTACACCTCATGGTGCTGTTGCCCTGCTCCGCTTTAGATTCCAATGGTTATTTACAGCATATTTGGGTGAAGGTGTAAGGCTGAGATTACACGTCATGGTGCTGCGGGCCCTGCTCCGCTTTAGATTCCAATGCTTATTTACAGCATATTTGGGTGGAGATGTAAAGCTGAGATTACACATCATGGTGCTGCGGGCCCTGCTCCGCTTTAGATTCCAATGCTTATTTACAGCATATTTGGGTGAAGCTGTAAAGCTGAGATGACACGTCATGGTGCTGTGGCCTTGCTCCGCTTTAGATTCCAATGCTTATTTACAGCATATTTGGGTGAAGGTGTAAGGCTGGGATTACACGTCATGGTGCTGTGGCCCCGCTCTGCTTTAGATTCCAATGCTTATTTTTAGCATATTTGGGTGAAGGTGTAAAGCTGAGATTACACGTCATGGTGCTGTGGGCCTGCTCCGCTTTAGATTCCAATGCTTATTTACAGCATATTTGGGTGAAGGTGTAAAGCTGAGATTACACGTCATGGTGCTGTGGGCCTGCTTCGCTTTAGATTCCAATGCTTATTTACAGGTCCTGGTGCTGCGAGCCCTGCTCCGCTTTAGATTCCAATGCTTATTTACAGCATATTTGTGTGAAGGTGTAAAGCTGAGATGACACGTCATGGTGCTGCGGGCCCTGCTCCGCATTAGATTCCAATGCTTATTTACAGTATATTTGGGTGAAGCTGCAAAGCTGAGTATAGAGATCAAGTATCCTTGTTCATGGCTGAAAGGTGCCCCTGGACCAGGCCCTGGGGCAGTGGGGAGTTACTGGGCAGGAACAAGAAGCACAGACCAGGCTTACTCCTGGAGGTGGCGAAGTGAGCTAAAGAATGATGATGGATTCAACCCAGATCTGTGACTGGGGGTGAGTGTCTGAAAAGTTTCAGCGCTCCCTCCATCATCTCCTTATGTTTGAAAGGATTACAACTCAAAGACAGTGTGAACAGTATTAACACGCGAAAAACTCAATCTCTGCAGAGTTATATCTTTTAAAGAGAGGGGTTAAGAACAAACACTGAAAATGCACTACATGCATTGAGAGTGGGTGATTCTGAATAATAATCGGAATGTATTGTCCCCATTGATTTACATTGCAGCTGAGGCGGTTTAGGCGGGAAACAGCTCAAATAAAGCCATTTTTGGCATCTAAATCGGGAGTCTCCCGCCTGAACCGGGTCTGGTGGCATGTATGTACACCAGGGGCGATTGGCACTGCGGGCACTCGGGCATTGGCCGAAGGGCCGGTGTCTCAGTGCCCTCTGTGAGCCTTTTTTTTTTCTCCCCTTTCCCAGTCCACAGAGAGTGGACTGGGAAAGGGGAAGAAAAAAAACGGCCCACAGAGGGCACTGAGACAGAGACAGAGAAAGGAAAGCAGCTTCGCTGGGCGGCCGTACAGCGATTATCAGCTGTGGCCTCTCCTTCACCCCCTGCCCTGCAAAGCAATCACGCTGAGGGTGAGCTGGGGAGGGGTGATTGTGTGAAAGAATCGACCTCCCTGGGGGCCAGGTGTTGCTCAGGCCTTTGAGTCATTTTTACCTCGGCCCCCCTGGGGCCCACGCAGCCCAGAAACAGTGTTTGTCTTAACACCTCGCCCACAGCCCTTCACATTCAGGGCATAGTGGGCGAGGAAGAGTGGGTCTCGCTGTGGGGGCCAGGTGATGTTTGGAACTCGCACCATCTTCACCTCAGCCTCCCCCTGGCTACCATGGATGGCCCAGCAGCTGTGTTTTGTGCTCCCCTGCCAGGACATTGCCCTGAGGCCGTGGAGGGCTGGGGAGGGCTGATTAATTTACTAATAGCAGGGGCCTCACTGCTGTTCATGTGCTCCTGCGCTGGAGGGCTGGGGAGGGCTGAGTAGGTTAGTAATAGCAGGGGCCTCGCTGCTTTTCAGGTGCTCCTGCGCTGGAGGGCTCGAATAATTTTGTAACAGAAAGGGGCCTTGCTGTTTTTTTAGTTGCTCAGCTTGTAGGCCATTGTCACCTTGGCCCTGTGTCCTTCGCAAGAACAGTATCCTCCCACTTTCATTCCTTGTGTGTGCATAGGCATATGTGGCCTGATGCCAGAGTTGCAGAGATGGGGAATCAGGTTTGAATCCCAGCGTCTGCTCAACACCCTGTGATTCTGGGCAGATCACTTCATCGCCCAGGCCCTTAAATAAAAATCGGATCTTGTGTACTGTAATTGGTGCTCATGAATAGAACTCAAATAGCCTTTGTCTTGGGCTGAATTCACACTATATAAAACTGTCAAATGGAAAAACAACTATAAAAATAACCATTTGTTCATGCTTTATGATTCTGCAAAGGGAACATGATAATTAAAGAGGACACTTTATAAAAACATGTCCGTATTTTTTAACACAGCTTTTCTGATGCAAAATGTTAATTTTAATTGTAATTTAATTCCCCTTAGTGCCTCCCTGTCTGGTTTTCTTATGCTGTGGAGGCTGCGCTGCGCTCTGACACTTAAGTCATTCTGTACCTCTTGTCGGGTGCACCATTCTACTTCTATGTTCTTTTTGTTATTCTGGGAGAGTCTAAGCTTGCACTAAGATAACATTTCATAGTAGAGTAACCAAATGGTGTTTCATGAAAGGCCACGCCCCGCGAACGTGGGCCACTTTTTTCGTCAGTGCCCGGGCCAAATTGTGATCCCAATCCGACCCTGATGTACACGGCTCATACTGTCACCCCCAAATACACGTCTTCTGAGGTCCCCCCACCTCCGCAGGACCCTGCAAAGAGTCAATGAAAAGCGCCCCCCCTGGCCAAGAGGCTGATGAATAATAATACCATAAAATACAAAAGACGGGTAACTCTCCGTGGTGGGAACTGCTTCGAAAATCCCGGTTAACTAACAGAGGTTTCTAATCACAAAAAGTAGAAGTTTATTAACTGCAGGAATCACTGCACACACGAGCCGAGAACAGCCAGACACTGAGAGACAGGTAACTGAGGAAGCGTTAGAAGACCTGCTTTGCCTGGCTTCCGGTCCTAAGACTGGCCTGGCTTCCGGTCTGCGAGTTGTCTGTCTTCCGGTCCTGGAAGTTTCCTGTTTCCCGGACCTCTCCTCTGCTAGTCTTCCGGTTCCACACTAGGCCTGTCTTCTGATCCTATGTGTCACCGCTTCCTCATTGCCTGTCTTCCGTCCACCTGTTGCCTGTCTTCCGGTCTACCTGTTGCCTGTTTTCCGGTACACCTGTGACCTGTCTAAAGTCCTCTCTTCTCTTTTCCAAGGTCGTCCGGGCGGAATGAGTTGTCTGCATGAAGTGTGACCCCCCCCTCGCCCCCTCCCCGCCGTCCTGACACAGCAGCCGAGAGCCTGCGGACGGTGAGTGCGTACCCGGTTTATTCCTTGTCCAGCCGCACGAATGTTGTCCGTCTTGTGTTATTTAATGTCTCCTGCCGCCCTGGGAGGGATCCCCTTTAGTGCTGAACCCACAGGATGGGGCCATCTGGTGAGGATGTAACGCAGGATGTCAGGGGGGAGCAATGATCTATTTAGTTTTCAGACCCTTTATTTCGATTAAAACATAAAAGAATGTTTCTAATCCGCTGTGCATCTTTATCTCCTTTTTAGGTCTCGCCTGCTCCGCGCTTGTGACATCCATTGTTTTTAATATAAATTTAAAAGGGGCTTACTCCTCTCCTGTGTTTTTTTTATTGGTTCATGTGTTTGCCACTTTCTACTGGTGGTGTTACTATATTTTCCTGCCTTTACCAATGCTTGTTTCTCCACCTGCTTCTCACACCTGTTTTCCGTAGCCGAAATACTGTTAACGTCAGCTTTGTTGTAACTATTCTTTTCATAAAGTTTTGCCTCGTTTTGCAGCAGATTTATAGAGCACAACTTATCTTTCCAGAATGTAATTAAGAATAAACCGTAATTGCAGACTGTGATGACGTGCCCTCCTTTCTTGCTATTTCAATTCAGAACTATGTGACTGTATATGTTTATCGAAGCCTGTGGCTCTAGGACAACGGGCACTTTCTATAGGGTCAATGAAAAGTCCCCAAGCCTCTCCTTGCCCCCCCCCCCGAAATACAGAGTCTCCTATAACCCTGCCCATTGGCCAGCATGGTACAGGCCGTGGCCACCATGTGGTTTGGGTGGGACTCCTGGTGTCAATCAAACATGTGCATTTGTCTGGCAAGAGTAGTAAGAGGTGATTGGATGAGGGAGTGGAAATCATAAGATGAGATTTGAGGGGGCATCTCATGCTTGGAGAAAGAGAAGGATCATGAATGGAGTTATTGCGTAGGGAAAGTACAACATGTGGAAGGCATGAAGAAAGATCATGGGAAGTGTGAGCCATGGAGGATAAACTGTGCTGATAGGCACTCTGGGAAGGGTGAGGGAGGAATACATTGCATGGCATTTGGCAAAAGGGATAAGTGGGCAATTATAAGGGCATGGGAGTATCTGCCACTTGATGAGCAGCATTTGATGGAATCAACACGTAAATGTTGGGTGAGGAGCCATCTTGCTGCAGGCAGAGAGAATGTCTGTAAATCAGGCATAACTGCTATGGTGGCGTCAGGGCAGCGTGAACGTCATACGGGACTGGTGTGATGTTGCTTAACGATCTTATTTTCTTATTATAATCTTTTTGGGTGTTTTGTGTCTTGCAATTTGCAGTTAGGTGATAAGTTATGAAAATATATTGGTCATCCTTCTCAAGCCTGTGGTTCATGCCCTGCCTTGTGTTATCTCCTATTCAGAGCTGGAGTTGGCCACTGCATTGCTTCTCTTGCTCTATTCACATGTTGTTGTTAGCCATTTAATAGTAAAGATTCTGAACAGTTCAACAAACCACACACCCACATATTGGGTCCAATGTGTTTGTTAAAGTATTTGAGCAGCGTCACTTTCTGAGACTGGGGGTCTCTCACCTGCATTTTTTGAGCAGACTGGGCCATGGGGGTGTGGGGGGGGCGGGGTGTCAAGCGTAACTAATTAATTCCCAGTAGTCGTTAGTGATCCTGTGAAAGCCACACCTGTGTAGCATCGAGTTTATTCTTGTGATAGGGTCTTTCTGTGTATCTTTATATTCTGGTGTTCTTGGCACTAGTAATTCAACCCATTGGCGGTCTGTGGGATTTTTCTTTGGAAGCCTCTGGCGGCTTCTGCTTTTTTCATTGAGTAGATAAATTACGACTCCTGTTTGGGTTCGGTTTCTATATCCCCACGCTCGCTCTTTAATGCATTTTAAGGGAGTTTTATTGTAAAAAATATTCTTGCTGTAGGTCTTCATTATCTATGTAGTCTTGTAGTCATCATAGTAGTCCCTGAGTTAGCAAGCCTACTTCTGTCCTTGGCTGCTTTTGAACCATAGTGCGGGCTCTTCCTGGCTCGGTGGAGCCAATCCGCGGTAGTGCCTGGCCATAGGTCTTTTTGGTGCTTACTATAAACCATGATCTTATCCAGCATTTTGATGTAATGCTTAACCATGTGGCTGTTTTTTATCTGCTGTGCATTTGCTAATCAAAAGGTATGTTGGTTTTCCATCTTTCACCTGGCTGTACACTGTATTTGTGCTGATAAGTTCTGTGATTCAAAGTCAGGTGTGATCAGCTAACCTTCCTTTCTTGGTGGCTTTAATTAACGTAGTGCAATCCTGTGTCTGTTCGAAGGCCAAATGAGATTGGTAAACCTCCCATCCAGTTTTTTGAAATAAGCCTTCGAGACCCAGACTGGTAGGACGCGAGAGTGATACAATAGGCGGGGAACCATTGTGGCATATCCTATCCAACCCATAACTTGGAGTGGAAGAGACTTCCAGAAGTGTACACAGCTTCTTCAAGCTGCTATTGATTTTCTGTGGTTTCTATCGCTGACATCAGCCTCGGTGTGATAACTCTAGGCCCCCAGGTATATTTATGATCGGGGGTCCCATTAGATATCCCAGACTCAGATTCTCTTTTTTGCTCAGTTTACTCTAAACCTTAATTTCTGTTCAAACTGCACCAGGGTGTGAATGATGTTCATGTCCGCCCACCATTGTTTGCAATTAGGAGTAAATATCCGTTTATATAGATATTTTGTGTATGCCATCCCTGAGAGCTATGCCTATTCTCCTTTCTCTCATGACTTTTGCTTGTGGATCCGTTGGTAAAGAAAAAAATACTGGCACAGAGGGCACCCTTGTCGTGTGCTTCTGTGCACCTTGAATGTCTCAGAGATTAGCCGTCCTCTTCTAACTCTGGCAGTATGATGAGAGTACTGCAGGCCAATCCATTGAGTTATTTGATGGCCTGACCCCATATGTCTATGTAACGACATTATAATTCCAGTAAAGGGTGTCAAAGGCTGTCTCCCGGTAAAGTAGAACTGTTTTCTAGGTTTTACGGGTTTCTACTAACACCCTACATAGTCGCCTAATATCCCTGGATGGGTTTCAGCCAGTAATGCTCCCTTTTTGATCTGTATCGACCATAATTGACGGCAGTCTTTTTGGCATGGATTTTAATGAGGATCTTATAGTCCATATCTAACATGGACCAAGGCCAATAGGATGCTGTGTGCGTCCGGTCTCTCCCGATCTCGTAGAAGGGGACGATCAAAGCGAGTGTAGAAGTTGTCCTCCTTCCAATGGTGGGTGTCATGTACATTTGTAATATGATTGGAACTAGTAAATTGATGTAGGTTTTCAGAACTCGGTTAGGAGGTCACTAGATCCCAGAGTCTTCCCCGTCCCTATGTCTCTTACAGCTTCCTTAATTTCCGATTCTGTGATGGGTAGATTTAAAACTTCTATGAGGTCTTTATTGAGTACTATGGTGTCTAGATATGTAGTGATGTTTGAAAGTGTTTCTGCATCATTTCTCTCTTCTTGTGTGTGAACTGGATTTCCCGTGTTGTTTTTCAGCTCATCTATTGAAGTCCCCTTTCTTCAGGTCTGTCGAGACAAGCAAATGATCTGTCAGCTCGGTCACCCTCAATGTGAGTACTGTTGACATATTTTTGTAATTGAAGCGTTTGTTTTTTGTAATATGTCAGCATATTTGTTGCAGAAAGGACTTTGGTTGGTTCGGGTTTCTGTCCGTTTCCCCGTTCTAGCTCTCCAAGGGTGATGCCAATTACACTCAATTCCCTCTCTAGTTTTGTTCTTGCACTCACCACTTCACTATTGTTTCTAAGCATTACCCTCAGACACCACCTTAAAGGAATCCCATTCCAGCAAACTGCTGGATGCTGTGTTCTCATTTTCTCAAAAAGTTTTGGATGTTTTTCCCTCAACAACTCTCTAAAAGCGCAATAATCAATAAAGGGTAATTATCAGAGATCGTTCTAAGATATTCAGCGTCTAGGGTCTCAAGTTTTTTAGTGCGGCAGCATAGTACTTTATCTAACCTGACATGGAGATCGTGTCCATTTGAATAAAATATATATTCACACTTTCCTGGATCTAATTTCCATAGAGCCGTTGTTTCCTATTGTGCTAAACATCTAGTCAGAGCCTTCGCTGATCTCTCTACACGTGTAATGGGTACCAGTGGGTGTGAGTGGTCTAGTTCTGAGCTACACAAATGAAGTCTCCATCCAGGAGCATCAGTGTAAGGTGTTTGGGCCGGTATTGTGGACAGTGACGCCAGATAGTCGGCTTGTTCTTTATTTGGGGCATGTGTGGTACACCGTATAATATCTCTACCGTACACTCGTCCCTGAACTATCACATGTCGACCCTCTTTATCTGTGTCTGATTCTAGTGGTTTGAAAGGCCTCCCAAGCCTAATCCAAATCAGGGCTCCGCTGTGGTAAACCAGCCCCCCCTCCACTTATGTTGTAGTTTAGTTGCTTCTTCTTGAGTAAGGTGTTTCTTATAGGAATATTATTCCTGCCCCTCTGTGTTTTAAGAAGGCCTGGTTTTTACAGTGTTTGCTATTGGAACCCACCCCTTAACCTTCCATGTTACAATCTTGTATTTGTTTGTTTTGTGATGAGTATGTAATTCTTCAGTGTTAAATTCCTTCTATGGGTGCTCACCCCTCCTCATCTGCCTCTTCCTAAACTTCCTTTGGCCCCAAGCCCCATCGTCTTCAACTCATAGCTACAAATGTCTCATCTTATGACCCTCAAGAACTTCTCTATAACTCCTCCATCCCTGGGGTCCGTGGCTGAATTCCCACGCAGGCACAAATGCCTCTGCAAGTACTTGTAAGTAAAGATGGCTCGGACGCATGACCTTGTTTATCTGGCGCATTTCCACGCTCTCTTCATTTACATACAGAAGATGTAGTGCATAAGGGATTGCGGTGACAGGACACACCCTTTCACTCTCTCACTCGTACTTGTCCACAATAAGATCAACCAGAAGAGCGAAGGAAGTTTATAATATTTATTTAAACTATTGTGCTCTAAGATGTAGTATTTGCGTCAAAATGAGAAAACAAATGCATATCAAAAATATTGCTAGCATGGTTAATAAATCACACACCATAAAAAGCCCTGTCATATTATAAGACCGATTAGCCTAAACCCCATTCCCCCTTCCTAATGAGGCTAAATGATTATATATCAAAGATCTCTGGGCTTAGTGGCGGACCCCGTACCTTAGCATACATAGATGGTCGTTCTACATCTTGGCTGACACAGCAATCTTGCCTCGTTCTCGTTGTTTAAACGACTGTACTCAGTTATATGACAAGACATGTTTGCTCATAAACAGCAGCTGCATTCTTATGTTATGTCTAGGTGCTAGTGTCTGAACAGAAGGATAACAAAGGGCATTGTTGTTTGAACTTGTCCATAGTCAAGGACTAAACCCCAAGAAAAGAACAGACCACAAGAACATATTCAGGTTCTGTGTGAAAAAACAGTGTGGCACAAAAGCAAACGTGTTTATATAGTAACGTGTGAAAAGGAAAAGCGGCTTACAACGCGTGCAACCAGGCCAACATAGGTAAAACGACAATGGGCCATGCAGGAAACGCACAATACCCTCCCTTTGGTTAGGATAATAGCAAGAAAGAAAATACTAAATGTGATAAGAAGATAAACCTACTCAGAGCATAGTTCAGAAATAGGATATATTGAATTTGAATAGTGGTAAATGTCAGTTTGGAAAAATAATCAAATTATAGTGTTTCGGAGGAATCCATTATGTCATTCGCCAATTCAAAGGCTAAGGATTCCATAAAGGAGTCCAACTCCCCATATGCTGATTGGTCAGCGGCCCAAGTCATGAGCTCCAAAGAATAGACATGATCTCCGTCTCAGCCGATACTGAGACCGGTACCGGGCAACCTGCATCCGTGTTAGTATAGCCTGCATCCTGCAATCCATGTGCCGATGCACAGGTTTTCTTGAAAGTCAGTGGCTCAAACTTCGCGTTGTGGAGAAGTCGCAAACCTAACGGACAGTCCTGAAAATGGGTCGCTAAGGGACTCATTAGCAGTCCAAAGTCTAAAGTAGCGGGCATCTGCAAAGCCAGGCAAATGTCCAGTGCCCATTCAAAGGGGCACAAGTTAAAGTGGATACGCAGGTAAACCAGGCAGGCCGAAATGTCAAAGACCAATCAAGATCCATCTCCTGCATTAGAAACATTCCAAACATTTGAAGCATATGCTCATGATAGCGCTGGAGCAGTTCCAGAAGGCCTGCAAAAGCAGCATCCATTGCGGAGAAGGAACAGGATGAGAATGACACACAGGAGGAATACCAGCAACAGGAATCCTCTGAATACACTAGAAAAAATGGAGTGAATAAATGCCGGGTCACTCCAAAGATGGTTTGGAACAAACTAAAAATTCCAGAGCCTACCACCTTAAAAAAGTAGTCCAGGCTGGCCATACTAGAGGCATTGAAGATTTGATGCACTAATTTTCCGAAATGCAGGGAAAGATTTATTTTTAACAATGTCTGTAATTCATTGGAAGTTCTACCCACCTGCAATTCCTGGAAGGCCACAACGAGCTATCTTCAGTCCCATGCTATAAGTAATCCCTTCCAGTGGGGGAACAAATGGAATTACTATGATTTGGCCTACTGGGTATTTTGCAAGTTTTTTGGGGAAAAATATTTTAATTTTGATTGGGCCGTGGAATTAGATAGTGAGCTTACATCGTATAAGGTTTTAAAGTGCATTGTGCCTGTTGTGTAATCATCTCAAACATTTACAGATACTAACTGTTAGAAATGGGATCTCTAGTTGGCAAGAGCTTGCACCTTTGTCCAAGTAGGGACCCTTCTTCCTAGTCAGGGTAAGGGAGTTACACTCCTAAAATAACCCCTGCTCACCCCCTTGGTAGCTTGGCACGAGCAGTCAGGCTTATTCTAGAGGCAGTGTGTAAAGCATTTGCACATAACCAACAGTAATACAGTGTAAGCACTACAAACGGACACCACACCAGTTTAGAAAAATAACCAATATTTTTATATACTCAAGACAAGACCAATTACGACAAAAATCTACAATACTATACTTTAAAAATGAATGCTTGATAAGGTAACTTCTTCTTTGCAGGAATAGCACAAAAGCAAAGTTCGTACGAGTCGGTAGCCCCGTCCGGGTCTACCGCGATGCTGAATTACACAGAGTCCAACAGTTCCAGCCGACCGCGCCGCTACGGGCCAGCAGAGTCGTGAACAGACTCGGTCACAGTACCTTTCTCGTTGTGGCTGGTACGGAGTGTACGAGCCGGTCGGCGTTCGTCGCGGTAGCGGTGCAAGACGGAGCGATGCAAGGTGCGGTGTCCCTCGATGCGGTGCAGGCAGCGGCTCGATGAGCGTCGTGCAGACGGAGTCGGTGAGTCCAAGGCGTGCGGTGCAGGGCGAGACGGTGTACGATGCAGTGCTGACAGGTTGCGATGCAGGCGACCAAGCCGGAGTGCGAGAGCTGGCGTCGGACAGCGGTGCGAGTCGGAGCGGTGCGTCGCAAACGTGCGAGCGGTGCCCCAAATGCGATGCGGTCACGACTGTTGAGCCAGTTGCAGCGTCCGCGTCGGTCGAGTCCGGCTGGTTCAGTGAAGCGATGCGATGCGAAGCGAACTGCGGTGCCCACAGGTCACGGTGCAAGCAGCGGCTCGGTGTTGACGGCGTCGGACGTCACCTACGGTGAGACCAGGGTTGCGATGCGAAGCGGGGCGATGCGGTCTGCGGTGCAAACAGGTCACCGGCCAGGGATGGATTCGGTTGACGGAGTCGGTTGCGGTTCCCTTCCTCTGTGGCAACTGAAACAGCGTTCCAGAAGCGGTACCCAGAGGCTTGTGAAGTCTTTGTAGTCCCTGAGACTTCTTAACAGGAGGCCAGCTCGGTTCCAGGCCCTTGGAGATACTCAGCACAAGTTTGTAGAAAGTTCAGTCTAGTCCTTTCACTGCCCAAGGCAGAAGCAGCAGCTGCAGGCCAACCCAACAAAGCAACAACACAGCAAAGGGGCAGTACTCCTCCTGGCAGCTCTTCCAGCTCTTCGTCTTGGCAGGTTCCTTGATTCCAGCGAGATCTAAATTCATGGGGTCAGGGCCTCAATATTTATATCCCAAATTCCTTTGTTCTCTGAAGGCAGAGAGGCCTTTGCCTAGTCCAAACCAGTTCTGGAGCACTTTGTTGACCAGTCTCCGTCCCTTCTTTCAGAGAGTAGGCCAGGGACATCAGACGCACCACAGGAGGTGGAGCCAGCATTGTGGAGGGAAGGCACTGTCCTATTCAGGGCCCAGGTGCAACTCCTCCCACCCATCTACATGTAGATCTTGCTATTCAGCCCTGTGCTGACTCACCCTGTCTCCTGGCATCCCCCAGCCCCTGTCACTCACACTCCAGACAAGGAATACACAACCTCGCAGAGGCAGGCTTGGATGGTTAGACAAGAAAATACCCACTTTCTAAAAGTGGTATTTTCAAACACAGAATGTTAAAACCAACTTCACTAAAAGATGCATTTTATCATTCTGAGTCCAGGCATACTAAACTCGAATTTCTACCATGTTCCCGGGGTCAGTTAGGATTATAAGCTGTAATAATCAAAACTGCCCGTTCTGGCCTATGGGGAACAGGTAGCCTTGCAATAGTGAAAAACGAACTAGGCTGTAATTCACTATCAGGACATGCCACACACACCCGGGCATGTCCTACCTTTTGCATACAACGCACCCTGCCCACAGGGGTACCTTGGGCCTACCTTAGGGGTGACTAACATGTAGAAAAGGGAAGGTTTAGGGACTTGCAAGTGTGCGCACTTGCCAAGTCGACATGGCAGCCCTAGGCTGCGCACAGGCTCTGCAATGGCAGGCCCGAGTTACACTTTACGGGCTGTTTGCGTGGGTGGCACAATCCAGTGCTGCAGCCCACCAACAGCATTTGGTCTATAGGCCCTGGCACTCGCAGTGCTCTTTACAAGGGACTGACACATAAACCAAATAGGCCAATCATGGAAACACCAATCCATAACACATTTTATACAGGAGCACTTGCACTTTCCCACTGGACAGCAGTGAGGAAAGTGCGCAGAATCATTACACCAGCAAAAACAGAGTCAAAACCAGGAGGTCAGAAAGCAAAAAGTCAGGGGAAACACGCCAAAAGATGCCAAGTCTAACACATGTCCCCTCCAGCTGAAAGTAGGGAGAACTACCCATCCCCATTGGAGTTCTCTTCACTAAGGCGGAAGAACCTGGACAGACCATCTGCGTTGGCGTGTTCTGTACCAGGACGGTGTTCCACCGTAAAGTCCATTCCCTGTAGGGAGATGGACCACCTCAGCAGTTTTGGATTCTCACCCTCATTTGCATCAACCATCTGAGGGGCCTGTGGTCTGTCTGAACCCGGAAGTGAGTCCCAAACAGGTATGGTCTCAACTTCTTCAGCGCCCAGACCACAGCAAAAGCTTCCCTTTCTATGGCACTCCACCTCTGTTCCCTGGGGAGTAGTCTCCTGCTAAGGAAGACTACAAGCCGATCCAGGCCCTCTTCGTTCAGTTGTGAGAGCACCGCTCCCACACCATGCTCTGAAGTTTCAGTCTGCACGACGAATTCCTTGGAGAAGTCAGGTGCCTTGAGCACGGGCGCCGTGCACATGGCTGCCTTCAGGGCATCAAAAGCTTTCTGGCAGGACTCAGTCCAGATCACTTTCCTGGGCTGCTTCTTAGAAGTCAGCTCTGTTAAGGGGGCAACGATGGTGCCATAGCCCTTAACAAATCTCCTATAGTAGCCGGTGAGACCTAAGAAAGCTCTCACCTCTGTCTGGGTCTTGGGGGCTCCCAAGCCAGAATGGTGTCAATCTTGGGTTGTAGGGGCGCCACCTGGCCGCTTCCTACCTGGTGTCCCAAGTACACCACAGAACCCTGTCCGATCTGGCACTTACTGGCCTTGATCGTGAGGCCTGCACCTTGCAGGTCCCTCAACACTTTCTCAAGGTGCTGTAAATGTTCTTCCCAGCTGGAACTGAACACAGCAATGTCATCCAGGTAGGCGGCACTGAAATCCTCCAGCCCAGCCAACACCTGATTGACCAACCTCTGAAAGGTGGCAGGGGCATTCTTCAACCCAAAGGGCATCACCCGGAATTGGTAATGACCTTCTGGGGTTGAGAATGCTGATCTCTCCTTGGCCCCATCGGTTAAGGCAATCTGCCAGTACCCAGACGTCAAATCAAACGTGCTGAGGAACCGGGCAGCTCCCAACCGATCAATGAGCTCATCAGCTCTGGGGATGGGGTGCGCGTCAGTCCTGGTGACAGCATTGAGCCCACGGTAGTCCACACAAAACCGGAGTTCTGGAGTGGCACCGGGCGCAGCAGCCTTTGGGACCAAGACCACTGGGCTGGCCCAAGGACTGTGGGAGGGCTCAATCACCCCTAACGCCAACATCTTAGAGACCTCCTCCTTGATGCTGGCTCTGACCCGGTCAGTCAACCTGTAAATCTTGTGCTTCACAGGAGGGCTGTCACCAGTGTTCACGTCATGGGTACACCAGTGAGTAACACCGGGGGTCAGAGAGAACAGTGGGGCGAACTGTCCCAACAACTGGTGACAGTCCCCCTGCTGCTCCTGAGTCAGAGTAGGGGAGAGGATCACACCTTCTACTGACCCATCATGCTCCTTGGTAGACAGGAGGTCAGGGAGAGGCTCACTCTCCTCTTCCACCCCATCATCTGTCGCCAAGAGCATACTCACTTCGGACCTCTCGAAGTGGGGCTTGAGGCGGTTCACGTGAAGGACCCTCAAAGGGTTCCTTGGAGCCTGCAAATCCACCAGGTAGGTGACGTCACTTTTGCGCTCCACCACCTCATATGGCCCAGTCCACTTGTCCTGCAAGGCACAAGGTGCCACTGGGGCCATGACCCACACTTTTTGCCCAGGTTGAAATTCGACCAGAGTGGCATTCTGGTCATACCATCTCTTCATTTCTTCCTGGCTTGCTTCTAGGTTCGCCTGAGCGAGTTTCCTGAAGCGGGCAGTTTGGTTTCTAAAGGCCAGCATGTAGCTAAACACATCCTGGGGAGTTTTCCTGGGAGCTGCCTCCCAGCCTTCCTTTACCAAACTCAGAGGTCCTCTGACAGGGTGGCCATACAGGAGCTCAAAGGGGCTGTACCCAAGAGACTTCTGAGGCACCTCCCTGTATGCAAAGAGTAGGCATGGCAAGAGGACGTCCCACTTACGCCTCATGGGTTCTGTTAGACCCTTGATCATGCCTTTCAAGGTCTGGTTGAATCTCTCCACCAGACCGTTTCCTTGTGGGTGGTAAGGAGTGGTGAACTTGTAGGTTACACCGCACTCCTTCCACAGGGATGTCATATACTTGGATATGAAATTGGTCCCCCTATCAGAAACCACCTCTCTGGGGAATCCCACACGGGAAAAGATCCCCATTAACGCCCGGCCCACCACTGGCGCCGTCGTTGTCCTGAGAGGGATTGCCTCCGGGTACCGGGTGGCATGGTCCACCAAGACCAGGATGTACCTGTTGCCCATGGCTGTCTTGGGATCCAGTGGCCCCACAATATCCATCCCTACCCTTTCAAAGGGTGTACCAACAACAAGAAAAGGTTGGAGAGGAGCTTTGACCTTCCTCCCACTCTTACCACTTGCCTGGCAAGTTTGGCAAGACCTACAGTGTGCATCTGACTGCCTTCGCATTTGGGGCCAAAAGAAGTGGGTGACAAGCCTGTCAAAGGTCTTGTCCTGCCCCAAATGTCCTGCCAAAGGCACGTCATGAGCCAGACCCAGTAGGAAGGTCCTGAAGTGCTGGGGTACCACCAGCACACGGGCTGACCCAGGCTCAGCAACCTTAGGCTCACTGTATAGGAGACCACTCTCCCAGTAGATCAGATGTGACCCGGACTGATTACCAGCTGCCTGGTCTGCAGCCTGCCGCCGCAGACCCTCCAGAGTAGGGCACTCGTTCTGCTCCCTGCAGAACTCCTCCCTGGTGGGACCCCCTTCTTGCTGCCAATGGGTCAGCTCAGAGATGTCTCCCAGTTCGGCTACCTGCTCCCCTGTAGGTACCGGGGCGTCCCCCTCGAGGTGTGCCTCCTCCCGGTCCGTGGGAACTTCGGGGGCCGGTTTCCCGCGCCCCCTGCCCTTTCTCTTGGCAGGGACTTGGGCCACTGTTCCATGCTCCAAGTCCTCTTGATCACCCTTTCTGGCTGCCATTGACCGAGTAGACACGCATCCCCACTCTGGCAACCCAAGCATCTCCAAGTGAGACCTGAGCTCAACCTCCTTCCATAAGGACTGCTCCATGTCGTTACCTAGCAGACAATCTACAGGCATGTTAGGGCTCACAACCACCCTCAAGGGACCTGAGACCCCACCCTCCATTCAAAGGGAACCTGCGCCACCATACACTGGCGCTCAGAATTGTCTACCGCAACTACTTGGTGGAATGCCCCTGGGACTACCTGCTTCTCAGAGACCAGGTGACACCGGACTGAGGTCACACTGGCTCCAGTATCTCTGAGAGCCTCTACCCTGTTCCCATTAATGGTCACCCAGGTGCTAGCTTTCTTTGTGTTAGGGGGCACCTGGTTTCCTGGGACCATCTCACTGTCCCCTAGTGAGACAAGGGTCATTTCTGCGGGATCCCCACCCTCCTGTGGGCACCCCTCCTCCCCAAGCGCTACACTAGCCAACACTTTGGACTGTCCACCGGTGGGTGGCTGTGTCCCCTTTGGGCACTTGGGGTCCCCCTTAAAGTGACCTACCTGGTCACATGCATAACACTTGCGGGGGCCGGTCTCAACAGGCTTCCCTGTAGAGACCCCTTTCTTCTTATCACCGGGGGCTGGGAACCTTTACCCTGGGTACTAGTTTGGGGCCCTTTAGAGAACTCCTGTGCTTTACCCTTGTCCCCCCCACCTTTCTGCTGGGGACCCTGCCCACCCTTGGCTGAGTCTCCCCAAACGCTTTCTTGTGGACCCTGGTACTCACCCAGCGGTCCGCTTCCATAGCAAGCTTCCTGGGGTCAGTTAGCTTACTATCCACTAGGTGCTGGCGCAGATCTGCAAAACATAGACTAGACAAGTGCTCCCATGCAATCAAGTTGTAGAGCCCCTGAAAATCTGTTACACTACTGCCCTTCACCCAACCATCCAGCGACCTGCAGAACACATCCACACATTCCAACCACGTGTTGGCATCAGACTTCTTACTGGACCTGAACTGATCCCTGTACTTTTCAGGAGTAAGACCATACTTAGTGAGAAGGGCATCCTTCATGTCAGCATAGGTGAGGTGATGCCTCTTACCCAAAGCTATCAGAGCATCCCTTGCTTCTTCAGGGAAAAGTGGCCACAATCCTGCTCCCCAATTTTCCTCAGGGACCCCATTCATGTGTATGGCTGCCTCATAACCCTGGAACCACCTTTGTATGTCATCCCCCTTCTTGAACTCCTTGCCTACATTCTTGGGAATGTGCACAATCCTGTCTGCCTTTCTGGACGAATTGCTGCCACCATCTGAGCCTGACTTACTCCTAAGTTCTAGCTCCTTCAGTTCTCTCTCATGCTCTAAGAGCATCTTCTTCTCCTCCATGGCCAATCTCCTCTCCTCCCTCTTCTCCTCCCGCTCACCCTCCAGCCTGAGCTTCTGCAGCTCAAACTGCCTTGCCTCCCGCCTGTCCTCCAGCTCCTCTGGGGACAGACTGCTGCTGCCTGACCTGGCGGGTTCCCCCTCACCCAAAAGCACATCCACCCTGGAAATAGGCTCCTCCACCTCCTCACTGAGATTACCAGGCTGCCCAATGGCATGTCTGGCTGCTACCCAGGCCCTCAGCGCCTTCTGTAGCTCCTCCTTCCTTGTGAGGCCTTTAATTTGGACTTTCAGGTTTTTACAAATCGCTCGTAGCTCCTTTACGGCGTAGGATTCCAACCTATCCTCCTCAAAGATAACTTCCAGAGATGCAACGGATGATGCAGTTGATTCAGGCATGACAAAAGTAGTGAGTTGAAAACTGGCAAGATCAAAAATAGGCCAAAAGAAAAAGAACCAGTATGTGGTACGTAATGGTCTGCAATATGGTAGTAGTGCACACCAATCACTGTAAGTCAAGTGCAAACACAAGTCCTATCCTCACCGCTGACAACCAATGTTAGAAATGGGATCTCTAGTTGGCAAGGGCTTGCACCTTTGTCCAAGTAGGGACCCTTCTTCCTAGTCAGGGTAAGGGAGTTACACTCCTAAAATAACCCCTGCTCACCCCCTTGGTAGCTTGGCACGAGCAGTCAGGCTTATTCTAGAGGCAGTGTGTAAAGCATTTGCACATAACCAACAGTAATACAGTGTAAGCACTACAAACGGACACCACACCAGTTTAGAAAAATAACCAATATTTTTATATACTCAAGACAAGACCAATTACGACAAAAATCTACAATACTATACTTTAAAAATGAATGCTTGATAAGGTAACTTCTTCTTTGCAGGAATAGCACAAAAGCAAAGTTCGTACGAGTCGGTAGCCCCGTCCGGGTCTACCGCGATGCTGAATTACACAGAGTCCAACAGTTCCAGCCGACCGCGCCGCTACGGGCCAGCAGAGTCGTGAACAGACTCGGTCACAGTACCTTTCTCGTTGTGGCTGGTACGGAGTGTACGAGCCGGTCGGCGTTCGTCGCGGTAGCGGTGCAAGACGGAGCGATGCAAGGTGCGGTGTCCCTCGATGCGGTGCAGGCAGCGGCTCGATGAGCGTCGTGCAGACGGAGTCGGTGAGTCCAAGGCGTGCGGTGCAGGGCGAGACGGTGTACGATGCGGTGCTGACAGGTTGCGATGCAGGCGACCAAGCCGGAGTGCGAGAGCTGGCGTCGGACAGCGGTGCGAGTCGGAGCGGTGCGTCGCAAACGTGCGAGCGGTGCCCCAAATGCGATGCGGTCACGACTGTTGAGCCAGTTGCAGCGTCCGCGTCGGTCGAGTCCGGCTGGTTCAGTGATGCGATGCGATGCGATGCGAACTGCGGTGCCCACAGGTCACGGTGCAAGCAGCGGCTCGGTGTTGACGGCGTCGGACGTCACCTACGGTGAGACCAGGGTTGCGATGCGAAGCGGGGCGATGCGGTCTGCGGTGCAAACAGGTCACCGGCCAGGGATGGATTCGGTTGACGGAGTCGGTTGCGGTTCCCTTCCTCTGTGGCAACTGAAACAGCGTTCCAGAAGCGGTACCCAGAGGCTTGTGAAGTCTTTGTAGTCCCTGAGACTTCTTAACAGGAGGCCAGCTCGGTTCCAGGCCCTTGGAGATACTCAGCACAAGTTTGTAGAAAGTTCAGTCTAGTCCTTTCCCTGCCCAAGGCAGAAGCAGCAGCTGCAGGTCAACCCAACAAAGCAACAACACAGCAAAGGGGCAGTACTCCTCCTGGCAGCTCTTCCAGCTCTTCGTCTTGGCAGGTTCCTTGATTCCAGCGAGATCTAAATTCATGGGGTCAGGGCCCCAATATTTATATCCCAAATTCCTTTGTTCTCTGAAGGCAGAGAGGCCTTTGCCTAGTCCAAACCAGTTCTGGAGCACTTTGTTGACCAGTCTCTGTCCCTTCTTTCAGAGAGTAGGCCAGGGACATCAGACCCACCACAGGAGGTGGAGCCAGCATTGTGGAGGGAAGGCACTGTCCTATTCAGGGCCCAGGTGCAACTCCTCCCACCCATCTACATGTAGATCTTGCTATTCAGCCCTGTGCTGACTCACCCTGTCTCCTGGCATCCCCCAGCCCCTGTCACTCACACTCCAGACAAGGAATACACAACCTCGCAGAGGCAGGCTTGGATGGTTAGACAAGAAAATACCCACTTTCTAAAAGTGGTATTTTCAAACACAGAATGTTAAAACCAACTTCACTAAAAGATGCATTTTATCATTCTGAGTCCAGGCATACTAAACTCGAATTTCTACCATGTTCCCGGGGTCAGTTAGGATTATAAGCTGTAATAATCAAAACTGCCCGTTCTGGCCTATGGGGAACAGGTAGCCTTGCAATAGTGAAAAACGAACTAGGCTGTAATTCACTATCAGGACATGCCACACACACCCGGGCATGTCCTACCTTTCGCATACAACGCACCCTGCCCACAGGGGTACCTTGGGCCTACCTTAGGGGTGACTAACATGTAGAAAAGGGAAGGTTTAGGGACTTGCAAGTGTGCGCACTTGCCAAGTCGACATGGCAGCCCCAAGCTGCGCACAGGCTCTGCAATGGCAGGCCCGAGTTACACTTCTACGGGCTGTTTGCGTGGGTGGCACAATCCAGTGCTGCAGCCCACCAACAGCATTTGGTCTATAGGCCCTGGCACTCGCAGTGCTCTTTACAAGGGACTGACACATAAACCAAATAGGCCAATCATGGAAACACCAATCCATAACACATTTTATACAGGAGCACTTGCACTTTCCCACTGGACAGCAGTGAGGAAAGTGCGCAGAATCATTACACCAGCAAAAACAGAGTCAAAACCAGGAGGTCAGAAAGCAAAAAGTCAGGGGAAACACGCCAAAAGATGCCAAGTCTAACACATGTCCCCTCCAGCTGAAAGTAGGGAGAACTACCCATCCCCATTGGAGTTCTCTTCACTAAGGCGGAAGAACCTGGACAGACCATCTGCGTTGGCGTGTTCTGTACCAGGACGGTGTTCCACCGTAAAGTCCATTCCCTGTAGGGAGATGGACCACCTCAGCAGTTTTGGATTCTCACCCCTCATTTGCATCAACCATCTGAGGGGCCTGTGGTCTGTCTGAACCCGGAAGTGAGTCCCAAACAGGTATGGTCTCAACTTCTTCAGCGCCCAGACCACAGCAAAAGCTTCCCTTTCTATGGCACTCCACCTCTGTTCCCTGGGGAGTAGTCTCCTGCTAAGGAAGACTACAAGCCGATCCAGGCCCTCTTCGTTCAGTTGTGAGAGCACCGCTCCCACACCATGCTCTGAAGTTTGTCTGCACGACGAATTCCTTGGAGAAGTCAGGTGCCTTGAGCACGGGCGCCGTGCACATGGCTGCCTTCAGGGCATCAAAAGCTTTCTGGCAGGACTCAGTCCAGATCACTTTCCTGGGCTGCTTCTTAGAAGTCAGCTCTGTTAAGGGGGCAACGATGGTGCCATAGCCCTTAACAAATCTCCTATAGTAGCCGGTGAGACCTAAGAAAGCTCTCACCTCTGTCTGGGTCTTGGGGGGCTCCCAAGCCAGAATGGTGTCAATCTTGGGTTGTAGGGGCGCCACCTGGCCGCTTCCTACCTGGTGTCCCAAGTACACCACAGAACCCTGTCCGATCTGGCACTTACTGGCCTTGATCGCGAGGCCTGCACCTTGCAGGTCCCTCAACACTTTCTCAAGGTGCTGTAAATGTTCTTCCCAGCGGGAACTGAACACAGCAATGTCATCCAGGTAGGCGGCACTGAAATCCTCCAGCCCAGCCAACACCTGATTGACCAACCTCTGAAAGGTGGCAGGGGCATTCTTCAACCCAAAGGGCATCACCCGGAATTGGTAATGACCTTCTGGGGTTGAGAATGCTGATCTCTCCTTGGCCCCATCGGTTAAGGCAATCTGCCAGTACCCAGACGTCAAATCAAACGTGCTGAGGAACCGGGCAGCTCCCAACCGATCAATGAGCTCATCAGCTCTGGGGATGGGGTGCGCGTCAGTCCTGGTGACAGCATTGAGCCCACGGTAGTCCACACAAAACCGGAGTTCTGGAGTGGCACCGGGCGCAGCAGCCTTTGGGACCAAGACCACTGGGCTGGCCCAAGGACTGTGGGAGGGCTCAATCACCCCTAACGCCAACATCTTAGAGACCTCCTCCTTGATGCTGGCTCTGACCCGGTCAGTCAACCTGTAAATCTTGTGCTTCACAGGAGGGCTGTCACCAGTGTTCACGTCATGGGTACACCAGTGAGTAACACCGGGGGTCAGAGAGAACAGTGGGGCGAACTGTCCCAACAACTGGTGACAGTCCCCCTGCTGCTCCTGAGTCAGAGTAGGGGAGAGGATCACACCTTCTACTGACCCATCATGCTCCTTGGTAGACAGGAGGTCAGGGAGAGGCTCACTCTCCTCTTCCACCCCATCATCTGTCGCCAAGAGCATACTCACTTCGGACCTCTCGAAGTGGGGCTTGAGGCGGTTCACGTGAAGGACCCTCAAAGGGTTCCTTGGAGCCTGCAAATCCACCAGGTAGGTGACGTCACTTTTGCGCTCCACCACCTCATATGGCCCAGTCCACTTGTCCTGCAAGGCACAAGGTGCCACTGGGGCCATGACCCACACTTTTTGCCCAGGTTGAAATTCGACCAGAGTGGCATTCTGGTCATACCATCTCTTCATTTCTTCCTGGCTTGCTTCTAGATTCGCCTGAGCGAGTTTCCTGAAGCGGGCAGTTTGGTTTCTAAAGGCCAGCATGTAGCTAAACACATCCTGGGAGTTTTCCTGGGAGCTGCCTCCCAGCCTTCCTTTACCAAACTCAGAGGTCCTCTGACAGGGTGGCCATACAGGAGCTCAAAGGGGCTGTACCCAAGAGACTTCTGAGGCACCTCCCTGTATGCAAAGAGTAGGCATGGCAAGAGGACGTCCCACTTACGCCTCATGGGTTCTGTTAGACCCTTGATCATGCCTTTCAAGGTCTGGTTGAATCTCTCCACCAGACCGTTTCCTCATGGGTGGTAAGGAGTGGTGAACTTGTAGGTTACACCGCACTCCTTCCACAGGGATGTCATATACTTGGATATGAAATTGGTCCCCTATCAGAAACCACCTCTCTGGGGAATCCCACACGGGAAAAGATCCCCATTAACGCCCGGCCCACCACTGGCGCCGTCGTTGTCCTGAGAGGGATTGCCTCCGGGTACCGGGTGGCATGGTCCACCAAGACCAGGATGTACCTGTTGCCCATGGCTGTCTTGGGATCCAGTGGCCCCACAATATCCATCCCTACCCTTTCAAAGGGTGTACCAACAACAGGAAAAGGTTGGAGAGGAGCTTTGACCTTCCTCCCACTCTTACCACTTGCCTGGCAAGTTTGGCAAGACCTACAGTGTGCATCTGACTGCCTTCGCATTTGGGGCCAAAAGAAGTGGGTGACAAGCCTGTCAAAGGTCTTGTCCTGCCCCAAATGTCCTGCCAAAGGCACGTCATGAGCCAGACCCAGTAGGAAGGTTCTGAAGTGCTGGGGTACCACCAGCACACGGGCTGACCCAGGCTCAGCAACCTTAGGCTCACTGTATAGGAGACCACTCTCCCAGTAGATCAGATGTGACCCGGACTGATTACCAGCTGCCTGTTCTGCAGCCTGCCGCCGCAGACCCTCCAGAGTAGGGCACTCGTTCTGCTCCCTGCAGAACTCCTCCCTGGTGGGACCCCTTCTTGCTGCCAATGGGTCAGCTCAGAGATGTCTCCCAGTCGGCTACCTGCTCCCCTGTAGGTACCGGGCGTCCCCCTCGAGGTCTGCCTCCTCCCGGTCCGTGGGAACTTCGGGGGCCGGTTTCCGCGCCCCTGCCCTTTCTCTTGGCAGGGACTTGGGCCACTGTTCCATGCTCCAAGTCCTCTTGATCACCCTTTCTGGCTGCCATTGACCGAGTAGACACGCATGCCCACTCTGGCAACCCAAGCATCTCCAAGTGAGACCTGAGCTCAACCTCCTTCCATAAGGACTGCTCCATGTCGTTACCTAGCAGACAATCTACAGGCATGGTAGGGCTCACAACCACCCTCAAGGGACCTGAGACCCCCCCCCCCATTCAAAGGGAACCTGCGCCACCATACACTGGCGCTCAGAGTTGTCTACCGCAACTACTTGGTGGAATGCCCCTGGGACTACCTGCTTCTCAGAGACCAGGTGACACCGGACTGAGGTCACACTGGGTCCAGTATCTCTGAGAGCCTCTACCCTGTTCCCATTAATGGTCACCCAGGTGCTAGCTTTCTTTGTGTTAGGGGGCACCTGGTTTCCTGGGACCATCTCACTGTCCCCTAGTGAGACAAGGGTCATTTCTGCGGGATCCCCACCCTCCTGTGGGCACCCCTCCTCCCCAAGCGCTACACTAGCCAACACTTTGGACTGTCCACCGGTGGGTGGCTGTGTCCCCTTTGGGCACTTGGGGTCCCCCTTAAAGTGACCTACCTGGTCACATGCATAACACTTGCGGGGGCCGGTCTCAACAGGCTTCCTGTAGAGACCCCTTTCTTCTTATCACCGGGGGCTGGGAACCTTACCCTGGGTACTAGTTTGGGGCCCTTTAGAGAACTCCTGTGCTTTACCCTTGTCCCCCCACCTTTCTGCTGGGGACCCTGCCCACCCTTGGCTGAGTCTCCCCAAACGCTTTCTTGTGGACCCTGGTACTCACCCAGCGGTCCGCTTCCATAGCAAGCTTCCTGGGGTCAGTTAGCTTACTATCCACTAGGTGCTGGCGCAGATCTGCAAAACATAGACTAGACAAGTGCTCCCATGCAATCAAGTTGTAGAGCCCCTGAAAATCTGTTACACTACTGCCCTTCACCCAACCATCCAGCGACCTGCAGAACACATCCACACATTCCAACCACGTGTTGGCATCAGACTTCTTACTGGACCTGAACTGATCCCTGTACTTTTCAGGAGAAAGACCATACTTAGTGAGAAGGGCATCCTTCATGTCAGCATAGGTGAGGTGATGCCCCTTACCCAAAGCTATCGGAGCATCCCTTGCTTCTTCAGGGAAAAGTGGCCACAATCCTGCTCCCCAATTTTCCTCAGGGACCCCATTCATGTGTATGGCTGCCTCATAACCCTGGAACCACCTTTGTATGTCATCCCCCTTCTTGAACTCCTTGCCTACATTCTTGGGAATGTGCACAATCCTGTCTGCCTTTCTGGACGAATTGCTGCCACCATCTGAGCCTGACTTACTCCTAAGTTCTAGCTCCTTCAGTTCTCTCTCATGCTCTAAGAGCATCTTCTTCTCCTCCATGGCCAATCTCCTCTCCTCCCTCTTCTCCTCCCGCTCACCCTCCAGCCTGAGCTTCTGCAGCTCAAACTGCCTTGCCTCCCGCCTGTCCTCCAGCTCCTCTGGGGACAGACTGCTGCTGCCTGACCAGGCGGGTTCCCCCTCACCCAAAAGCACATCCACCCTGGAAATAGGCTCCTCCACCTCCTCACTGAGATTACCAGGCTGCCCAATGGCATGTCTGGCTGCTACCCAGGCCCTCAGCGCCTTCTGTAGCTCCTCCTTCCTTGTGAGGCCTTTAATTTGGACTTTCAGGTTTTTACAAATCGCTCGTAGCTCCTTTACGGCGTAGGATTCCAACCTATCCTCCTCAAAGATAACTTCCAGAGATGCAACGGATGATGCAGTTGATTCAGGCATGACAAAAGTAGTGAGTTGAAAACTGGCAAGATCAAAAATAGGCCAAAAGAAAAAGAACCAGTTGTAGGAAGGTGGAATCTGACTATATGGTTGCCCCCACTTTTTTTATGGTGTTTTGCTGGTTTATGACTTAGTTGGACTGGGATCCTGCTATTCAGGGCCCCAGTCTATCTGCTTTCTCTGTAAAAGGTTTCCATGTGCCTTAGGCACATCTCTGATTGGAATCTGGAGTGCCCTTATAAGTCCCTAGTATATGGTATACTATGTACCAAGGGCATAGGTACCTCAGAGGCCTGCCAGGGGCTGCAGCATGTATTATGCCACCCCTGGAAGGCCATCCAAACTGACACCACAGGTCTGCTACTGCAGCCTGGGTAAGGTGGTGCATGCACTCCTTACTGTGATATAGGTTACCTATATCACTAAATACATACACACATATAAACCTATAAGTCACTCCTAAGGCAGGCCTTATCAATCCTAAAGGCAGAGTGCATGGTTCCTATGTGAGAGGGTGCCCCTGCATGAGCAGGGCCCCTCTGCAGCGTTCGGAGACCATCTCTGATGCTGTTTGTAGTGCAGCCTGACCATATACTCTTAAGCGCATTATATCCTCGCGGTAAAATGCTAACTTTGGAATGGCTGCACCTAAACATGTCGTGTTTGGTGTCAAACATCTTGGAATACTACCCCCCGCCAATCCTGGCGGCGGGGGTAGCATTCCACCCTTCTAGAGGGAAAGACATGTTAACTCTGGCTTACCCGGTAACTTCTTTCTGAAGCCCTGGCATCACAAAATGGATGCTGCTGCCACAGACACAAGTCTGGCCTCCTGCTGCTGGACGAAACTCCGGCAGGGGAGGCCTGGACAATAGGTTTCCTGTTGCAGGGAGGTGTGACCACCTCCCCAGACAGGATAATGTGTATTGGGGCTGGGTGGGTGCACTCTTAGAGTGCTTTGAAGTCCTGCACTGGGGGAGCAAAAGGCTCCTCTGTGCATATGCCAGTTCAAACCAGCTCAGGGGCTACCTGCCCCTGCTCTGGCGCGAAACTGGACAAAGGGAAGTGGGTGTAGCCACCCCCTCCCTTGACCCTCCCATAGGTGGGGTCATAGAGTTAGTCCCTCCCTGTTTTACTGGTTAAAATGGGGAACCCTTGCCACAGCAAGATTAGATTATACCTGGACGAAACTCTGACACGGAATCCTGGACCTTCGACGCTCTACGACAAGATTAGAGGACTGAAGAATCTCCCTTGGGGTCAAGGAGTGACTCCCCTGCTTGGCAGGCACCAAAGAAGCATCTGTCCGGTTCGCATCACTGAAGCTCCCGTCGGACGCCGAAGTCATCGCATCACCAGAGGTGGATTCTCAGACTTCCCCGAGGCTACCCTGAGTCCCCAGCAAAGCTGAGGCCCGTGGCTATCGTGGGTAACTTGAGACCGTGACCCCTGGACACCGAGCACATTTGCAAGTGCACCATCTTCTGGGTCTCCCAAGAAGTCGTGCTTTGGGCTCCGAGTAGCCCTAGCCTCCAGCACCACCTGCACCGAAGATCACTGGCCCCCACTCCACGAGTGTCCTGTAAGCCAGCTCCACGTGCGGCGTCACGAGGCTCCTTCGCGGTCGCTAGCCCGTTGGCTAGTAGCCCTCACCGAAGGCCAATCTTTTCTTTACTTGGCAGTCTGGTTGCTCCAGGCCTGCCCTCACTTACCCTTGCTGGGTGAGTTCCCCAGACCTTGCTGGTCTGCACCATCGACGATCTTCAGCTACATCGAGACTTGCCGTTGCCAAGGCTTGTTGGGTCCAATCTGGTCGCCGACACCGCAGCACTCGACAGACATCGTGTACCAGCCCGAATCCTGCTCCTGGTCGCCGACAACGCCTCCTGGACCTCGTGGCTGCAGAAACGAGACGACCGTCAACGCACCTGAAGCACTCGACATCGGTGGGCATCTGTCCATCGCCTTCCTGGTCACTGGCTAGTGACCCAGACTCTGTCCCCTCTGCTTTCAGGTTCTTCAGAACTCCGATCCACTCTTGGATCCACCCGGACACTTTTCTCCTGGTCGCCAGCAGCACTTTGCAGCAGATCGCCATAAGAACCGACGACGAAACCCGACCCCGAAAGGCACCTATGCACCCGGCTTCCTGGGTGAGGTAACACGAGTACTCCGGTGCTCCAGTGGGTAGAGACTCTTCAAAGTCCTAGATCTCAAAGGGTTTTGTCCTAGTCCTCTTTAAAGTGTCCCTTTCCTCTATTTTCCCGATCCCGACTTTCTCCATAGAAGTTAACGGCGTATCGCGGTTGTGTATTTACACTGCACGCGTCTCCCGTGGGTCCCCTGTGTCACTACCTTGGGTGGTTCCTTGTGGTCCAAGCACTTCTAGAGGCTCTAGGCCTAGTGTCTAGTTCAGTCGTGGTTCGCATACCACTTTATTGGTATATGGTTTGGTACGCCCCTAGGGCCCAAACGTGTATTTGTGCTATTACTGTGATTTAAGATCTTATAACCTATGTATTTCGAACTCTAGCCTCATAAAGAGACTAGAGGGGTGTGTTTAGTAATAAATACATATATTTTGAATATATACCTGGTGTGGTGCTCTTTCATTTGGTCACTCAAGAGATTATAGACTGGTAAAACAAGCTGCTTTACATTCCTTCAAGACTTAGCCTGAAGGCTGCTCTCCACAGCTACCACTAGGATAGCTTTCAATAAGGTTGTCTTTGACCTACCTACCATAAGAGTCGATTTGGACTGGTGCAAGGTGCCCACTATAATTAGTGGACAGCATATGCCAGGCCAACTTCTCACATTGGTGTGCAGCGTGTGGGATTCCAGCTTGTTATTGTTTTACCAGATAATCTCAATTGAATTGATCAACTGAAAACCACTAAAGGTACCTAAGGTACATATAATTTAAGCTTAGAATATCAGTAAGTTCTACTGAACTTAGAGTTGTGTGTTAAGGGATAGCACAACCCTTTCTACAACTCAAGAGAGTTTAGTAGGCCACACTAGAGTAGGTAGTGCATACACCACACCACACTAGTAATGTCCTTAAAAGCAGGATCCAAAGATGCCTTGCAGGAAGCCATTGAGCTTCCACCCTCCAAGTATGACACACTCCCATTCTTGGAACTGAGAGCTTTGTGTAACGTGAGGAAATTAAGGACAGGCTAAAGTCCCACCACCCAACACCTCCAGGAGTTGTTGGTGGCTTATGATCTTAGTAAGTCTTCAGAGACTGAAGGGGTAGGAGCAGAGGGTGGGCCAGCAGATGAGGAAGGGGCCAGGGGTACTACTACCCCCAGCCCCCCTCTGAAACTGACCAGGAGGGTGACAATGACCCTGACCTGGAAAACCCAATCCCTTCTGGGGAAGATGAAGATGAGGATCTAGAGAACCACACCTTTGTCCCCCCAGGAAGGATTATGAGTGTGCTCAGAAAGTCTAGATCTCCTTCTCAGGAGTCTAACCACTCTGGCACCTCAATAGGGAGCTCTGTTTCTTCTCATAGGAGGGAATCCTCTCATGAGAGAAGAAAGAGACTGGTCCAGTATGAGGAAACTCAACTAGAGATCAGGAAGAAGCAATTGGCTTTAGATAGAGAATCCCTAGATCTCCTTAGAGAGAGAAGAAAGTTGGGACTAGAGTCCCATGGTGGCAGCAATATCCCTAGAGATAGGGACAGGTCTTATGACCATAGAAACCTAAACAAGATTGTCCCTCCCTACCAGAGTGGGGATGACATCCACAAATGGATAACTGCACTGGAGAGGGCCTGTAAAGTTCAGAAGGTCCCCCAGAGGCAGTGGGCAGCAATCTTGTGGCTCTCCTTTGCAGACAAAGGTAGAGACAAGCTCCTCACTGTAAGAGAAGAGGATGCTGACAATTACACAGTCTTGAAGAGTGCTCTGATAGATGGGTTTGGCCTAACCACTGAACAGTATAGGTTGAAGTTCAGAGACACCCAAAAAGCTCAGACTCAAGACTGGGTTGATTTTGTAGATTGTGCTACAAAGGCTCTGGAAGGTTGGATACATGGCAACAAAGTGCATGACTTTTTAGGATTGTACAATTTGATTATGAGGGAGCAGATCCTTAATAATTGTCAAAACCAGCTTTTGCACCAGTATCTGGTGGACTCTGATCTGACCTCTCCCCAAGAATTGGGAAAGAAGGCAGACAAATGGGTCAGAACCAGAGTAAAAACTAGAAATCAGGGTGGTGACCAGAAGAAAGATTCTACTAGGTCCCAAGAGAAAGGTGGGGATAAATCTAAGGATAAGTCCCCTACAGGGCCCCAAAATTCCTCTTCTGGGGGTGGGTCCCAAACTCCTTCCTCTCCTGAAAAGAAACCCTATTGCCATGTCTGTAAAAAGCCTGGGCACTGGAAAACTGATCCCAGTTGCCCCAGGATTGGCAATAAAGAAAATGTTCCTCCCACAACTACTACCACCCCTCCTGGTAATACCAGTAGTAATCCTCCAGTTGGGAGTAGTGCACCCAAAAAGTTGGGTGCTTTTGCAAGAGGAACAGAGGTGGGCCCTAGTTTAGACAGGGACCCCTCAACAGACTCCTCTGACTCTGATGGTGGAATAGGATTTGCCACCTTTACCATGGGTCCCATAGTATTGGGCAGGTACAGATTGGAGCCAAGGATTAATGGTCAGAAAGCTGTGGCATTTAGGGACACAGGGGCTAGTGTCACCATGGTGGCAGGGAAACTAGTCCCCCCTCACCAGTTTTTACCTGAGTTTAAGTACCAGGTGACCAACATTGATGGTGTCAGAACAGATCACCCCATGGCCATAGTCAATCTCAGCTGGGAGGGGGTCACAGGCCCAAAGAGAGTGGCAGTGTCCCCCACCTTGCCTGTAGATTGCCTGATGGGCAATGATTTGGAAATTTCAGCCTGGGCTGAAGTTGAACACCAAACCCATCTTAGGATGTTGGGCGTCCCTGTAAAGGTTAGTGGGGCTGTGATGGCCACAGCCCCAGCCCAAGAATTTGGAGAGATGGAGCCTGAAAGAATGGCCCACTCTCCCCCAAAAGAGAGCACAAGGGTTGAAGAAAAGTCTTCTTCCCCCAGACAATAGGTAAGGGTCAGCCTCCTCAGGGAACTGACCCTACCCCTAGTGAAGGAACTGCCACAGAGGTAGTCAGGCCTGGCCTGGCCACACCCCTGATGGCAGAGGACCCTTCCAAGGTGGTACCCAGTCTGGAGCAGGTAACCTGCCCCTCTCTACCCTGCCTCAGTCAGCCCAGGGCTGCAGAGGTCAGGGAGGTCAGTGGACCCCCAGGGCCCCCTGTCCAGAGGAAGCCCCCATCAGCAGATTAGGGGCACCCAGTCTAGTAGCCCTAGCCAGGTGAAAATTCCTCTACACACTGAGGGATCCCCCATACCTTTATGTAGGGACCTCCCCCAGAAGGACTCTGGTAGGCAAGGGCAAACCTGGGACCAGAAGGTTCCAAACCTGCCATGTCCCTCCAGTGTTCCATCCAAAGGGACCCAACCCCCAGCTGTAGGCAGCCAAAGGTTGACCCTTAGAGCAAAGTGCAACTCAGTCATGGAAAGACAGGCATACATGGTGACCAGTGATCTGAGGAAGCTGAGGCCAACATTCCTAGGGCCTCACTTCCCTACTCAGACACCTCACCAGCCTTGTACTTTACCTAAGCACACCAGAGGTAGTGATTCCCCATGGTGGAGACCCTCTCAAACCCTTAGGGTGAGGGATTGCTTAGTGGACCATAACATAGGGGGCAACCATGCTAGTGCAGGTGCTTCCTTATATGGCCACTTAGTCAATATAGGCTCAACTGGCCAAGGTTAGCCTTATCTCCTTTCGTTTGGGGGGGTTATGTAGGAAGGTGGAATCTGACTATATGGTTGCCCCCACTTTTTTATGGTGTTTTGCTGGTTTATGACTTAGTTGGACTGGGATCCTGCTATTCAGGGCCCCAGTCTATCTGCTTTCTCTGTAAAAGGTTTCCATGTGCCTTAGGCACATCTCTGATTGGAATCTGGAGTGCCCTTATAAGTCCCTAGTATATGGTATACTATGTACCAAGGGCATAGGTACCTCAGAGGCCTGCCAGGGGCTGCAGCATGTATTATGCCACCCCTGGAAGGCCATCCAAACTGACACCACAGGTCTGCTACTGCAGCCTGGGTAAGGTGGTGCATGCACCTCTTACTGTGATATAGGTTACCTATATCACTAAATACATACACACATATAAACCTATAAGTCACTCCTAAGGCAGGCCTTATCAATCCTAAAGGCAGAGTGCATGGTTCCTATGTGAGAGGGTGCCCCTGCATGAGCAGGGCCCCTCTGCAGCGTTCGGAGACCATCTCTGATGCTGTTTGTAGTGCAGCCTGACCATATACTCTTAAGCGCATTATATCCTCGCGGTAAAATGCTAACTTTGGAATGGCTGCACCTAAACATGTCGTGTTTGGTGTCAAACATCTTGGAATACTACCCCCCGCCAATCCTGGCGGCGGGGGTAGCATTCCACCCTTCTAGAGGGAAAGACATGTTAACTCTGGCTTACCCGGTAACTTCTTTCTGAAGCCCTGGCATCACAAAATGGATGCTGCTGCCACAGACACAAGTCTGGCCTCCTGCTGCTGGACGAAACTCCGGCAGGGGAGGCCTGGACAATAGGTTTCCTGTTGCAGGGAGGTGTGACCACCTCCCCAGACAGGATAATGTGTATTGGGGCTGGGTGGGTGCACTCTTAGAGTGCTTTGAAGTCCTGCACTGGGGGAGCAAAAGGCTCCTCTGTGCATATGCCAGTTCAAACCAGCTCAGGGGCTACCTGCCCCTGCTCTGGCGCGAAACTGGACAAAGGGAAGTGGGTGTAGCCACCCCTCCCTTGACCCTCCCATAGGTGGGGTCATAGAGTTAGTCCCTCCCTGTTTTACTGGTTAAAATGGGGAACCCTTGCCACAGCAAGATTAGATTATACCTGGACGAAACTCTGACACGGAATCCTGGACCTTCGACGCTCTACGACAAGATTAGAGGACTGAAGAATCTCCCTTGGGGTCAAGGAGTGACTCCCCTGCTTGGCAGGCACCAAAGAAGCATCTGTCCGGTTCGCATCACTGAAGCTCCCGTCGGACGCCGAAGTCATCGCATCACCAGAGGTGGATTCTCAGACTTCCCCGAGGCTACCCTGAGTCCCCAGCAAAGCTGAGGCCCGTGGCTATCGTGGGTAACTTGAGACCGTGACCCCTGGACACCGAGCACATTTGCAAGTGCACCATCTTCTGGGTCTCCCAAGAAGTCGTGCTTTGGGCTCCGAGTAGCCCTAGCCTCCAGCACCACCTGCACCGAAGATCACTGGCCCCCACTCCACGAGTGTCCTGTAAGCCAGCTCCACGTGCGGCGTCACGAGGCTCCTTCGCGGTCGCTAGCCCGTTGGCTAGTAGCCCTCACCGAAGGCCAATCTTTTCTTTACTTGGCAGTCTGGTTGCTCCAGGCCTGCCCTCACTTACCCTTGCTGGGTGAGTTCCCCAGACCTTGCTGGTCTGCACCATCGACGATCTTCAGCTACATCGAGACTTGCCGTTGCCAAGGCTTGTTGGGTCCAATCTGGTCGCCGACACCGCAGCACTCGACAGACATCGTGTACCAGCCCGAATCCTGCTCCTGGTCGCCGACAACGCCTCCTGGACCTCGTGGCTGCAGAAACGAGACGACCGTCAACGCACCTGAAGCACTCGACATCGGTGGGCATCTGTCCATCGCCTTCCTGGTCACTGGCTAGTGACCCAGACTCTGTCCCCTCTGCTTTCAGGTTCTTCAGAACTCCGATCCACTCTTGGATCCACCCGGACACTTTTCTCCTGGTCGCCAGCAGCACTTTGCAGCAGATCGCCATAAGAACCGACGACGAAACCCGACCCCGAAAGGCACCTATGCACCCGGCTTCCCTGGGTGAGGTAACACGAGTACTCCGGTGCTCCAGTGGGTAGAGACTCTTCAAAGTCCTAGATCTCAAAGGGTTTTGTCCTAGTCCTCTTTAAAGTGTCCCTTTCCTCTATTTTCCCGATCCCGACTTTCTCCATAGAAGTTAACGGCGTATCGCGGTTGTGTATTTACACTGCACGCTGTCTCCCGTGGGTCCCCTGTGTCACTACCTTGGGTGGTTCCTTGTGGTCCAAGCACTTCTAGAGGCTCTAGGCCTAGTGTCTAGTTCAGTCGTGGTTCGCATACCACTTTATTGGTATATGGTTTGGTACGCCCCTAGGGCCCAAACGTGTATTTGTGCTATTACTGTGTTTAAATAACTTCTAACTTATGTATTTCGAACTCTAGCCTCATAAAGAGACTAGAGGGGTGTGTTTAGTAATAAATACATATATTTTGAATATATACCTGGTGTGGTGCTCTTTCATTTGGTCACTCAAGAGATTATAGACTGGTAAAACAAGCTGCTTTACATTCCTTCAAGACTTAGCCTGAAGGCTGCTCTCCACAGCTACCACTAGGATAGCTTTCAATAAGGTTGTCTTTGACCTACCTACCATAAGAGTCGATTTGGACTGGTGCAAGGTGCCCACTATAATTAGTGGACAGCATATGCCAGGCCAACTTCTCACACCAGTATGTGGTACGTAATGGTCTGCGATATGGTAGTAGTGCACACCAATCACTGTAAGTCAAGTGCAAACACAAGTCCTATCCTCACCGCTGACAACCAATGTTAGAAATGGGATCTCTAGTTGGCAAGGGCTTGCACCTTTGTCCAAGTAGGGACCCTTCTTCCTAGTCAGGGTAAGGGAGTTACACTCTAAAATAACCCCTGCTCACCCCCTTGGTAGCTTGGCACGAGCAGTCAGGCTTATTCTAGAGGCAGTGTGTAAAGCATTTGCACATAACCAACAGTAATACAGTGTAAGCACTACAAACGGACACCACACCAGTTTAGAAAAATAACCAATATTTTTATATACTCAAGACAAGACCAATTACGACAAAAATCCACAATAATATACTTTAAAAATGAATGCTTGATAAGGTAACTTCTTCTTTGCAGGAATAGCACAAAAGCAAAGTTCGTACGAGTCGGTAGCCCCGTCCGGGTCTACCGCGTTGCTGAATTACACAGAGTCCAACAGTTCCAGCCGACCGCGTCGCTACGGGCCAGCAGAGTCGTGAACAGACTCGGTCACAGTACCTTTCTCGTTGTGGCTGGTACGGAGTGTACGAGCCGGTCGGCGTTCGTCGCGGTAGCGGTGCAAGACGGAGCGATGCAAGGTGCGGTGTCCCTCGATGCGGTGCAGGCAGCGGCTCGATGAGCGTCGTGCAGACGGAGTCGGTGAGTCCAAGGCGTGCGGTGCAGGGCGAGACGGTGTACGATGCGGTGCTGACAGGTTGCGATGCAGGCGACCAAGCCGGAGTGCGGAGCTGGCGTCCGACAGCGGTGCGAGTCGGAGCGGTGCGTCGCAAACGTGCGAGCGGTGCCCCAAATGCGATGCGGTCACGACTGTTGAGCCAGTTGCAGCGTCCGCGTCGGTCGGGTCCGGCTGGTTCAGTGAAGCGATGCGATGCGATGCGAACTGCGGTGCCCACAGGTCACGGTGCAAGCAGCGGCTCGGTCTTGACGGCGCCGGACGTCGCCTACGGTGAGACCAGGGTTGCGATGCGAAGCGGGGCGATGCGGTCTGCGGTGCAAACAGGTCACCGGCCAGGGATGGATTCGGTTGACGGAGTCGGTTGCGGTTCCCTTCCTCTGTGGCAACTGAAACAGCGTTCCAGAAGCGGTACCCAGAGGCTTGTGAAGTCTTTGTAGTCCCTGAGACTTCTTAACAGGAGGCCAGCTCGGTTCCAGGCCCTTGGAGATACTCAGCACAAGTTTGTAGAAAGTTCAGTCTAGTCCTTTCCCTGCCCAAGGCAGAAGCAGCAGCTGCAGGCCAACCCAACAAAGCAACAACACAGCAAAGGGGCAGTACTCCTCCTGGCAGCTCTTCCAGCTCTTCGTCTTGGCAGGTTCCTTGATTCCAGCGAGATCCATCCCTACCCTTTCAAAGGGTGTACCAACAACAGGAAAAGGTTGGAGAGGAGCTTTGACCTTCCTCCCACTCTTACCACTTGCCTGGCAAGTTTGGCAAGACCTACAGTGTGCATCTGACTGCCTTCGCATTTGGGGCCAAAAGAAGTGGGTGACAAGCCTGTCAAAGGTCTTGTCCTGCCCCAAATGTCCTGCCAAAGGCACGTCATGAGCCAGACCCAGTAGGAAGGTCCTGAAGTGCTGGGGTACCACCAGCACACGGGCTGACCCAGGCTCAGCAACCTTAGGCTCACTGTATAGGAGACCACTCTCCCAGTAGATCAGATGTGACCCGGACTGATTACCAGCTGCCTGGTCTGCAGCCTGCCGCCGCAGACCCTCCAGAGTAGGGCACTCGTTCTGCTCCCTGCAGAACTCCTCCCTGGTGGGACCCCCTTCTTGCTGCCAATGGGTCAGCTCAGAGATGTCTCCCAGTCGGCTACCTGCTCCCCTGTAGGTACCGGGCGTCCCCTCGAGGTCCGCCTCCTCCCGGTCCGTGGGAACTTCGGGGCCGGTTTCCCGCGCCCCTGCCCTTTCTCTTGGCAGGGACTTGGGCCACTGTTCCATGCTCCAAGTCCTCTTGATCACCCTTTCTGGCTGCCATTGACCGAGTAGACACGCATGCCCACTCTGGCAACCCAAGCATCTCCAAGTGAGACCTGAGCTCAACCTCCTTCCATAAGGACTGCTCCAGGTCGTTACCTAGCAGACAATCTACAGGCATGGTAGGGCTCACAACCACCCTCAAGGGACCTGAGACCCCCCCCATTCAAAGGGAACCTGCGCCACCATACACTGGTGCTCAGAGTTGTCTACCGCAACTACTTGGTGGAATGCCCCTGGGACTACCTGCTTCTCAGAGACCAGGTGACACCGGACTGAGGTCACACTGGCTCCAGTATCTCTGAGAGCCTCTACCCTGTTCCCATTAATGGTCACCCAGGTGCTAGATTTCTTTGTGTTAGGGGGCACCTGGTTTCCTGGGACCATCTCACTGTCCCCTAGTGAGACAAGGGTCATTTCTGCGGGATCCCCACCCTCCTGTGGGCACCCCTCCTCCCCAAGCGCTACACTAGCCAACACTTTGGACTGTCCACCGGTGGGTGGCTGTGTCCCCTTTGGGCACTTGGGGTCCTCCTTAAAGTGACCTACCTGGTCACATGCATAACACTTGCGGGGGCCGGTCTCAACAGGCTTCCCTGTAGAGACCCCTTTCTTCTTATCACCGGGGGCTGGGAACCTTTACCCTGGGTACTAGTTTGGGGCCCTTTAGAGAACTCCTGTGCTTTACCCTTGTCCCCCCCACCTTTCTGCTGGGGACCCTGCCCACCCTTGGCTGAGTCTCCCCAAACGCTTTCTTGTGGACCCTGGTACTCACCCAGCGGTCCGCTTCCATAGCAAGCTTCCTGGGGTCAGTTAGCTTACTATCCACTAGGTGCTGGCGCAGATCTGCAAAACATAGACTAGACAAGTGCTCCCATGCAATCAAGTTGTAGAGCCCCTGAAAATCTGTTACACTACTGCCCTTCACCCAACCATCCAGCGACCTGCAGAACACATCCACACATTCCAACCACGTGTTGGCATCAGACTTCTTACTGGACCTGAACTGATCCCTGTACTTTTCAGGAGTAAGACCATACTTAGTGAGAAGGGCATCCTTCATGTCCGCATAGGTGAGGTGATGCCCCTTACCCAAAGCTATCAGAGCATCCCTTGCTTCTTCAGGGAAAAGTGGCCACAATCCTGCTCCCCAATTTTCCTCAGGGACCCCATTCATGTGTATGGCTGCCTCATAACCCTGGAACCACCTTTGTATGTCATCCCCCTTCTTGAACTCCTTGCCTACATTCTTGGGAATGTGCACAATCCTGTCTGCCTTTCTGGACGAATTGCTGCCACCATCTGAGCCTGACTTACTCCTAAGTTCTAGCTCCTTCAGTTCTCTCTCATGCTCTAAGAGCATCTTCTTCTCCTCCATGGCCAATCTCCTCTCCTCCCTCTTCTCCTCCCGCTCACCCTCCAGCCTGAGCTTCTGCAGCTCAAACTGCCTTGCCTCCCGCCTGTCCTCCAGCTCCTCTGGGGACAGACTGCTGCTGCCTGACCTGGCGGGTTCCCCCTCACCCAAAAGCACATCCACCCTGGAAATAGGCTCCTCCACCTCCTCACTGAGATTACCAGGCTGCCCACTGGCATGTCTGGCTGCTACCCAGGCCCTCAGCGCCTTCTGTAGCTCCTCCTTCCTTGTGAGGCCTTTAATTTGGACTTTCAGGTTTTTACAAATCGCTCGTAGCTCCTTTACGGCGTAGGATTCCAACCTATCCTCCTCAAAGATAACTTCCAGAGATGCAACGGATGATGCAGTTGATTCAGGCATGACAAAAGTAGTGAGTTGAAAACTGGCAAGATCAAAAATAGGCCAAAAGAAAAAGAACCAGTATGTGGTACGTAATGGTCTGCGATATGGTAGTAGTGCACACCAATCACTGTAAGTCAAGTGCAAACACAAGTCCTATCCTCACCGCTGACAACCAATGTTAGAAATGGGATCTCTAGTTGGCAAGGGCTTGCACCTTTGTCCAAGTAGGGACCCTTCTTCCTAGTCGGGGTAAGGGAGTTACACTCCTAAAATAACCCCTGCTCACCCCCTTGGTAGCTTGGCACGAGCAGTCAGGCTTATTCTAGAGGCAGTGTGTAAAGCATTTGCACATAACCAACAGTAATACAGTGTAAGCACTACAAACGGACACCACACCAGTTTAGAAAAATAACCAATATTTTTATATACTCAAGACAAGACCAATTACGACAAAAATCCACAATACTATACTTTAAAAATGAATGCTTGATAAGGTAACTTCTTCTTTGCAGGAATAGCACAAAAGCAAAGTTCGTACAAGTCGGTAGCCCCGTCCGGGTCTGCCGCGATGCTGAATTACACAGAGTCCAAAAGTTCCAGCCGACCGCGTCGCTACGGGCCAGCAGAGTCGTGAACAGACTCGGTCACGGTACCTTTCTCGTTGTGGCTGGTACGGAGTGTACGAGCCGGTCGGCGTTCGTCGCGGTAGCGGTGCAAGACGGAGCGATGCAAGGTGCGGTGTCCCTCGATGCGGTGCAGGCAGCGGCTCGATGAGCGTTGTGCAGACGGAGTCTGTGAGTCCAAGGCATGCGGTGCAGGGCGAGACGGTGTACGATGCGGTGCTGACAGGTTGCGATGCAGGCGACCAAGCCGGAGTGCGGGAGCTGGCGTCCGACAGCGGTGCGAGTCGGAGCGGTGCGTCGCAAACGTGCGAGCGGTGCCCCAAATGCGATGCGGTCACGACTGTTGAGCCAGTTGCAGCGTCCGCGTCGGTCGGGTCCGGCTGGTTCAGTGATGCGATGCGATGCGATGCGAACTGCGGTGCCCACAGGTCACGGTGCAAGCAGCGGCTCGGTGTTGACGGCGTCGGACGTCACCTACGGTGAGACCAGGGTTGCGATGCGAAGCGGGGCGATGCGGTCTGCGGTGCAAACAGGTCACCGGCCAGGGATGGATTCGGTTGACGGAGTCGGTTGCGGTTCCCTTCCTCTGTGGCAACTGAAACAGCGTTCCAGAAGCGGTACCCAGAGGCTTGTGAAGTCTTTGTAGTCCCTGAGACTTCTTAACAGGAGGCCAGCTCGGTTCCAGGCCCTTGGAGATACTTAGCACAAGTTTGTAGAAAGTTCAGTCTAGTCCTTTCCCTGCCCAAGGCAGAAGCAGCAGCTGCAGGCCAACCCAACAAAGCAACAACACAGCAAAGGGGCAGTACTCCTCCTGGCAGCTCTTCCAGCTCTTCGTCTTGGCAGGTTCCTTGATTCCAGCGAGATCTAAATTCATGGGGTCAGGGCCCCAATATTTATATCCCAAATTCCTTTGTTCTCTGAAGGCAGAGAGGCCTTTGCCTAGTCCAAACCAGTTCTGGAGCACTTTGTTGACCAGTCTCCGTCCCTTCTTTCAGAGAGTAGGCCAGGGACATCAGACCCACCACAGGAGGTGGAGCCAGCATTGTGGAGGGAAGGCACTGTCCTATTCAGGGCCCAGGTGCAACTCCTCCCACCCATCTACATGTAGATCTTGCTATTCAGCCCTGTGCTGACTCACCCTGTCTCCTGGCATCCCCCAGCCCCTGTCACTCACACTCCAGACAAGGAATACACAACCTCGCAGAGGCAGGCTTGGATGGTTAGACAAGAAAATACCCACTTTCTAAAAGTGGTATTTTCAAACAAAGAATGTTAAAACCAACTTCACTAAAAGATGCATTTTATCATTCTGAGTCCAGGCATACTAAACTCCGAATTTCTACCATGTTCCCGGGGTCAGTTAGGATTATAAGCTGTAATAATCAAAACTGCCCGTTCTGGCCTATGGGGAACAGGTAGCCTTGCAATAGTGAAAAACGAACTAGGCTGTAATTCACTATCAGGACATGACACACACACACGGGCATGTCCTAACCTTTCGCATACAACGCACCCTGCCCACAGGGGTACCTTGGGCCTACCTTAGGGGTGACTAACATGTAGAAAAGGGAAGGTTTAGGGACTTGCAAGTGTGCGCACTTGCCAAGTCGACATGGCAGCCCCAAGCTGCGCACAGGCTCTGCAATGGCAGGCCCGAGTTACACTTTACGGGCTGTTTGCGTGGGTGGCACAATCCAGTGCTGCAGCCCACCAACAGCATTTGGTCTATAGGCCCTGGCACTCGCAGTGCTCTTTACAAGGGACTGACACATAAACCAAATAGGCCAATCATGGAAACACCAATCCATAACACATTTTATACAGGAGCACTTGCACTTTCCCACTGGACAGCAGTGAGGAAAGTGCGCAGAATCATCACACCAGCAAAAACAGAGTCAAAACCAGGAGGTCAGAAAGCAAAAAGTCAGGGGAAACACGCCAAAAGATGCCAAGTCTAACACTAACCCCTTATTTTTCCTCATTGATCAAGGTGCTCATATAATAATGAGCTAGCACGACTCTTGCTATAATTATCCCTCCTTACTGGCAGGTTGTTCCTAAATTGATAAGATAGGGTGAAGCAAAAACCCTTTACTGTGCACATTTAACTAATTTACCCACTGCAATAGCATCAAACTTTAAGATTCTTCCAGTAAATTGTAAATCTTCTCCCTGCAAACCAGCTATTACTGCTTGACAGCGTGTGCGAATAGCATTATAATAAGGGCAGAAGCTGCTCCTTATACTATTCTTCATTGAGAAACAATCTGCCCTTATTATAATTCCCATACCCTCTCCTTTCTTTCCCAGGGGGTGTCATTCCTCTGCCCTGAAGCAAGTCCAGCACCCATAGGGGGCTATTCATGGACTGAAACATGTTGGCATTAGGGTCCTAGGACCATAATATCCCAAAGACCCTATTTTACTTTCTTTTAATATTTCAGTGAGATCCAAAATAAAGGGACACCGGGATCTCTCTGAGATTTTTAATCTTTATTCCCCCTGGCCAAAAACCTATTTTTAAGAGCTCCCTGAAAGATTGGTTGAGCCCACCCTGACTTCTTGGCGTCAGGGTGACCCGATGACGAAGCATGACACCACTAGGGTGTGTGAGGGTATATCAAACAAGAAGGACTTGCTTCCTTGCCCACCACCCGGTGGTGTACTTTACCGTCTTCATTTAGGGTCTATAGTTATTTCATGTTGGTTCCATCTATGATTGTATATGCTTATGGCAATAGGGGAGTACTTTATGTGACGTAAGTGTTCTAACACGGGGGACGTACTCTCCTAGGAATATTTCCTCTTGACCCTTCTGATAACATTTATCTATGTGTGTAAAGGTGCCAAGACACAGCCTTGTTTTAGGCCGTTCATTGTTGGTATTTTTTTAAAAATAGTTGTACCTTGGCCCAACCTAACTCCTTGTCCATGTATCTGTGTACAATAATTGAATCGCTCTGAGGCGATTAGAAGAAATTCCCCAATTTGATAACTTAACCCAGAGGATGTTCCTCTGCACCGCATCGAAAGCAGATCGAAAGTCAACAAAACACAAGTGAAGGTTCATTGAGCGACGCCTTGCTTGTTCAATTGTAAGTGCCAGCATTTGAATGTTGATAGATGTACCAAGACCTTTAGTGAACCCAGTCTGAATTCTGGGCAACAGGTTTTTAGATTCCACCCAAGCCGTGAGCTCTGCCAGCAGATATTTTGTGAAACACTTGGCCTCACAGTCCATAAGGGCTATTAATCGATAACTGGCTGCGCCCGAGGTTTGTCCGGCTTTGTAAATAGGGGCCAGAATTGATCCCCTCCAGTTATCGGGAATTTCTTGACTCACCAGGATGTGATTAAATAAAGTTGTCATATTCTCTGCTCAGAATTGCGGGTTCTCTTTATAAAGTGCTTGAGGGAGGCCGTTCAGCCCTGGGCCCCCTCCCGACGGCTATTTCTGATGATTATTTCCACCATTCTGGAGTCGATCACCCTAGGCAGATCTTCGCTGCTATTTTTTTGGCTGGTTGTGTTTAAAGATCCGGTTACTGTGACTGTACCACCGTACATAGCACCCAGGTGTTTGTTCCAAGCTTCTTGTGAGAGATTTGCTATCGGGCATTGGGATTTCCAACTGGTAGATTGATTAACTACCTTCCAGAATTCTCTTGAATCTTTGCGTTTGGAGGTATGGAGAAGTGTACACCAGTACTGATCAAACTCGGATTTTGTTTGGGACCATACTGCTTTTTTGTATAGCATCCTTAGTTTTGGTAAAGTCTCACTCTGGACGCTTGAGGATGGGTTGGTTCTCAATACCCTCAGAGCTTGATTCAGTTTCTTTTTGGCTAGTGTAAGTTGCGCTGAAATTTTCCTTGAGAAGGTATTCACTATTGTTGTTCTGGCTGTTTGTCGGGTGGCGTTTTTCTCTAATCGGAGTGTTGAGAATTGTTCCCAGTGGTTCAATGCATTTTGGTTTGCATCATGTAGCCTTTCCTACAGATCTCTGGCTAAATGGTCAGCTTTCTCAGTGCAGGCTACTGGCCACTGTAGTTTTTTGCAATTTTGCACCGTAGCGTAGCCTATTTCTGGGGCAGATTGTTTGGGTAATGTAATATTTAAATTGAAACTGATCATTTACGGCTAATGGTCACTTTCCAACCTATTACCCAAACCGTAGCTTGTAACCATATGATATAGGGGGAGCGATACTAAAGAGTAATTTAAAATTGCATGGGATTTTACCGAGTGATGTGATTGATGGCTGTGCCGGAATGTCCGGTGACACCTGGCCATTTAATACTCGTAAGCCCAAATTCTCCAGGTTACTTGCCGCTTCCTTCCCTGTTGTATCAGACGTTGTTTAAAGACTTGAGTAGGCACAATATGCTAAATATTGTCGATAATATCCATTATTTGATCCCTAGGCGTAACCTGGAAAAGGTTCATATTAAAATCACCAGACAAAAGAATTAGGGGCGCTGGATTAATTGAACATTGGGATGATATGAAACTCAGTATAATTTTGATTGATTCTTTTTTCTCTAGTTGAGTGGGGATGAATGCAAATGTTTATTATCAACAGAGGTGACACGTTGAGTGAGTGGTTGGCCCAAACCTTTATCGCCTGTACATTTGGATGGTCTAGCCGCATTTCTTCAGTTTTGATGTCAAGGTCCACTGATACGTACAGCGCCAGACCCCCTGCAGCATGCCACATTGATTTCGTATTAATTGTAGGTTTGCTGTAGCATAAATATACTGGGAGATTAATTTCTTCTTGTGCCCATGTCTCTTGCAGGAGCACTATATGGAATCTTCTGATAAAGGATGAAAAATCCTTATCATCCCTCTTCGCAGAAAGACCCTCAATATTAATATTCCGTGCAACAGTAGTCTCTTTTTGGCCGATTAGCGAGCAATTTTTCTATCCTTTACGTACTTTTTGTGCGGCCCAGAAAACAATGCACCCGGAAGCCAAGACCAGTGAGAGGTCTGATATCGGGCTTCGCTTACTGAACCTTCCTCCGAGCATTTCTCTTCCAAAGTAGTTGTGGTGGCACTACACGATGAAATTGATGGACTCCTTGCCCCTTTTAAAATTAAAGTTGGCACTAATTGTCGATTGTTCGTAGAATTTTGTCAACTTTTAATCCCTCTGTGGAGGCCCACTTCTCCCCGCGCACCATCTACCCAGGCACTGTCCTCCCACCCTTCCGGTTGGAGAAACTGTGGATAGGCTTCCTCCTTTTCCCTTGACATGTCTATTCTCCAGTTTGCAAATGCCTCCTTTTCTGCCCACACTTGGTCGGCTAAAGCAGTCAACATCGGTTCTTCACCACCCTGTGTTGGTGCATCTAAAAATGTGACTGCATAGATATCAGATGATTCAATGTGACTTAACACTGGTATTTCTTTGGCCATATGTTTCATTGTCCCTCTGTTTATTCTTTCAAGATGACCCCTTGACTTGTATCTTGGGAAAAATGTCACTTTGCATAGGTTGATAGGTGGACTGATGTGAAACAATGGTGCTCTTACACTCAACTGAGCTATACGAACTACTACCTGTTGGGCAGTCGGGCGCTGCTCTAATATTTGTGTACACTGTTGTAACACTGTACTGTCTTGCTCGAGACTCTGTATTTGCATTTATTCTACTTCGGCTTCATGAGAAATAGACTTTTCGATGGAGGTTAGTTTGTTTCCACCTTTAGGGGCCAGGTCATGTGTATTACTATCCGTGTTTGTATTGCATCGCACTGTTCCACTCTGATTCTTTGGGCCGGGATGGATGTGATCTTGATCGGCCTCTGTTATAGCTAACCCCTTCTTCTCCAATCAGGTGTGGGCTAGCTGCTGTTGACTCTGGTCCACTCGTCGGTCCTTTACCTTCCTCATTGGTTGTGCTTTAGCTTGAGTGAATTTGGAATTAACCCCCTTTTTATCAATGCATAACTCCTCTAAGGAATCCTCTATCTTTTTTTCTGGAGTAGCAACTGATTTTATAGCTTTTGCTAGAAAAGTAGGGTAGACTTACCCTAGTTGTCTGGAGTAAGGTTCCTCTGGGCATGCATTAACCTTTTTGTTGTGCATTTTCCTGAGTCTTTTACGCTGTCTTTTTAAAAGCTGGGCCCGTTCCCCTTGTGAGGCACACATTGACTCTGCGTGTACCGCTGAGGCTCTCCTTCCCGGCGCGTTGTGGTCTGCTGGATGAGATGTGAGACAAGCACTGGGGTCCAGGTTGGTAATCTGTCTGCTTGTTGGCGACCCTTCATCTTCCATCCTCTGCTGTTCCCTCTCCGCGCTGGTTGTCGCTCTCGAAACTTCTCCTACTTCAGATGATTTTCTGAGGAGAGCTGTGGTTCCGGGGCCCATCCTGACCGGATTAAATCACCCGGGGGGTCCGTTACGACAATGTCAGTTTTTAGCTGCCCCTTAATCTCTGCAAGCACGATTTTTAGCATCCCTGGGAGCGATGTCAGTTTGTCCAAAACTGGGCTACAGGCACAGGCGGGGACACACTGTGTGTCGAGTTGTGCCCTTTGAATAAACAAGTTGAGTGCTCTGATTTTTGAGTCAATTGCATGTAATGTATAGAGCCATTGTAGTTAAAAGGTCCACCTGAATATCAAGCTTACTTGATTGATATGTCAAGGCATTAACTACCAATTGAAATGAGTGAAGCAAAATCTCCCAAGTATTTCTTTCTTTTCCTTGTTCCCTGACTATGAGGAATGTCAGCTTGTATGAAGGTGGCAGGGGTACCCGACGATGGGGAACTCGGTGCGACAGAACGTAGGCCCAGTAATACTGCTTCCTCTGTCTGGAATTCACCCTGGGGTGATAAAAAAGACCTTGTCTGGTTGGACATCTATTTCCAAGGGTGTTGTAATGATGTACTGACCTGATACGGAGTCAGCCCTGTTTGTTTCTGCGTCTGACCCCGGATGAGGTCCCTACCGACCAGTCCATTCGTTTTGGTCTTAAAACTAGAAGTGTTGTGGGGGGTATGGTGATGCACCTCAGCTGCGACCTGGATGTCCTGGCCTGGTTTGAAGATTGTTTGGCTCCTTGCTACTTTTGGATTTTTCCGTAACAATTGGAGTATTAATCACTCCTTCCGGGATTTTGACCAGCTCCAAATGCGATGCCCCTATCTCACCGATGTTCTTATTCTCTCATACTTTGATGCTTTTTGTCGCCCAACATTCCCATCTAAAGGAACCCTTTTTTGTTTTAGGTCCCTCAGTGGGGACGGGCACTTTGGGATCCACCTGTACGTTAAGGGCTTTGTTTAGGTTTGAGTCGTCTATCAGGAGTGGCTGTATCGGGCCTTGAATACCACTTATGTGAATATCCTTATGGTATGTAAGTAAGGCGTCAACTGGATTCTTTAAAAAGTCAGATTTCCTATGCGCTTTTCCCTGTTATTTGTGGTTAGATTTTGGAATGATGAGAGACAAGCCCTTCTTCTTGTTCTACCAAGTCTGGCTCCACGTCCCCATGAGAGACATTATTTAAGATTGATCCATTGACCTGCTTCTGTATCCGCCGAGCGGCTATTGCCACACCTCTTGTTCTCCCTGAGTGCATGATGGAGGGATGTTGGGATTGATAATCTTTGGTGCACTGCTGATGACAGTAGGATGACTTCACTTATGGCCTCCTTCCCGTGGGTCTCACTTAGCTCTGCTTCGATCTACCATGTCACCTCTGCTCAGAGGCTGGCCCTTTTACTTACTCCACGCTCTGCGCCGATCCTTCCTCCCTCTGACCCCTTGTCCTCTGGGGCCTACTAGGGACCGCTGCAAACTGGCTCCTTCCAGCTCTTCAGGAGCTGCTGCCTTAGCAGTAAGCAGGGTCAGGATCCTATTACTCCTACTACACCTACTGCTGGGGGCCCGGGTCTCACTGGGGTGTAGGCCGTGATGTAGACCGGGACTTGGAAGTAGCGTCAAGAAGTACAGTGGGCCTTCTTACCTCCAAACTCCAGTGATGTGCATGAAGTCCTTACTGCCAATGCAGCGAAGCCTGGAATATTGCAGAGTAGCAGCTGATGTGAAGCTGAAGTATAGCTGGAGTGTAGTGTAGCTGCAAAGGCCCCTGGGGCTGGAGCTCTACTGGGGCTCTTTTTTTAGGCAGTGAACTAACACTGTGTATTAACCACACCGCTGAAGGCGTGTCAGCTATAGTGAATGGAAGTTGTAACTTTTCTAAATGTAGCATTGTGTATGTTGCGTCTTTCATGGCCATCAGTTGTTGTGTGTGTGTTAAATTAAAAGGAAGAAACAAATCCGTGCATTCAAGTAATGCCATGGAACGCGAGTGTTTGAAGTGTACAGCTAAACTGCATAATAGATCTAAGCTGACTCTAACCAAGATACAACGTGACATGTCACTCTGCACATTATCAATAACAGAAGACACAATGTTGTTTAAATTGTAAATATGAGATGCAACTGGTGCTCATGTAAAGTGCTCTGATACCTTCGGGCCAAGTTCGCTCTATATAAAACTGCAAAAAAAAAAGAAGGATTAATACTATTATCAACAACAGCGATGACGTTATCCAAACTAGCTTGGTCAATTTGTCTTAAATGTGCAGCAGCTTCCATTTGGGATAATTTCCAAATGTCATTATAAGTAGCAAATATAAATCTTTTAGTATGTGGGTATTCAGGACCTAAAAGAAAATCTAACTAATGCATGTATTCAGTCAGGAGAGAAAGATGTTGTTTTATTGCAGACAGTGTGTAATGTTCCAACCATTGTTGACATAACATTCCAGCAGAATAGGTGGTAACAATACCAGAACGTTGTGATTGAGAGTATCAGGTCTGCTTGACTTGAACCCAGGTATGGAATTAAGAAATGAGCCTGACAACCATTTGTGTCCACTGGCCACATTTATTGAATGGCTTAATCTAGGTGATCCTAACCTGAATTTTACTTCAGCAATAAATAAGTGGGAACATTACTTTTTAGATATAAAAATTAGATAGAGCGACCCTTGACCCTGTGTTCAGGCAGGTCGCTCCCCACGCCGCACAGCTAGCACCACCTGTCTGTGCTGTGCCTCTCCACCGCTGCTGCCGCGAGTTCTAGCCCCCTGTGGCTGCCCTCGTTTTTGCTCTGCTGACACTAATTTCACTCGTTTTTCCTGCTCCTCTCCCCCTTGTTGCACTGTTATTTCACTCGTTCTCTGCTTCCCGCCACACTCCGTTTTCCCGCCGCTGCATCCCCTGCGGCCCCGCCCCCTTCGCTCGCCCATTCGCCAGCCCACCCTCCCCCCAGCTGCCCCTCCCTCCCACCCCCCCTTCTTAATGGCGGCTGCACGCAGCGGGCGCACCGCTGGCGTGCAGAAGGCGCGCCTAAGGCAAGCCCGTCTGCGCCCACGGACCGCGCCCAGCGCCAGACCCCCTGGCCCCCGCGAACGCCACGAAGCCCGTCCCCGCTATGACGCCAGCACCCTCTATGCACTCAACACCGGCCGATCACACACCTGCTGCTGGGCCACCCCGAAGCGCACCCATGGACCCTTCTCCTGCCGGAACTGCAGCTACACCAGCCTCCAAACCACCAACACGTCCACCGGTGTAGGACGCAACAGCCTCCTATGCCTTCTAATCAACACCTGCTCCGCCCGCAAACACGCCATCGAACTCTGGGACCTACTCAACTCCTCCTCCCCAGACGTCGCCTTCCTGACAGAGACCTGGATGAACCCCTCCTCGGCACCCGACATCGCCATAGCCATCCCGGACGGCTACAAGATCACCCGCAGGGACCGCACCAACGGAACAGGAGGAGGAATCGCCATCGTCCACAGAAACACCCTCAGAATCTCGACCAGCACCGACGACACGCTTAGCACCGCCGAACACCTGCACTTCCAGATCCACACCGACCCCAACACCACCCTCAGAGGGACCCTCATCTACAGACCACCCGGCCCCCGGCCACAGTTCAGCGACTCCATCGCCGATCTCGTCAGCACGCACGCCCTTGCTTCCACGGACTACATCCTCCTCGGAGACCTGAACTTCCACCTCGAGAACACCAACGACAGCAACTCCACCACCCTGCTCAACAACCTCGCCAACCTCGGACTCAAACAGCTCGTCACGACTCCCACCCACTCCGCCGGTCACACGCTCGACCCCATCTTCTCCGTCCGCAACAATCACGTCACCTTCAGCCACACCACCGAACTCCACTGGACTGACCACCGCTGCGTCCACTTCACCTTCGAGAAGCCTACCACGCACCACGGCACACAACGGGCCCCCCACCGCAGCTGGAGCAAAATCTCCGATGGTGATATATCCTTTTACGTTATCTATATATACTTCTCTTCATCTCCGCCTAAGGTATATCGCCATCACATCTCGATAACTAGTCATACTAATCGCCCATGGTAAATCTGGTAATTTTATAGTATTATGCTTTCTGCAGTTGTTGGCGCTTTTACAAAACGGGACTGACGGTGTCTTATTCTTTCCGTAATTTGGAGAATTATGCTTATAGAAATATCCAGGTATATATTTCTACAGTTGGTTGTTTTCGTATGAATATAAATGTTTGATTGAATCTTCATTTTAATATGGATTTTGTGTTTTGTTTTTCCTTTTCTTTTTCATGGTATTTAGATATCCTTGATGAAACTTTTTACTCCAGAGATGTTTTATCTATTCATATAATCTCAAGGCTTTATACCGGACCATATCATTATAATTAAAGGAAATTATTTAAGGTAATTTATAGGCCTTCATATAATTAGAAGCCTTCCATCCTCTCTTGAGCTATAGCCTTTGGATGTATGCTTTATCGTCTTCAACGGTATTTTTTCTGGTTTGCTTTCCTTATTAGCTGCTGGTCATCCTGGAGACATATATCATGTTATCTGATGTCTCATTCAGTCACCATTTATTATGAAGCATGGTCGTTAATTTCAAGGTATTCATGAATAGCAGAGTTTTTAACCGAGTAGTCACAGCCCTTTGGTTGGTTTCTATTCAATTTTTATCTTGGTTAGCATTATCATTATTCATCTTTTCAGCAATATACACCTATTTGGGATGATTCTCACTATATCTTGCATCCCTATTTCTAGGGGCAGAAGATATTAATCAAGGAAGCCCCGTTGATTGATATTTCATTATACATCATTCGAGGTAATCTAGCTGTATTTTTATTCTTCCTTTCCCCTCTTCTGACCTGTGTATGTCACTGAATTTTTTCTAGTCACTTTTAGGCGGTCTATATCACATTGATCTATAGTTTTCTTTATTACTGGTGATTTGGTCTTGTTGGTACGAATTCTTATTAATTTTCCTTTCTGTATTCTTTCAACCTTCCTCTTCAACCTTCCTCTGTGACGCGGCCTTGTTTTTAAAGTTATTGAATATATCAATTCACAATAGAAGAGGTCTGATCTAATGAAAGACAGAATTGATAAGTAGGATCTATAATATATGCCCAGATAATATAGATATGTATATATGTGTATAAAATATTTGTATATTGTCCCAATATGTATTTTTCCTTTTTAGACACACATGGCTACCTGATGAAGGCATCCAGCCGAAACGCGCGTAGATTGTAACCATGTTAGCCATAACTATATTGTAGAATGATTTAATACCTATCATGTATGAATTTTTTCTATGCATTTGTTTGTTTAGCTTTGGATGTATACTTTACTGTTTGATCTAATCTAGACATAACACAAGTATTAGTCATATTAGTTGAAAATTGAACTTTGACAGTATTCCAATACATTTATTTTTATTGATGATTGTATGCTCAGTGTAAATATATTTTCAAAAATCTTTTTAATATCTTAAAAATTAGCTGATCAAATAAAATAATATATTTTTCAATAAATTCTTGTTTCTGGTCACATATTGCTTTTCAGTTTAGGATAGATCCACTTTGTATTCGTTTCCTACATGTTTATTTCCCAATAAAGCAAAATCTCCGAAGACCAGCTAGCCACCACCCTCGCCTGAAACCCACCAACGGACACTACCGACACCGACTCCGCCGCCCTCCACCTCAGACATTGGATCAACGACCGCGCCAACACTCTCGCCCCGATCAAGAAACCCTCGAACAGACGCACCGACAGAAAAGCCATCTGGTTCACCGCCGACCTCCAGGCATCCAAGCGGGCCTGCCGTAGGCTCGAGAAGAAGTGGCACCACGAACCGACACCGGACAGCAACACAGCCTACAAGAGCGCCATCCGCAGACACCACCAACTCATCCGAACCGCCAAAAGGACCTCCTTCAAAGAGCGCATTGACAACAACGCACACAACAGCAAAGAGCTCTTCAACATCGTGAGGGAACTCTCCAACCCCAGCTCCAACTCCAACGACATCCAGCCATCACAAGACCTCTGCGACTCCTTAGCCACCTTCTTCCACTGCAAGATCGCAGACATCCACGACAGCTTCAGCAACCAGGCCCCCCCGACAGACACTGTCACCTCAGACGCACCGCCCCCCCAGCCACATCAACCCCCTGCTCTCCTGGACCCACGTCAACGACGAAGACACCATCAAAATCATAAACACCATCCACTCCGGCTCACCATCTGACCCCTGCCCGCACCACATCTTCAACAAAGCAAGCTCCACCATCGCACCCCATCTCCGCAAGATCATCAACGGCTCCTTCGAGACCGCCACCTTCCCGGAGAGCTGGAAGCACGCCGAGATCAACGCCCTACTCAAGAAATCCAAGGCAGACCCCAAGGACCTCAAGAACTTCCGGCCCATCTCCCTCCTCCCGTTCCCGGCGAAAGTCATCGAAAAGATTGTCAACAGGCAACTGACATCCTTCCTCGAAAAGAACATCATCCTGGACCCGTCCCAATCTGGATTCCGCAGCAACCACAGCACCGAAACAGCCCTCATCGCCGCCACTGACGACATCAGGGCCATGCTGGACAACGGAGAAACCGCGGCCCTCCTCCTCCTGGATCTCTCGGCCGCCTTCGACACCGTCTGCCACCACACCCTCCGCACACGCCTCCACAACGCAGGGATCCACGACAAAGCACTGGACTGGACCATCTCCTTCCTCACCGGCAGAACCCAGAGTGTCCGCCTCCCGCCATTCCGCTCTAAAGACACCAAGATCATCTGCGGCGTACCCCAAGGATCGTCCCTCAGCCCGACACTCTTCAACATCTACATGGCACCGCTCGCCAACATCGTTCGATCGCACGACCTCAACATAATCTCCTACGCCGACGACACCCAACTGATCCTCTCCCTCACCAAGGCCCCCACCACCGCCAAATCCAACCTCCACGAAGGAATGAAGGCCATCGCCGAATGGATGATGAACAGCTGCCTGAAACTGAACTCGGACAAGACTGAGGTCCTCATCTTCGGATCCACCCCCTCCGCCTGGGACGACTCATGGTGGCCGGCCGCACTGGGAGCTGCACCAACGCCCACCGACCACGCACGCAACCTGGGAGTCATCCTGGACTCCGCGTTGTCAGTGACCCAGCAAGTAAACGCCGTCTCCTCCTCCTGCTTCAACACCCTCCGCATGCTCCGCAAGATCTACAGATGGATCCCCACCGGAACCAGAAGGACGGTCACCCAGGCCCTCGTCAGCAGCAGACTGGACTATGGCAACGCTCTCTACGCAGGAACCTCAGCCAAACTCCAGAAACGACTACAACGCATACAGAACGCCTCTGCACGCCTCATCCTCAACATCCACAGCCACATCACAGCCCACCTGAAAGACCTGCACTGGCTCCCCGTCAACAAGAGGATCACCTTCAAGCTCCTCACCCACGCTCACAAAGCACTCCACAACACTGGACCAGTGTACCTCAACGAACGACTCACCTTCTACACCCCAACCCGCCAGCTTCGCTCCGCTGACCTCGCCCTCGCCACCATCCCCCGCATCCCCCCGCATCCTTCGAGCAACTGGTGGCGGCAGATCATTCTCCCACCTCGCTGCAAAATCCTGGAACACCCTCCCCATCCGCCTACGACAGACCCAAGACCTGCTGGTCTTCAGGAGACTCCTCAAGACCTGGCTGTTCGAGCAGAAGCAGCACCCCCCTCCTCCCCCCCCCCCCAGCGCCTTGAGACCCTCACGGGTAAGTAGTGCGCTCTACAAATGATTGATTGATTGATCAAAGCAAGGATTGTTGGAGGTTGATCTTTTTACTAAACCAACGGACTGCAACACTATGCTACATTACAATAGCAACTACCCCCGGTGTCAAAAAGATAACATTCCTTTTGGTCAATTCCTCTGAGTTCGACGTGACTGTACGAACAGGAGGGATTTTGAAAGACAGGCGAAAATCTGGAAAAACAAATTCAGCGAGAGGGGATATCCTAAAAACCTTATTAAGAAAACGTATGATAGGGCCAGATATTATAATAGAGAGAGCCTGTTTGAAGAAAAAATGAAAAATACTGAAGAGAAACAAAGAATAACATGTTACAAATTTTACAAACATTAGTAACCAAATCAAAAATGTTATTAATAGGAACTGGTCACTGTTAAATGAAGGGAATAACATTAAATTAGAACATCCACTTTTTGCCTATAGAAGAATTAGAATGATTAGAAACTGTCTTGTGTATACTTATAAAGACAGTAAGGAAAGTAGACAATTCAGTATAAAAGATGGCACAAAACTAACGGGCAACTTCCCTTGTGGCTTATGTAATAAATGTGAGAACATTGTGAAAGGTGATAGTATAAACTATGATGGTAAAACACATTATTTCAATAGGATGGTCAACTGTCGTACCAAGAATGTAATCTATCTCATTATATGTCCCTGTCAAAAGGGCTACGTAAGTGAAACTGGAAGAGAAATACACATTCGACTTGATGAACATAAGTCCGCATTCGCAACACTCGTAAAAATGCCCCTTTAGTAGAACACTGGATAGAAAAGAAACACGGAGTAGAATATCTCAAATGGTGTATTCTGGAACACATAAAGGTTACTTCTAGAGGAGGGGACATAGATAAAAAACGAAAAAGAAGAGAACAATACTTTTTGTCAAAATGTAGTACTCCTAAGCGTGGGTTAAATAACAGAGGAATAGGAAAGGATGATCTGATAGATCACTTTTCTATAAATAAAAACTAAGTTAGATCTGTATCGATATTCGATAATTATTAAGTTTGAATTCATTTATTATTTACTGTTGGAGAGAGAAGACTGCTCGAAAAGAACATTGAGTTGGACACCTAGACTATAGAGATTACCTGACCATTTGGTCCGAACTGATTAGGTATAATTTTGTGATTAGTGGTATCTCATACAAGTTTATATAGAATTTCATGAAAAATACGAATAGAAATGGGCTTAAAATATGGAAGAAAAAAAGAATACAAGTTGTAATGTTTTTTAAATGTGAACCGGTATTCGTAGACTAGCGCGACTTAATGGGTATAACCCTATGATTAGCGGTAAATGATACAACCTAACATAAAACTTCAGGAATAATACGGATAGGAATGGGTATCAAAATATGGTTGAAAAAAAGAATATAATAAACAATGTTTTTCTATATATCTGACTCGTTCAAATATGGCTGCCGACGTGTACCGGTAATTGTAGACCAGTGCGACTCAATAGCGGTACTTTCCAATACATTCTGATCTTGTTGTGGTTTTCACACCAAATAAGTCTATTATACCATTTCAAAATAGCAACACAAAAAGATAAGGGCATAAAAAAAATATAGGTTTCATATATTCTGCCGATTTTTGAGATGGCTGCCGTCAAGTGCCGGTTTCTCTAAACTATTGCAGATATTCTATTCTCATTTGGTTACATCATTACGTAACGCATTTCCGTCATCAATAAATGCCATAAAAATACGCCGAACAGGGAACATTTCTTTCTATTTGACCCTATACAACACGTGTAGCACCATAAAATTAAAGGTGAGATAATAAGTACAGAGTTTGAGTTTGTCTCGGGTACCAGAGGCCCTAATTTTGGTATCCTAGATGATTAGTGTTACGCAATTCAGGATATAAGGCCCAATACATACCCTCTTGATAGGGGCGATTTTTACTGATTAAATACGTTTTTCTCTTTTTGTGACAACATTTAAACTAAATAAAAGTAACAAAGATGTGGGGATTATGGCTTTGTAATAACAAATTAAATTTCTTCCTAAAATGGGTAATGACTCAATTATAATTTTAATTTAGAATCACGACTTGAACCCCATGAAAATTCATTAAGTTGAAATATATGGAAGGGGGATGTGAAGTGACTAGCAGGCTCCAGCCCTCCTAGTATGTCCTCCAACCTAACACAGAAAAAAAGGTAAGATATGGCGCAGATTTTAGACAATAGAGTATACTGTGTTTTGATAAAAGAAAATACTGTTTTAATTTTAATTTTGACAGTTATAGGAATTCCTCATCTTCTACGAAAAGGGGTCATTTCAAAATAAGTAAATTGAAAGAATATACTGATCAAATATACTTTGAAGTAAGTACTGCACCCTATTAATATTAAGGGACCATAAGATAATGTTTATTTGCTTAAGCTCAGCTCTTTATATATCTTCAACAGATTTAAAGATTGAAGCAAGAGACGCATGTTTAAAGAAACGTACAACAGGTGTGTCCCAAAAAGTTCTTGCGTTCTCCATATGCAATTTCAGCATTCTGGGTAACTTTTTTTCTGACGGGGAATCCATTTTACAATACGAAGGTACGCCCAGTATTAAATATCTAAATGGCTAATTTATCTGGGATTATAATAAATAATCTTCTTAAAGAATAATGACGATTATCGCCATATATAACCAGCATTTGCAATGCAATAGGTCTCGCATTTATGAGAGTTTGAGCTATTGGCATTGTAAATGACCATGCCAATAGTTTAAACTCTCGCAAAAGCAAGACCTATTGCATTGCAAATGCAATTTGTGGAACGCGCTCCATGCCGCGCTTTCACGTTCACGTTGGCCACACCCCTTTCTTTAGACGAGCCACGTCTAAAGGAAGGTGTGCTGTAGGTATTAAAGTAAAATAGCAGCATGGGGCACTTTTACAAAAAAAAAGTATCTGTTTGTCAAGTTGACAAACAGGTGCTTTTTTTTGTAAAAGTTCCCCATGCCGCAGTTTCACTTTAATAGCGGCTGCGCACCTTTCTTTAGGTGCAGCTCGTCTAAAGAAAGGGGCGTGGCCGACATTAACGTGAAAGCGCAACATGGGGTGCTTTTACAAAAAAAAATATTTGCAATGCAATAGGTCTCGCATTTGCGACAGTTTAAGCTATTGTCATTTATAATGCCAATAGCTCAAACTCTCGTAAATGTGAGACCTATTTCATTGCAAAGAAGTGGCCATGATTGTCTCGGGCTGCTTTGAAAGTGAAAACACGCATGGCGCGCTGAATGTTGCAGGAAAGCACGTGTCTTGCTCGCGCCTATCGGATAATACAGCTCCTACACGATGGCTCAACACCCGGCGCAGCAAAGACTTTGACACAAAACAAACAACACCTTTAGAAAAGGGTTTTATTTAACAAAATGCAAGGACTCTCTTTTAGAATAAGGCTTGGGGTTTTATTTTACACAATGCTCTCTAACAGAAAGGCTTTCCCAGATGCCAAATGCACAAGATTCAAATACATAAAGATATATATGTTTATATGCAAGCAATAATAACACACTTGGTAATTATAATGTATGAATAATACTGATTAATAAACCAGCAGCAAAAAATATGAGAAGCCTCAAGCAAATACACTGGACGTCCTGCAAGAGATCAGAAAGATATATATATATATATATATATATATATATATATATATATATAATATATCGCACGCCACATCTGATTCCTCACACACAGATCGGACACCAACAAGGGGAGATTTCAGGAATTAAAAGCTTTTATTCCTCCATTACGCTGCAACGCGTTTCGGCATTCACTGCCTTGATGATATATATAATCTCCTACTGACTGTCGCCAGTAGGTAGTTCTAGTTCGGACCTATTTTCCATAGGAAAAACATTTTTTGTTTTCCCAATAATTTTAGCGTCGTTTGACGAATCTTCGCGAAAGTTTCAAAACTAGTGGGGCGCTCCGGTCAGCTCCTGTCTTGAAAGTTTCGGGGTGATTCGCCAAGCGGGGGCCGAGAAAAAAGGGGGGTCCCAAAACGTGTTTTCTCCATGTTAATTTCCATAGGAAACTTTAGACACGGCTACAGCCCGAACTGCTGAACGGAATTACACCAAATGTGGCAAAAAGGTAGCCCTTGGTTCAGAAAGAGTCCTTTTTGTTAAATGGTGTAAATCAGTTAAGTAGTTCCTGAGAAATTCAAAAAATAGAGGTCGGAAAATCAATTTCCCATAGGAAACTTTAGCCAAGGCTACAGCCCGAACTGCTGAATGGAATTACACCAAATTTGGCAAAAAGGTAGTCCTTGGTTCAGAAAGAGCCCTTTTTTTAAATTGGTGTAAATCCGTTCAGTAGTTTTTGAGATATTAAAGGAAAAAAATCTTTATATATTTGGGCGGAACCTAACTACACAAGCACAAGCTTGGCTCTAATTGGCTGCCAACACTTCAATCCTGGAAGTGTTGGCAGCCATCTTGGTGCAATGCTTTTTAAGTCTCGCCTAGCGACGCAGCGCATGCGCTTCTCGCTTGGCGAGATCTATTGTTGATTTTTCTACCAAAGAAGAACACTACCCCAGCACGACCCCCTACACTACCCAAACACCACTGCACTACCCTAAAACACTACCCCAGCACGACCCCCTACACTACCCAAATACCACTGCACTACCCTAAAACACTACCCCAGCACGACCCCTACACTACCCAAACACTACTGCACTACCCTAAACCCTAAAACACTACCCCCAGCATGACCCCCTACACTACCCAAACACCACTGCACTACCCTAAAACACAACCCCCAGCACGACCCCCTACACTACCCAAACACCACTGCACTACCCTAACACACCCCAGCATGACCCCCCTACACTACCCAAACACCACTGCACTACCCTAAAACACTACCCCAGCACGACCCCCTACACTACCCAAACACCACTGCACTACCCTAAATCCTAAAACACTACCCCAGCACGACCCCCTACACTACCCAAACACCACTGCACTACCCTAACACACCCCAGCACGACCCCCTACACTACCCAAACACCACTGCACTACCCTAAACCCTAAAACACTACCCCCAGCACGACCCCCTACACTACCCAAACACCACTGTACTACCCTAAATCCTAAAACACTAACCCCTGCATGACCCCCTACACTACCCAAACACCACTGCACTACCTAAAACACGACCCCTACACTACACAAACACCACTGCACTACTCTAAAACACTACCCCAGCATCGACCCCTACACTACCCAAACACCACTGTACTACCCTAAACCCTAAAACACTACCCCCAGCACGACCCACTACACAAACACCACTGCACTACCCTAAATCTACCCCCAGCACGACCCCGCACACTACCCAAACTCCACTACCCTAAAACACTACCCCAGCACAACCCCCTGTACTACACAAACACCACTGCACTACCCTAAAACACTACCCCCAGCACGACCCCCTACACTACCCAAACACCACTACACTACCCTAAACCCACCCCAGCACGACCCCCTACACTACCCAAACACCACTGTACTACCCTAAACCCTAAAACACTACCCCCAGCACGACCCACTACACAAACACCACTGCACTACCCTAAATCTACCCCCAGCACGACCCCGCACACTACCCAAACTCCACTACCCTAAAACACTACCCCAGCACAACCCCCTGTACTACACAAACACCACTGCACTACCCTAAAACACTACCCCCAGCACGACCCCCTACACTACCCAAACACCACTACACTACCCTAAACCACTACCCCCAGCACGACCCCCTACACTACCCAAACACCACTGCACTACCCTAAACCACGACCCCCTACACTACCCAAATACCACTGCACTACCCTAAAACACTACCCCAGCACGACCCCCTACACTACCCAAACACTACTGCACTACCCTAAACCCTAAAACACTACCCCCAGCATGACCCCCTACACTACCCAAACACCACTGCACTACCCTAAAACACAACCCCCAGCACGACCCCCTACACAAACACCACTGCACTACCCTAAACCCTAAAACACTGCCCCCAGCACGACCCCTACACTACCCAAACACCACTGCACTACCCTAAACCCTAAAACACTACCCCAGCACGACCCCCTGCACTACCCTAAAACACCACTGCACTACCCTAAACCCTAAAACACTACCCCAAGCACAACCCCTACACTACCCAAATACCACTGCACTACCCTAAACCCTAAAACACGCCCCCTTACACTACACAAACACCACTGCACTACCCTAAACCACTACCCCAGCATGACCCCCTACACTACACAAACACCACTGCACTACCCTAAAACACTACCCCCAGCACGACCCCCTACACTACACAAACACCACTGCACTACACTAAACCCTAAAACACTACCCCCAGCACAACCCCCTACACTACCCAAATACCACTGCACTACCCTAAACCCTAAAACACGCCCCCTTACACTACACAAACACCACTGCACTACCCTAAACCCTAAAATACTACCCCCTACACTATGCAAACACCACTGCACTACCTTAAAACACTACCCCCAGCACGACCCCCTACACTACCCAAACACCACTGCACTAGCCTAAAACACTACCCCCAGCACGACCCCCTACACTACCCAAACACCACTGCACTACCCTAAACCCTAAAACACGACCCCCAGCACGACCCCCTACACTACCCAAACACCACTGCACTACCCTAAAATACGACCCCCAGCACGACCCCCTACACTACCCAAACACCACTGCACTACCCTAAAACACTACCCCCTACACTACCCAAACACCACTGCACTACCCTAAACCCTAAAACACTACCCCAGCATGACCCCCTACACTACACAAACACCACTGCACTACCCTAAACACTAAAAGACTAGCCCCAGCACGACCCCCTACACTACCCAAACACCACTGCACTACCCTAAATCCTAAAACACTACCCCCTGCATGACCCCCTACACTACCCAAACACCACTGCACTACCCTAAAACACGACCCCCTACACTACACAAACACCACTGCACTACTCTAAACCCTAAAACACTACCCCCAGCATGACCCTCTACACTACACAAACACCACTGCACTACCCTAAAACACTACCCCAGCACGACCCCCTACACAAACATCACTGCACTACCCTAAACCCTAAATCTACCCCCAACACAACCCCCTACACTACCCAAACACCACTGCACTACCCTAAACCCACCCCCAGCACGTCCTCCTACACTACCCAAACACCACTGCACTACCCTAAACCCTAAAACACTACCCCAGCACGACTCCCTACACTACCCAAACACCACTGCACTACCCTAAACCCTATAACACTAACCCCAGCATGACCCCCTACACTACACAAACACCACTGCACTACCCTAAAACACTACCCCCAGCACGACCACCTACACTACCCAAACACCACTGCACTACCCTAAACCCTAAAACACTACCCCAGCATGACCCCCTACACTACACAAACACCACTGCACTACCCTAAACCTTAAACCACACTACCCCCAGCACGACCCCCTACACTACCCAAATACCACTGCACTACCCTAAACCCTAAAACACGACCCCCAGCACGACCCCCTACACTACCCAAACACCACTGCACTACCCTAAACCATAAAACGCTACCCCTAGCATGACCCCCTACACTACCCAAACACCACTGCACTACCCTAAATCCTAAAACACTACCCCTACACTACCCAAACACCACTGCACTACCCTAAACCCTAAAACACGACCCCCAGCACGACCCCCTACACTACCCAAACACCACTGCACTACCCTAAACCATAAAACACTACCCCTAGCACGACCCCCTACACTACCGAAACACCACTGCACTACCCTAAATCCTAAAACACTACTCCCTGCATGACCCCCTACACTACCCAAACACCACTGCACTACCCTAAAACACGACCCCCTACACTACACAAACACCACTGCACTACCCTAAAACACTACCCCCAGCACGACCCCTACACTACCCAAACACCACTGCAGTACCCTAAAACACGACCCCCTACACTACACAAACACCACTGCACTACCCTAAAACACTAACCCCAGCACAACCCCCTACACTACCCAAACACCACTGCACTACCCTAAACCCTAAAACACTACCCCAGGCACGACCCACTACACAAACACCACTGCACTACCCTAAACCCTAAATCTACCCCCAGCACGACCCCCTACACTACCCAAACACCACACCACTGCACTGCCCTAAACCCTAAAACACTACCCCCAACACGACCCCCTACACTACCCAAACACCACTGCACTACCCTAAACCCTAAAACACGGCCCCCTACACTACACAAACACCACTGCACTACCCTAAACCCTAAAACATTTGAGATGTCATCAGTGATGTCATCAGTGATGTCACTGACCATGTCATGAGTGATGTAATATGTGACGTCATCAGCAGTGCATTGCGGGGACGCGAGTTGTAGTTAGCTGAACTAACTATAACGGGGGAATTTCACGGGTTTTGTACGAGTGAAATGTCCAACTAACTATAACTGTCCCTAAAACCTATGGTTTTTTCAGTGAATTTCAAAGGTTTTTTAAATGCTAATTTGTAACTATAACTGTCCCTAAAACCTATGGTTTTTTCAGTGAATTTCAAAGGTTTTTTAAATGCTAATTTCTAACTATAACGTGTCTGAAACCTATGGTTTTTTCAGTGAATTTCAAAGGTTTTTTAAATGCTAATTTGTAACTATAACGTGCCTGAAACCTACGGTTTTTTCAGTGAATTTCAAAGGTTTTTTAAATGACATTTTTAAAATGTATTAATTTTTATATTAATTTTTTTCATACTGATTTACTACATTTTTAGCAACAATTTCTTTTACATATTTTATTTTTTAAATTACATTGTAATTACATTATACATTACAAAAAATACTTTCTCAGAATGAATTACTTTAGTTTAAATACTTAGCACATAGGCAATAGACTTTTAAGTACAGTAGTTACAGTTGTTGCAATGGGCAACACATTTTCAAACACAATGCAACATTCAGCTCAATGTGAATTTCTAGTTAAATGCAATTAGTTACTTTATGGATTACTTTTCTAACCACAGGACTGGATCCTAGATTCAGTCCTGGGACATCTCCTGTAAACAGTTGAGTAAAAGCGTTTTGGTTACAGTCGTGATTTTTAAGGAATATTATTGTATTTTAAAAGTTGACACTTAGAAACTTTTCCTCATAGAATCACCAATGTTATCCTATGGAAGGAAATTCACTTAGCAGGTAAAAACTGTTATCGTTACTTTTTCTTACTCCGTGTTGGATCCTGGATCCAGCACTGGTGCATCTCCTGTAAACAGTTGAAAAAATGCGTTTAAGTCATACAGGCGATTTTTAAGAAATATTTGTAGTTTGTGAAAATCGACACTTTGAAACTTTTCTGCTGAAAACCAGACAATGGATTCCTATGGAAGAAAAGATAAGTTACTGGTAAGTACGGTTAAAATTACTTTTCAGGGTCAGTGCTGTGCTAAAAGATGCAGCACTGGGTTCTCTCCTGATAACAGGTGAGTAAATCGGAATTCGTATTTCGGCTGATTTTAGAAGAATATTTTAAAGTTCCAAAACTCCACACTTAGAAGAATTTCCAAGTGAAACCAGTCAATGTTAGCCTATAGAAGGAAATTCAAGTTACTGGTAAGTACGGTTAAAATTACTTTTCAGGACCAGTACTGGGCTGAAAGATGCAGCACTGAGGTCTCTCCTGATAACAGGTGAGTAAATCAGAATTCGGATTTCGGCTGATTTTAGAGGAATATTTGTATGTTTCAAAAATCAACACTTAGAAACTTTTTCAGCAAAAAGCAGGCAATGATATCCTATGGAAGGAAATTCAAGTTACTGGTAAGTACGGTTAAAATTACTTTTCAGGATTAGTACTGGGCTGAAAGATGCAGCACTGAGGTCTCTCCTGATAACAGGTGAGTAAATCGGAATTCGTATTTCGGCAGATTTTAGAGGAATATTTTAAAGTTCCAAAACTCCACACTTAGAAGAATTTCCAAGTGAAACCAGTCAATGTTAGCCTATAGAAGGAAATTCAAGTTACTGGTAAGTACGGTTAAAATTACTTTTCAGGACCAGTACTGGGCTGAAAGATACAGCACTGAGGTCTCTCCTTATAACAGGTGAGTAAATCGGAATTCGTATTTCGGCTGATTTTAGAGGAATATTTGTAGGTTTCAAAAATCAACACTTAGAAACTTTTTCAGCAAAAAGCAGGCAATGATATCCTATGGAAGGAAATTCAAGTTACTGGTAAGTACGGTTAAAATTACTTTTCAGGACCAGTACTGGACTGAAAGATACAGCACTGAGGTCTCTCCTGATAACAGGTGAGTAAATCGGAATTCGTATTTCGGATGATTTTAGAAGAATATTTGCACAATGGTGAAGGGAGGGGCGGGGCCTGAGGTCACATCTGTGTAAACGCGCCCCGTGGCGCGTTTTAAGTTGGGGATTAAGTCCCCTTGAATCCTGAGGGTCCCTAGGGGCCAACTAGCCCACCAGGAACCTCCAATATGCGCCAGGGGGCTGCGTTGCAGAGACGTGTAGAGGCCACACCCCTTTTACACCTCTCTGCAACGCAGCTCTGTGGCGCTTTCTGGATGTACCTGTTGGGCTAGTTGCCCCCAGGGACCCTCAGGATTGAAGGGGATTTAATCCCCAACTTAAAACGCGCCACGGGGCGCGTTTGCACAGATGTCACCTGAAGCCCCGCCCTCCCTTCACCACTGTGCAAACGCACCCGTGGCACGTTTTAAGTCGGGGATTAACTCCCCTGAATCCTGAGGGTCCCTGGGGGCCAACTAGCCCAACAGGTATATCCAAAAAGCGCCACAGAGCTGCGTTGCAGAGAGGTGTAAAAGGGGCGTGGCCTCTGTACACCTCTCTGCAACGCAGCCTCTGGCGCATACTGGAGGTTCCTGGTGGGCTAGTTGGCCCCAGGGACCCCCAGTATTCAAGGGGAATTCGTTCCCCCTCTGCAAACGCGCCAGGGGCGCGTTTGCAGAGTGGTGAAGGAAGGGCGGGGCCTGCGGGCCCGATCGTTTTTTGTTTTTTGTCTCCTGAAGGGGGGCTGTGTGCCCCCTTCCTTTTTCCTGTTTTGGGCCCTGGGGACCCCATCCCCCAGGGCCTTACCCCTTTTTTTTAATTAAATTAAAAAAAAAAAAACGGGAAGGGGGCCGCGTGGCCCCCCTTCCCTGGGCCTGTATTGGCCCCGGGGACCCCATCCCCCGGGGCATGGCCTCGTTTTTTTTTTTTTTTTCTTTGGAGGGGGGCTGCGTGGCCCCCCTCCTCAGGCCATTTAAGGCCCCGGGGACCCCATCCCCGGGGCTGGCCCTCTCCGTTGGGGACTGTGGGGGGTCCCCAATCCCCCACAGTCCCGCCGGCTCCCCGCGTCCCTTGGGAGCCGGCATTGCTTTTCACATGGGGAGCTGCTAAGATGCAGCTCCCCATGTGGAAAGCAATGTGCTTTGGATATTTCTTCCAATATCCAAAGCAGTTTGCTATGGCAGGACGGGAGCCGCGAGGCTCCCGTCCTGCCATAGCAAACTAAGTGTCCCGGGGTAGGCACTCCGGGACACTGCAGGAGCCGGCCCTGGGGGTGGCGGTCCCCAGGGCCATCAAGGGCTCCAGGAGGGGACCCCGCGGCCCCCCTCCCTTAAATTGCACAGCCCCGGGGAGGTGGTGGTCCCCGGGGCTCTGGGGGTCCGTAATGGACCCCCACATTTATTTTGTAAGTGCCCCGGGGAGGTGGTGGTCCCCGGGGCGTGTGGGGGGCTGGAGCCCCCACACCTTATTTATTTAAAAAAGAAGCCCCGGGGGTGGCGGTCCCGGGGCTGCGGGAGGCAGGAGAGCCCTCCCGCACCATTTTTTATAAAGCCCTGGGGGTGGCGGTCCCCAGGGCCATCAAGGGCTCCAGGAGGGGGACCCCGCGGCCCCCCTCCCTTAAATTGCACAGCCCGGGGAGGTGGTGGTCCCCGGGGCTCTGGGGTCCGTAATGGACCCCACATTTATTTTGTAAGTGCCCCGGGGAGGTGGTGGTCCCCGGGGCGTGTGGAGGGCTGGAGCCCCCACACCTTATTTATTAAAAAAAGAAGCCCGGGGGTGGCGGTCCCCGGGGCTGCGGGAGGGCAGGAGAGCCCTCCCGCACCATTTTTATAAAGCCCCGGGGGTGGCGGTCCTCGGGGCTTGGGGGCCCTTGAGGCCCCCATACAAACAATATACCCACCCCCACCATGCCCCCGGGACTTGGGCCACCCGGGGGCAAAATGCAATCGAAGCGCGGGAGACCGCGCTTCGATTTTTTTTTTTTTTTTTTTCGGCAGGATTCGCGCACCCTGAGCGCATCCTGCCGATTTTTAAAAAAAATTTTTTTTTTTTTTTTTGCCCAGGGGGTCCTTGTGGGACCCCCTGAGCAAACCTAGGGGGTCAGGGTGTTTCTACCCTGCCCCCTTTGTGCGCTTTGCGCACTTGTTTCTGTCCCTCGGTTCTACCGAGGGACAAAATGGCTGCCAACATTTCCTGAATCGGAATGTTGACAGCCAGCTGACAGCCAATTAACATGCAGCTCGTGATCGGGACGGTGCGCGCAGGGTGCGCTGAGGGTACGCGGACCCTACTCGGCCATAGATATATCTATCTTTTTACTTTTGATTTTCTCAGCAACTACTGAACGGATTTACACCATTTAACAAAAGGGTTCTTTCTGAACCAAGAACTACCTCTTTGCCAAATTTGGTGTAATTCCGTTCAGCAGTTCGGGCTGTAGCCGTGTCTAAAGTTTCCTATGGAAAATTGCATGGGGAAAACGCGTTTTGGGACCCCCCTTTTTTCTCGGCCCCCGCTTGACAAATCCCCCCGAGACTTTCAGGGTAGGAGCGGACCGGAACGCCCCACAAAGTTTGAAAATTTTGCGAAGATACGTCAACCGGCAAGAGAGTTATTTCAAATAGAATGTCGCGGATTTCCTATGGATAATAGGTTGTAACTATAACTATCTACTGGCGACCGCCAGTAGATAATGTATGTATTTATGTATACATGTGTGTATATATGTATGTGTGTATATATGTATGTATTTATGTATACATGTGTGTATGTATGTGTATATATGTATGTATGTGTGTATGTATATATGTGTGTATATATGTATGCGTATATGTATGTGTATATATATGTATGCGTATATGTGTGTATATATATGTATGCGTATATGTATGTGTATATATATGTATATGTATGTGTATATATATATGTATGCGTATATGTATGTGTGTATATATGTATGCGTATATGTGTGTGTATATATGTATGTGTGTGTATATATATATATTCACTGAAAAAACCATAGGTTTCAGACACGTTATAGTTAGAAATTAGCATTTAAAAAACCTTTGAAATTCACTGAAAAAACCATAGGTTTTAGGGACAGTTATAGTTAGTTGGACATTTCACTCGTACAAAACCATAGAAATTCCCCCGTTATAGTTAGTTCAGCTAACTATAACTCGCGCCCCCGCAATGCACTGCTGATGACGTCACATATTACATCACTCATGACATGGTCAGTGACATCACTGATGACATCACTGATGACATCTCAAATGACATCACTGATGACATCATCCAGTGACTGTGTGTTTCTGTAAAGTTTAAATATGTTTAATATATATAGGGAAAGGCGTATTGAAGAATGAGTGGGTGTATAAGTGTCTGAATGGATGATTTAGTACGTGAGTGACTGACTACAAGTGAGTGATTAAACGTATCTTACTGAATGCATGGGTTAGTGACTAAACTGTGTGAATGTCTGTATCCGTCTGTCTGTTGGTTTGTAAGCGGCTGCATGGCTTTCTGAATAGCTACATGAGTGTCTACATGGGTTATTGATTGATTGTCTGAGTATCTGTATGGGTGCCTGAGTGTTTGTGTGGGTGGGGTGTGTGTGACTCTGTGCATAGATGTGTGAGTTGGTGATTCACTGGGTGCATGGTTTCAAGAGTGCATCTGTGATGGACTGTATGGGTGGGTGAGTGTGTGTATGGGTGTGTTAGTGATTGAATGTATATCTCAGTGGTACATGTGTGAGTAACTACATATGTGAAAGGCAGTATATATGTGTGTTGGAGTATATAAATGGCTATAAGTGAGAGTGTGTGATTGTGAGAGTGGCTGTATGGATGAGTGTGTACTTGTATCAGTGATTGTATAAGAGTGTAAGAATGTGCTAGTATTTGTATGAGTAAGTGAGCTGGTGTGTGTATAACTGTATAGGTGAGTAAATGGGTGTGTGATTAAGTTTTTGCATGACTGACTAGGTGTGTGAGTACCTCTATGGATGAGTGGCGGTGTGTGAGTGTTTATATAGGTGTATGAGTGCATATGATAGTCCTGTACTGAGTGACTAAGTATGAGTGACTGTACGGGTGAGTGAGTGGATGTGTGTGTAGACCTAAGAATCAGTGAGTGAGTATGTAGTTTTTGGTGTTGGAGTGTCTATGGTTTTGAGAATGGCAGTCTGTAATTTAGAGTGGGTGTATCAAAAGTTATATTAGGGTGTGAGAAGATGCATGAAATTATCACATGGATGATGTCATCAGTGATGTCATTTGAGATGTCATCAGTGATGTCATCAGTGATGTCATCTGACCATGTCATGAGTGATGTAATATGTGACGTCATCAGCAGTGCATTGCGGGGCGCGAGTTATAGTTAGCTGAACTAACTATAACGGGGGAATTTCTATGGTTTTGTACGAGTGAAATGTCCAACTAACTATAACTGTCCCTAAAACCTATGGTTTTTTCAGTGAATTTCAAAGGTTTTTTAAATGCTAATTTCTAACTATAACGTGTCTGAAACCTATGGTTTTTTCAGTGAATTTCAAAGGTTTTTTAAATGCTAATTTCTAACTATAACGTGCCTGAAACCTATGATTTTTTAAGTGAATTGGGATCCATTGACTGGTTTTCTGTGAAATTTCTTCTAAGTGTCCACTTTTGAAATACCAAAATATTGCTTAAAAATCACAACAGTAACGAATTCGAATTACTCACCTACTATCAGGAGAGACCTCAGTACTGCATCTTTTAGTCCAGTACCGACCATGAAAAGTAATTTTTACCGTACTTACCAGTAACTGGAAATTCCTCTCATAGGATATCATTGCCTGCTTTTTGTTGAAAAAGTTTCTAAGTGTCGATTTCTGAATCATACAAATATTCTTTAAAAATCGTACAAACTACAAAAACGTAATTACTTACCTGTTTTAAGTAAATGTCCCAGTGCTGAACCTAGGAGTCCAGCACTGGATTACAAAAGTAATGTAAACATACTTTGCTTGCAAACTGTATTTCCTTCCCTAGGATAACATTGGTAATTTTACCCAGAAAAGTTTCTAAGTGTCAACTTTTGAAATACAGTAATATTCCTCAAAAATCACTACCATAACCAAAACGCTTTTTCTCACCTGTTTACAGGAAGTGTCCCGGGACTGAATCCAAGATCCAGTCCCGTGGTTAGAAAAAGTAATCCAAAAAGTAATCTATTGCATTTAACCAGAAATTTCCATTGAGCTCAATGTATAATTGTGTTTAAAATTGTGTTGCATATTGCAACAACTGTAACTATTGCATTCAAAAGTCTATTGCCAATTGAACAGTAGTTAACTAAAGCATCTCATTCTGAGAAAGTATATTTTGACACCCATTGTTGGTTCTAAAATAAAACAACTATATTTTTATATACAAACCATTGGCCTAGAGTTCAGTTCTTGAGTGTGTGGCTTCATTTGCTGACTGAGTGTGTACAACAAATGCTTTACACTGTCCTCTGATACTGCCTTACTGCTCGACTCAAGCTACCACTTTAGAGAGTAAGGTTATATCTAACTTTAGCCTCTGCCAAACCTCTGGGGACTGTGGACTCTGTGCACACTGAACCTTACTTTGGTGCAGTATATACAGAGCCACTTTCTTACAGCCTCCGCACTCTGCACCAGGCCGCCCTAGTGCCGCTGAGGGTGTAACTAGAGTGCATCCTTGACCCTGGGGGACCCCTGAGTCTACCCCCAGAACCCAAAATCCCACTACCAAATACTTACCTTAAAACGGATAACACTATTTCCCTCCATAGGATAACATTGATTGTTCTTCTTGGAAAAGTTTCTAAGTGTGGAGTTTGAAAACCTAAAGAAATTCTTTAAAATTGTACTGTTGAACAAAAATGCTTTTACTTATCTGTTTACAGGAAATGTCCCAGTGTAGTATCCAGGTATACTACACTGAGTAAGAAAAGTAATCTAAAAAGTAACTTACCTGGTATTTTACTGAAAAGCCCATTCAAGTGTATGTACTGTATTTATAAAGTATTGCATCTGAAAGAGACACGTTAGTGACAGATTCCTTACCTTAGAATATCCCCAGGCGTGATCCGGAACGTTTTTTGCGTAGCAGTACCCTTGCGCGTCGGTAGGCGGCGTCGTGCGGCTCCGCGTCCGTCGTCGGCGTCGTGATCGCCGGGATGACGTCGCGGGCAGCACTTAGGCGCCGCCCCTGCGCGCTGACGTCAGTTCTTCTTTTTCCGCGCCAGCAAGCGCAGATCCGGGAAGAGCAGTGCCCTGGTCATTTTTTGACCAAACTTTTTGGTGATTTTTTTCACTGTTTTTCTTCAATTGACTTCAAGGTGTCGTAGGGATGCCCGGGTTTAAACGTTGCGGCGCCTGTGCTCGGATGATGTCCGTCACAGACCCGCATTGGGAGTGTCTCTTCTGCCTCGGACGAGGCCACGACACGGAGTCTTGTTCCGACTGCCAGGCCCTCCACCCGAAAGCTTTGCGAGAGCGGTCTCGAAAGCTTCTCGAGGCCCGGCATTCGGCTCCGCGGAAGCCCCGGTCGCGTGAGAGGTCCAGGGGTCGATCGCGGAGTCCACACCGGTCGTCGGCATCGAAGTCTTCTTCGTCCGGTAAGTCAAAACACAAAAAGTCCAAAAAGCATCGTCGCTCTAGGACTTCGCCTCGCCGGTCTCGCGACTCGGCTGAGGCCCCTCCCGGCACCGTCCCCGCCCCCGGGGCCCCGGACATGCCTGTGGAGTCGCCCCCGCAATACCCGTCCTTCCCGGGTTCGGGGCGGATCCGGCCCAAGTGCAGGAATTCCTGTCGGCCATGGCCCGCCTCTTCGGGCCTCAAGGTCCCTCCGGTGCGCCTTCGGGCCCCGCGGGCCCTGATGGGGTTGCTCCGGCGTCGCCGACGGCTCCGGCCCCGGCGTCGCCCGTGCCTCCAGCCTCGATCCCGGCTCCGGCACCGGCCTCGATCCCGGCTCCACAACCCCCATCGACGCCGGTCGACCTAACGACACCTCCGCCGGCGCCGATGTCTCCGGTGCCGTTCTCGACGCCGCCTGGGGCTCCGGGCGGCGTCGTCCCCCAGTTCCTTCCGGCTCCGGACATGGACCCGGACCGACGTCGCTCGACGCCGGTTCCGGCGCCGATGAGACCTTGGGTCCCAAATGTCCCTCCTCCCCCTTATTTTGAACCTGAGGAGGACCAGGAGGACTGGCAGGGGTCTGTTGACCCTCTGGCACAACAGTGTCAGTACGATGAGGACTGGACAGAGGGTCTAGGGGATGCCAGTGGTCTAGATACTTCCTCTGACACTGGCATGCTGTCTCCTCCCGTGGCTACGGAGGAGGGAGCCAATTTTGCAACGGTGTTGCGTAGGGCGGCTGGAGCCTTACATCTCCAACTCCCTACTGTGGCGGTCACGACTAATCTCTTGACAGAGGTGCTTCAGCCGGCAGCCTCCTCTACGGAGACTGTGCTGCCGTTTAACGACGCCCTCACTGACGTTCTTTTGGGCGCCTGGTCCAAGCCCAACACAGGGGCTCCTGTGGATAGGAACGTGTCCCGACGCCATCGCCCAGCTCCGGGCGACCCCTGTTTCTCTCTGTCCACCCCACCCCTGAGAGCTTGGTTGTCCAAGCCTCCGCTTCCCAAACCGCCTTCCCTACCGCCCCTCCGGATAGGGAATCCAAACGCCTGGATCAATTTGGGAAGAAGGGTTTTTCTTCCTCCAGTGCTGGCTTGCGGTCCGTCAACACCGCTTGCCTTTTGGGCCGATATACCCACTCCTTGTGGGATTCGGTGGCGAATGTTTTGCCCCAGTGTTCTGAGGAGGTCCAGACACTGCTTTCCCCGCGCCATTGCGGAAGGAAGGGATGCGGCCAAATACACAATAAGATGTGGCCTTGATACCGCCGACTCGCTGGGCAGGTCTATTGCAACGACGGTGGCGCTACGACGCCACGCCTGGCTGAGAACCACTGGTTTTTCAGGGGATGTCCAGAATACTCTCATGGACATGCCCTTTGATGGAGTCGGTCTTTTTGGATCCAAAGCAGACCATGCGTTGGAGCGCTTTAAGGACTCACGGGCTACTGCAAAGTCCCTGGGCCTTTCTGCTACACGCCCTCCGCTGACTTCTGCTTTTCGCCCCTATCGTGGCCACGGTAGGGGCGCCCCTTCACGTCAGCAGCCCAGCCACCGGCCCGCGCAGCAGGCGTCTTCGCGTGGCCGAGGACGTGGATTCCGCCGTGGCGGATCGGGCAACCAGCGTGCAGGTCAGGCCACCACCTCCAACCCGTCCGCGGCCTCCAAACCCTCCTAGTCCCTCCTTTCAGGTGCACAGCACGCCGGTAGGGGGCAGGGTCCGCCATCACCTTCCCCACTGGCGTACCATCACCTCGGACAGGTGGGTCTTTGACATTGTCCGAAGGGGCTACTCCCTCCCCTTCGAGTCCACCCCCCCAGCCATGCCGCCTCAATTCCACTGCATGTCAGGGGATCACTTGGTACTTCTGCAGAAGGAAGTCACGGCCCTCTTGGCCAAGAGGGCCATCGAGCATGTTCCGACCCGAGAAGTAGGGCGTGGTTGCTACTCCCACTACTTCCTGGTGCCCAAAAAGGACAAGGAGGACATGCGTCCTATCTTGGACCTCCGGAACGTCAATCGCTTCCTCCGGAAGGAGAAGTTCAAGATGCTCACCCTAGCTCAGGTCTTGACTGCCCTCGACCCTGGAGACTGGTTGGTAGCGTTGGACTTGCAGGACGCATATTTCCACATCCCCGTCCTGCCAGCCCACCGGCGTTACCTTCGGTTCACGGTAGGCCCCGAGCATTTTCAGTTCACCGTGCTCCCCTTTGGCCTTACCAGTGCCCCTCGGGTGTTCACGAAAGTGTTGGCGGTGGTCGCAGCTCATCTGCGCCGGGCAGAGGTTTCAGTCTTCCCCTACCTCGACGACTGGCTGCTGAAGGCGGGCTCGTCCCAGGCAGTCGTCTCCCACCTCCAGACTACGGCCGAACTCCTGCACTCGCTGGGGTTCTCCATCAATGTGCCGAAGTCGCATCTGATTCCTTCTCCACAGCTCCTTTTCATCGGAGCAGTTCTGGACACGACGCAGTTTCGGGCCTATCCTCCCGAACCGGCGAGTCCGGGATATTCAGGCTATGATTCCGATCTTTCAGCCTTTATCCTGGGTTTCGGTACGGATGACCCTGAGGCTGCTGGGCCTCATGGCCTCCTGCATCCTGCTGGTCAATCATGCCAGATGGCATATGCGGGCTCTGCAGTGGGACCTGAAGTTCCAGTGGGCGCAGCACCAGGGCAACCTGTCCGATCACGTCCAGATCTCGGAGGGGACTGCAAAACAGTTGCAGTGGTGGCTCTCGAACCGGCAATGGGTCATGGGCAGATCCCTCTCCCTTCCCCAGCCAGAGCACACAGTTGTGACGGACGCATCCCTTCTGGGATGGGGCGGTCACATGGGAGAGGCGGAGATCAGAGGCCTCTGGTCTCCGGCGGAGTCCCGGCTCCATATCAACCTTCTGGAGCTCCGGGCGATCCGACTTGCACTCAAGGCATTCCTTCCCTCTGTCAAAGGGAAGGTAGTGCAGGTGTTCACAGACAACACCACCGCCATGTGGTACTGCAACAAACAGGGTGGGGTGGGGTCGTGGACCCTTTGTCAGGAGGCTCTGCGCCTCTGGACATGGCTGGAACATCAGGGCATGTTCCTGATAGTTCAACACCTGGCAGGGCGGACGAACTCAGCCGCAGGTGCATGATGGATCACAAATGGCGTCTTCACTCGGAAGTGGCGCAAGGACTCTTTCTACAGTGGGGAGAGCCTTGGTTAGATCTATTCGCCACCGAAGAGAACGCGCAATGTCATCAGTTCTGCGCGTTGGAATTTCCAAGGCGGCACTCGCTCGGCGACGCTTTTCGTCACGAGTGGAGTTGCGGTCTATTGTACGCCTTTCCGCCTATACCACTTCTACCCAGAGTGTTGAAGAAGATTCGGCACGACCGGGCCCAAGTCATTCTTGTGGCTCCGGACTGGGCTCGAAGAGTTTGGTATCCCAAGCTACTCAATATGAGCGTAGATCCCCCGATCCGTCTGCCTCTTCGGGAGGATCTTCTGTCGCAGCAGCAGGGGACGGTCCTCCACCCGAACCTGTCCAGTCTACACCTGCTTGCGTGGAGATTGAGCGGCGGCAGTTGATTCCTTTCGACTTGCCTCCCGAAGTTTGTGATGTGATTCTGGCAGCCAGGCGTCCCTCCACTAAGGTGGTATACGCCTGCAGGTGGAACAAATTTGTGGCATGGTGCACAGCAAAGGCTGTGAATCCCCTTTCTGCCCCTCTTTCTGAGGTCCTTCTGTTCCTTCTCTCTCTGGCCCAACAGGGTTCTGCCCTGGGTACCATCAAGGGTTATCTTTGTGCTATCTCGGCCTTCCTCAGGCTCCCTGATCAGCCCTCCCTTTTCAAGTCCCCTGTTGTTAACAGGTTCTTAAAAGGCATTACACACCTCTTCCCTCCTGTTCCGTTTGTGATGCCTCAGTGGGACTTGAACTTGGTTCTTACCTTTTAATGTGCGCTCCCTTTGAGCCTCTACATAACTGTCCTCTTCGTCTTCTGACTCTGAAGACAGCCTTTCTGGTGGCCATCACCTCCGCTCGGCGGGTGAGTGAGCTCCAGGCTCTGTCTTGCAAACCTCCCTTTCTGTCTGTTCATCCAGACAAGGTTGTTCTTCGGACGCGTCCGTCCTTCTTGCCAAAGGTGGTTACTGCTTTCCACATTGGGCAGACCATCACTTTGCCCACCTTCTTTCCGCCTCCGCATCCTTCCAGAGAGGAAGAGAGGCTCCACCGTCTGGACCCAAAACGTGCGCTCTCCTTCTATATTGACCGCACAAAACACTTCCGGGTGGATGACCAGCTCTTTGTTGGCTACGTGGGCGCCAAAAAGGTTGGGCGGTGCACAAGAGGACCATCTCCCGCTGGGTTACCTTGTGCATCAAGACCTGCTATTCTTTGGCTAAGAAGGAGCCTCCTGTTGGGCTGCGTGCCCATTCCACCAGGGCAACGGCTGCTACCACGGCCTTGGGCCGTGGTGTTCCGCTGCCGGTTATCTGTCAGGCAGCTACGTGGGCCTCGCTGCACACGTTTACAAAGCATTACTGCCTTGACAGTCAGGTCCGGAGGGACGGCTTTCTTGTCTGATCTTTGTTCGCAGACCCACCACCGGGGTTGGTATTGCTGGGGTATCTATTCTAAGGTAAGGAATCTGTCACTAACGTGTCTCTTTCAGATGCACAAGTTACTAACTTGTGTAACGATATATCTGTAAGAGACAGTAGTTAGTGACAGATTCCTTACCGCCCCACCCATCCTCCCCGTTCTGCGAACTGATTTCTAGGGTTAAGGACATCCCTTTCAGGGCCCTAGTATTTTTCAGACACCTATGTCAGCTTCTTGCATGGCTCTGCGTTCCTGGCGCGGAAAGTCGTGTACAGAACTGACGTCAGCGCGCAGGGGCGGCGCCTAAGTGCTGCCCGCGACGTCATCCCGGCGATCACGATGCCGACGACGGACGCGGAGCCGCACGACGCCGCCTACCGACGCGCAAGGGTACTGCTACGCAAAAAACTTTCCGGATCACGCCTGGGGATATTCTAAGGTAAGGAATCTGTCACTAACTACTGTCTCTTACAGATATATCGTTACACAAGTTAGTAACTTGTGCATTTCTCTGCAACCATACTGTAAGTCAAAACAAAGTGCATATACAATTGCAATTCAAATTGTTTACAAACTGTATTACTATTGTAAAGTATTTATTGCTTACCTGTGCCAGGCTTGCTTGGTTCTAGAAAATAAAATAACTAAAAGAATATTTTTCATACAAAAACAATTGGTCTGATATTCAGTCTTTGAGTGTATGAATTCATTTGCTGATTGAGTGGGTACAACAAATGCTTAACACTGTCCTCTGATACTGCCTTAGTGCTCGACCACACTACCACATATAGAGTGAGGTGCTATCTAACTTTACCTCTGCCTACCTTTGGGGTTCCACTGGACTCTGTGCACACTATCCCTCACTTTGGTATAGTATATACAGAGCCAGCTTCCTACACTTCCCACGTGGGATCAAAACAAGGATAACACACTATCAGCCACTTTGCCTGCCAGGCGTGCATGCGGGCAAGTGCTTCAGCACCACCACACACACACAGTGGTAAAAGTGTAATATAAATGCTACAATGCAAATCTCTCTGCGCGTTTTGAAAATTGCACTCCATGCAAGGTTACTTAGCTTCGATGTATTCCTGTTTCACAGCTGGGCTGAGGAAGATAACATTGATTAGACCAATAACATTTTATGATAAAGAATAGTGACTTTCAGGTAAAACCGCACCGAAATTCCACCGACCAGATTTAAGCTTAGACAGAATGCGCTACAGACTTATAAGCAGACCCAATTTGCAGTGCTAACTACAGATCCCAGAATGCATTTATTGTTTATACTAATGCAGCTGGACTAATTATCATTATTCCCCGGCGAGCACACTTTTAAATATATTTGATTACAGGCTACTGCTGGTCTCCCTAAGCAAGTGAGGGTGACTATGAGTGTCGCAAACCGCGACCAAGATGCATTAGAAAAGCAGTGCATGTCCCAGACGGACAGCAGAAGATGTCACTCATCTGACTTATGGTGATAAGTGCCAAGGAGTTCCGGGTTATGAAGCATACTTGTCTAAATTAAAATTAGAAATTATGCGGTACAACACAGTGCATCCCGGAAATAATTAGTTTCCCATGCTGTTATTTTAACACTAATGAATAATGTCAGAGTGTAAATTTCACCTCGTTAGTATCAGTGTAATATAATCTGAATGCTGCAGTCAGTAACTAAAGTTGATTGGTTAAACTTTCCAATATGTCTAACGCTTTGCAAAACCACATCGGGCGCTTTCTCTTACGAATCTCACATCGGCTCGAGCTAAAAACAAAATTGTTTTGGGTCACAGCTGTATATTATGCAGGAGATGGTCAATTATTATGCAAGTGCAGCATATTCATAATTATGAGGAAAATTTCCACACCAACACAATCACATACTTCCAGTAGCCAGCAATAATGAACTGGATTGAGTAGTAGTGTAGTTGACCTCGACTTTATATCCCAGGCAGGTTGAACTATGGAATTCTGCGGGCGGGTTTTTTCCGCATAATTATGGTTTAGCTGCATTTGCCACTTAATTCATAACTTGCAGAATTTATCAAAACAAAATTCTGTTTCTAACAGGAACGCATCAAAATTTACTAAAAAAAAAACCATGGCGTACGGGCGGGGGGAGGCTTTCGCAAAAGTTGACTGTTAACCTTTTAATTGTCTATTTCTGTATTTGAGTGCTACACTGTTAGGAAGGAGGTGGAACCTTTTCGAAGATTTTTAAACTGATAAAGATATTGATTTTGAATTGTTAATCACACCTCAAATGTTATGCGTGATTTTCTTCATCGATGTACTTGTGCATATAATGCCAGCTCCTATAACTTGGCTCTGTATTTTGATACATATTTGTTGGTTCCTTGGTGCAATGCAGGCCAGAGTGCCGAAATGTGTTTTTACTAAATTTATTAGCTAGTTGCACGCATACAAAGACGTAATATATTTGGTGAGTGAGAGGTGAACATGGGAAACATACCGTTAGAGTAAATTACATATTTACAGGTTGTGCCTGCTGATGCACAGTTTGGTAAAAGGTATTATTCCCAAGTTATCAGTTGTCAATAGATGCTTTCTCAAGCCTGAAGAATGAAGTTAGAGGGATGACTGCCCACAGGTTGGCTAGGTGAGAACTCCACAAAAGGGGCTCAAGCAGGCGGGAAGCCCAAAATAAGTGGTTTGGGGGAAACAAAAGACAAAGCATAACATGCCATGGGAGAGACACACACTGGCGCACCTTATTTGGGCAATATTACATGCATCTACATGCTACAGGAAATACCTGGGAACACAACTTAAAAGGGATACCTGAACATTCCCTTAAACGAGGGCAGTAACTTGGGCATATATTCCAAGTGTGGCATGTGGGGGCACATTGCAAATATAGATGTAACAGGTAACACTGTGGCTGCCTATGCTATCTGAAAGAGACACGTTAGTGACAGATTCCTTACCTTAGAGTATCCCCAGGCGTCAGGCTGGATCCGGAAAGTTTTTGCGTAGCAGTACCCTTGCGCGTCGGTAGGCGGCGTCGTGCGGCTCCGCGTCCGTCGTCGGGACCGCCGGGATGACGTCGCGGGCAGTACTTAGACGCCGCCCCTGCGCGCTGACGTCAGTTCTTCTTTTTTCCGCGCCAGTAAGCGCAGATCCGGGAAAAGCAGTGCCCTAGTCATTTTTTGACTAACTTTTTGGTGATTTTTCACTGTTTTCTTCGAGTCATCTCGGCTCCACAGTGTCGGTAGGGATGCCCGGCTTCAAGCCATGCGACGCCTGTGGTCGAATGATGTCGATCACAGACCCGCACTTAGAGTGTCTCTACCACGACACGAAGTCGTGCTCCGACTGCCGGGCCTTGCACCCGAAGGCTTTGCGAGAGCGGTCTCGAAAGCTCCTCGAGGTCCGGCAGTCGGCTCCGCGCCAAACCCCGGTCACGCGTGAGGTCGAGGGGCCGGTCGCGGAGTCCTCGCCGGTCATCGGAGTCCAAGTCTTCGCACTCCTCGGGTAAGTCGAAGCACAAGAAGTCTAAGAAGCACCATCGCTCTAAGACTTTGCCTCGCCGGTCTCGCGACTCGGCTGAGGCCCCTTGTCGGCACCGTCCCCGCGGCTCCGGATGTGCCTGTTGCGCCGCCCCCGCATTACCCGTCCTTCCCGGGTTCGGGGGCGACTCCGGCCGAGATACAGGAATTCCTGTCGGCCATGGCCCGCCTCTTCGGGCCTCAAGGCCCCTCCGGTGCGCCTTCGGGCCCCGCGGGCCCTAATGGGGTTGCCCTCGCGCCGCCGCCGACTCCGGTCCCGGCGCCGCCTGTCCCACCAGCCTCGCTCCCGGCCCCGGCTTCGGCCCCGGCCTCGATTCCGGCTCTGGTGGTACCGCAACCCCCATCGACGCCGGTTGACCTAACCACGCCTCCGCCGATGTCCCCGGTGCTATTCCTGACGCCGCCCGGGGCTCCGGGTGGCGTCGTTCCCCGGTTCTCTCCGGATCCGGACGCGGCGTCGGACCGACGTCGCCCGACGCCGGCTCCGGCGCCGATGAGACCTTGGGTCCCGGACGTCCCTCCTCCTTATTTTCAACCGGAGGAGGACCAGGAGAGCTGGGAGGGGTCGGATGACCCTCTCACACAGCAGTGTGAGTATGATCAGGACTGGGCAGAGGCACTTGGGGATGCCAGTGGTCTGGACACTTCCCCTGACACTGGCATGCTGTCTCCTCCTTCCGTGGCTACGGAGGAGGGAGCAAATTTCGCAACGGTGTTGCGTAGAGCAGCTGGAGCCTTACACCTCCAATTGCCTACAGTGGCTGTCAGGACTAACCTCCTGACGGAAGTGCTTCAGCCGGCAGCTGCCTCCTCGGAGCCATTGCTGCCGTTTAATGATGCACTTTCTGACGTTCTTTTGGGCACCTGGTCCAAGCCCGCCACAGGGGCTCCTGTGGATAGGAACGTGGCCCGACGCCATCGCCCTGCTCCGGGCGACCCCTTGTTTCTCTCTCAACATCCCACCCCGAGAGCTTGGTTGTCCAAGCCTCTGCCTCCCAAACCGCCTTCCCTACCGCCCCTCCGGATAGGGAATCCAAACGCCTGGATCAAAGCCTTTTCTTCCTCCAGTGCTGGCTTGCGGTCCGTCAACACCGCTTGCCTTTTGGGCCGATACTCCCACTCTCTGTGGATTTCGGTGGCGCTCGTTTTGCCCCAGTGTCCTGAGGAGGTCCAGACACTGCTTTCCCGCGCCATTGCGGAAGGAAGGGATGCGGCAAAGTACACCATCCGTTGTGGCCTTGATACCGCCGACTCGCTGGGCAGATCGCTTGCAACGACAGTGGCGCTGCGTCGCCACGCCTGGCTGAGAACAACTGGTTTCTCGGGTGATGTCCAAAACACACTCATGGACATGCCCTTTGATGGAGTCGGTCTTTTTGGTACCAAAGCAGACCATGCGCTGGAGCGTTTTAAGGACTCACGGGCTACTGCCAAGTCCCTGGGCCTTTCTGCTGTGCGCCCTCCGCTAACCTCTGCTTTTCGCCCCTTTCATGGCCACGGAAGGGGCGCCCAGTCACGTCCGCTGCCCAGCCACTGGCCAGCGCAGCAAGCGTCTTCGCGTGGCCGAGGACGTGGCTCCCGCCGTGGCGGGTCAGGCAACCAGCGTGCGGGTCAGGCCACCAACCCCGCCCCGTCCGCGGCCTCCAAGCCCTCCTAGTCCTTTCTTTCAGGTGCACAGCACGCCAGTAGGAGGCAGGGTCCGCCATCACCTTCACCACTGGCGTGCCATCACCTCGGACAGGTGGGTTTTGGACATTGTCCGAAGGGGCTACTCCCTCCCCTTCGAGACCACCCCCCAGCCATGCCACCTCAATTCCACCGCATGTCAGGGGATCGCTTGGTGCTTCTGCAGAAGGAAGTCACGGCCCTCTTGGCCAAGAGGGCCATCGAGCATGTTCCGACCCCAGAAGTAGGACGTGGTTGCTACTCCCACTACTTTCTGGTGCCCAAGAAGGACAAGGAGGACATGCGTCCTATCTTGGACCTCCGGAACGTCAATCGCTTCCTCGGAAGGATAAGTTCAAGATGCTCACCCTAGCTCAGGTCTTGACTGCCTTCGACCCTGGAGACTGTTGGTAGCGTTGGACTTACAGGACGCTTATTTCCACATCCCCGTCCTGCCGGCCCACCGGCGTTACCTGCGGTTCACGGTAGGCCTCGAGCATTTTCAGTTCACCGTGCTCCCCTTTGGCCTTACAAGTGCCCCTCGGGTGTGATGGCAGTGGTCGCAGCTCATCTGCGCCGGGCAGGGGTTCCAGTCTTCCCCTACCTCGACGACTGGCTGCTGAAGGCGGGCTCGTCCCAGGCAGTCGTCTCCCACCTCCAGACTACGGCCGAACTCCTGCACTCGCTGGGGTTCTCCATCAATGTGCCGAAGTCGCATCTGATTCCTTCTCCACAGCTCCTTTTCATCGGGGCAGTTCTGGACACGACGCAGTTTCGGGCCTATCCTCCCGAACGGCGAGTCCGGGATATTCAGGCTATGATTCCGATCTTTTTGCCTCTATCCTGGGTTTCGGTACGGATGACCCTGAGGCTGCTGGGCCTCATGGCCTCCTGCATCCTGCTGGTCGATCATGCCAGATGGCATATGCGGGCTCTGCAGTGGGACCTGAAGTTCCAGTGGGCGCAGCACCAGGGCAACCTGTTTGATCACGTCCAGATCTCGGAGGGGACTGCAAAACAGTTGCAGTGGTGGCTCTCGAACCGGCAATGGGTCATGGGCAGATCCCTCTCCCTTCCCCAGCCAGAGCACACAGTTGTGACGGACGCGTCCCTTCTGGGATGGGGCGGTCACATGGGAGAGGCTGAGATCAGAGGCCTCTGGTCTCCGGCGGAGTCCCGGCTCCATATCAACCTTCTGGAGCGCCGGGCGTTCCGACTTGCACTCAAGGCATTCCTTCCCTCTGTCAAAGGGACGGTAGTGCAGGTGTTCAGACAACACCACCGCCATGTGGTATTGCAACAAACAGGGCGGGGTGGGGTCGTGGACCCTATGTCAGGAGGCTCTGCGCCTTTGGACATGGCTGGAACATCAGGGCATATTCCTGATGGTTCAACACCTGGCAGGTTCCCTGAACGCCAGGGCGGACGAACTCAGCCGCAGGTGCATGATGGATCACGAATGGCGTCTTCACTCGGAGGTGGCGCAAGGTCTCTTTCAGCAGTGGGGAGAGCCTTGGTTAGATCTGTTCGCCACCTAAGAGAACGCGCAACGTCAGCAGTTCTGCGCGTTGGAATTTCCAAGGCGGCACTCGCTCGGCGACGCTTTTCGTCGCGAGTGGAGTTGCGGTCTGTTGTACGCCTTTCCGCCTATACCACTTCTACCCAGAGTGTTGAAGAAGATTCGGCGCGACCGGGCCCAAGTCATCCTTGTGGCTCCGGACTGGGCTCGAAGAGTTTGGTATCCCGAGCTACTCAGTATGAGCGTCGATCCCCCGATCCGTCTGCCTCTTCGGGAGGATCTTCTGTCGAAGCAGCAGGGTACGGTCCTCCACCCGAACCTGTCCAGTCTCCACCTGCTTGCGTGGAGATTGAGCGGCGGCAGTTGATTCCTTTCGACGTGCCTCCCGAAGTTTGTGATGTGATTCTGGCAGCCAGGCGTCCCTCCACTAAGGTGGTATACGCCTGCAGGTGGAACAAGTTTGTGGCATGGTGCACAGCAAAGGCTGTGAATCCCCTCTCTGCCCCTCTTTCTGAGGTTCTTCTGTTCCTTCTTTCTCTGGCCCAACAGGGTTCTGCCCTGGGTACCATCAAGGGCTATCTTTGTATATCTCGACCTTCCTCAGGCTTCCTGATCAGCCCTCCCTTTTCAAGTCCCCTGTTGTTAACAGGTTCCTAAAAGGCATTACACACCTCTTCCCTCCTGTTCCGTTTGTGATGCCTCAGTGGGACTAGAACTTGGTTCTTACCTTTCTCATGTGCGCTCCCTTTGAGCCTCTCCATAACTGTCCTCTTCGTCTTCTGACTCTGAAGACAGCCTTTCTGGTGGCCATCACCTCCGCTCGGCGGGTGAGTGAGCTCCAGGCTTTATCATGCAAACCTCCCTTTCTGTCTGTCCATCCAGACAAGGTTATTCTTCGGACGCGTCCGTCCTTCTTGCCAAAGGTGGTTACTGCCTTCCACATTGGGCAGACCATCACTTTGCCCACCTTCTTTCCGCCTCCGCATCCTTCCAGAGAGGAAGAGAGGCTCCACCGTCTGGACCCAAAACGTGCGCTTTCCTTTTATATCAACCGCACACAACACTTCCGGGTGGATGACCAGCTCTTTGTTGGCTACGTGGGCGCCAAAAAGGTCGGGCGGTGCACAAGAGAACCATTTCCCGCTGGGTAACCTTGTGTATCAAAGCCTGCTATTCTTTGGCTAAGAAGGAGCCTCCTGTTGGGCTGCGTGCCCATTCCACCAGGGCAACGGCTGCTACCACGGCCTTAGGCCGCGGTGTTCCGCTGCAGGATATCTGTCAGGCAGCTACGTGGGCCTCGTTGCACACGTTTACCAAGCATTACTGCCTTGACAGTCAGGTCCGGAGGGACGGCTTCTTTGGCCGTTCTGTCCTCCGGGACTTCCTTGTCTGATCTTTGTTCGCAGACCCACCACCGGGGTTGGTATTGCTGGGGTATCTATTCTAAGGTAAGGAATCTGTCACTAACGTCTCTTTCAGATGCACAAGTTACTAACTTGTGTAACGATATATCTGTAAGAGACAGTAGTTGGTGACAGATTCCTTACCGCCCCACCCATCCTCCCCGTTCTGCGAACTGATTTCTAGGGTTAAGGACATCCCTTTCAGGGCCCTAGTATTGTTCAGACACCTATGTCAGCTTCTTGCATGGCTCTGCGTTCCTGGCGCGGAAAGTCGTGTACAGAACTGACGTCAGCGCGCAGGGGCGGCGTCTATGTACTGCCCGCGACGTCATCCCGGCGGTCCCGACGCCGACGACGGACGCGGAGCCGCACGACGCCGCCTACCGACGCGCAAGGGTACTGCTACGCAAAAACTTTCCGGATCCAGCCTGACGCCTGGGGATATTCTAAGGTAAGGAATCTGTCACCAACTACTGTCTCTTACAGATATATCGTTACACAAGTTAGTAACTTGTGCATCTGTCACTGATATGGCATTGTAGAGCTTTGGTGGCCACAGAGGACTTTCCAAATGGTCTGGGGTTTCCATCCCAGAACGCATCAGTTTGGGCTGGTAGAAATGTCAGCAGTATGACTGGCACTGAATTTCTGTTCTGGACTAAGATCAGCTTCAACAAGCATTTGCAATGCAATAGGTCTCGCATTTGCGAGATTTTGAGGCTATTGGCATTGTAAATGACAATGCCTTTTATTCATGTGTTTAAAAAACCTGCAATAATAAAAGGTACTGTCATTTACAATACCAATAGGTCAAAGTTTTGAAAATGCGAGACCTATTGCATTGTAAATGCTTGTTTTTATGTATATTCCGGGCTCCCGCACATAGGTGGGAATATTTAGTGCTTATGACTTTGATGAGGATACCCCTGGACGAGAACTAGGATTACAGGTAAGTAACTTATCCATCCGAGCCCTTCAGCCCGAGGAGAAGTGGACCAAAGGTGTCCCTGTGTGCCCGAGGATCTCCAGGGTCGAGTCCCCCCTGTGGGTTTCTCCGGACTGGTGCCCCAGTACCTGCTTGCAGCCTCTTTGTAACCAGACCGTTCTTCCATTGAAGTGAATGGAACACCCATCGCCATGACACACCCCTGCACCCGAACGTCCCTGAGCCTCCAGAGGTGACCGGTTGGTGTGGCTTTGGACCTTGCCCCCATACTCACCTTAAGTCCTGAAGAACAGTCCCGCAAGTCGCTACTAAGTGCCTGAATGCAATATCTGTATATCCTCCATAGGATAACATTGCCAGTCCAGAAAATGCACGTGTCCATTTCTGAAAACTGTAAAAATTCATAACTCGACAAGTACTTACCTGATTCCGATGATATTGGTATTTAAATTCATATAAAAGTATGCATTACTTTTATAAATTGGTATTATATTTGAGTGTGGTTTCACTTACTGCCTTTTTCTGTGTAATAAATGCTTTGCACTACCCTCTGATGTCTATTTGCTCGCCCACACTACCACAATAGAGAGCATTTGGGTTGTCATTTGTGCCTCTGCAATTCCTTTGGGTTTTGCCTGGACTCTCTGCACAATGTACCTCATTTTGGTGCACTATATAGAGAGCCAGCTTCCTACAGAGATGTCCTGGATAATGAGAATGCTTATCAAGAATATGATTACTAGTAATTGATCATCTTCATTAACCCTAAACCCCTTGTCGTGCCTATGTAGAACTTGAGATGTGGCAGGTACCTGTGGCATTTTTGACATTTCTACAGATGGTGGACACCTTCCAGATACTTATACTTCAGCAGCCTGCTGGTAGACAATGCCCTCACCATCTCTGCCCTCACCATCTCTGCCCTCACCACCTCTGCCCTCACCACCTCTGCCCTCACCACCTCTGCCCTCACCACCTCTGCCCTCACCACCTCTGCCCTCACCACCTCTGCCCTCACCACCTCTGCCCTCCCCACCTCTGCCTCCACCGCCAGCATCCACTGGCCACCCCCATCGCCACGGGTGGACCACCTTTCATATAGAGTCAATCTAAAGCTGGTACCTCCAACTCCTAAGGATATGGGGGACGAATACTCTTCCAAATCACTCTATGCAAATATTTTGATGAAAGGGCATATTACATAATCATGATGCTGCGACAGATGGCTAGTTCCTTCCAAGGCTGGCCAGTCAAGCAGCCCTCATCAGGGCAGACAATACAACATAAATATTTTACATAAGCAAGCCAGGGGGATTGCAGTCTGAACCTCTATTGGAAGAGTCATAGCAATTATGGGATTGGTCCATTTCACACAATCAACTTCGCCGTGGAAAATCTCCAGGGCGGCACAACAATCAAGTAGACTTGCACACTCGACACCTGTGAAACTGAGACGAGTTGGAACTCCTCTAGAAACAAGTCAACTACATCTTCCAAAAATGGTGTCCGTTCACGTTGGATTTGTTGCAACCCAGTAAATTAGAAAATGCCAGTGTTACGAAAGCGGATTTTGGCTGCCAGGGACCATGGTTAGTCCTTTGGATCAGATGGTCCAGCATCTATGCAGATGCCTTTCTTTCACATCCCCGGATTCCCAGGATACTGAGGAAGGTGAAGACATATCAACGTACCCTGATCCTCATTGCTCTGCGTGGCCATGCCAGTACTGATACAGCGTAGTTCTGCAACGATGTACACGTTCAGCGATATTATTGGAAATGCGCCCCAAACTCCTCTACATACGCCAGGGAGAGATACTCCATCACGACTCCAAGTCACTGAACCTGACAGCATGGTACCTGGCCACTTAGAATTTGGTCACTTGGATTTGCAGACCGAATTTAGGAACATATTGGCACAGGCACTTGTGCCAGCAACCACAAATATAATGCCAAGTGGAAGTGTTTTTGTGTCTGCTAAACCAAAGGTTTTCATCCATTGTATATAGAGCCTCATCACATACTCCAATAGTTGTTGGATCTAGCCAAGAGTGGTCTAAAATACTCATCATTATCTGATAATCTACTGAATATCTACATTTAGACGAACAAAAGACATCTCATCATCCATTCTGTTGTCTCAATGAACCATAAAAAGATTTATGAAAGGGAGATTAAGATTTCTATCTGTACGGCGCACTCCAGTGTCATGGGAACTTAACAGTGCCCTGGCTGAGCTAATGCTGCCTATATTCGAACTGATCCAGAAGGCACATCTAATTTCCATCTAGAGGAAAACAGCGCTTCTGCTACCACTAACATCTACAAAAAGGGTATTGAAAATGCAATGATTCACAGTCAAAAAACCTTTCTCCAATTCACAAGGGACAAAGACCCTTCATTCATCACTAAAGTCCTTACTAACTTCCATTTGACCGAAGCTGTCATACTATGCTCAGTATTCCCAAGTCCAATAGCAACAGCAGAAAGATCATTGCACTCTATTGACCAATGGAGGGTCGCTAGGTTCAATATAGATCAGACAAAGGACATCTGTTCACCAGACCAAATGTTTGTGTCTTTCGGTGTGACAGGAAAGGGTAGACCCCTATCCAAACTGTGGATAGCACGTTGGATCTCAGCCTGTATCACCTTCTTGCCCAGCAAAGTAAAAAATCTGCTCCAGGGAAGAGTGAGGACTCATTCCACAAGGAGCATGGCTACGACTGCTGCACTCTGTTGGTGTACCCTTGCAAAACATCTGCTGTGCAGCTGCTTGGAGGAGCAGACACGTGTTCACAAGCGCTACTTGCTTAGTGTGAATACAGAAGCAGACTCAGCAGTAGGACAGTCCTCTGTACCAGGCTTCAGTAAATGTGAGCCTGAGTCCCTAAATTATGATAATTATTGTAGGAAGCTGGCTCTCTATCATGTACCAAAATGAGGTGCACTGTGCAGAGACTCGAGGTATCCCTTACTAGTGTAGAGGGGCTTGCTTTCACAATCCCAAAGTGCTCCTATGTGTGGTAGTGTGGTCGAGCAGCCTTAGGCTTACCTGAAGGAAGTGTTAGGCATTTGTTGCACACACACAGTCAATAAATAATAGAGAAACTCAACACCAATTTAGAAAAATAACATAGATTTTTATATTAATCTAGACACCGAGATCTATGAGATTAGGTAAGTACTTTTCGAGTTAGCGATTTTCAGAAACACAGAAAATACAGCTGTCTGATCTAAGGTATGATCCTCAAATGTGGTAAAGTTATCGTATGGGAGAAACATACACTGCATAGGGGTAATTGCAATTGAGTTACATGGTTGCTCTTTTAGATTTAAGGTAAGTTGGGACCAAGGTCATTAGAACCACCAGCGTTTTCGGTTTACATGCCCTGGTTTATCCAGTTGCAGATGTGCTGGTCGCAACGGTTGCCTTGAACGCTACCCCTGAAGTCAATGGTAAAACCTGTAACAGAAAAAGGCTGCAAGTGGGGACTGGGGTACCAGTCCAGCGGACCCCAAAAGGGGGAGGACTCGGCTCTTGAGGGCCTTTGGAGCAAGGGTGCACTGTCAGTAGAATCTGAAAGAGACACGTTAGTGACAGATTCCTTACCTTAGAATATCCCCAGGCGTCAGGCTGGATCCGGAAAGTTTTTGCGTAGCAGTACCCTTGCGTGTCGGTAGGCGGCGTCGTGCGGCTCCGCGTCCGTCGTCGGCGTCGTGATCGCCGGGATGACGTCGCGGGCAGTACTTAGACGCCGCCCTGCGCGCTGATGTCAGTTCTTCTTTTTCCGCGCCAGCAAGCGCAGATCCGGGAAGAGCAGTGCCCTAGTCATTTTTTGACTAACTTTTTTGGTGAATTTTTTCACTGTTTCTTTCGAATCGACTCCAAGGTGTCGTAGGGATGCCCGGCTTTAAACGTTGCGACGTCTGTGCTCGGATGATGTCCATCACAGACCCGCATCTGGAGTGTCTCTTCTGCCTCGGCCGAGGCCACGACACGAAGTCGTGTTCCGACTGCCGGGCCCTCAACCCGAAAGCTTTGCGAGAGCGGTCTCGAAAGCTCCTCGAGGCCCGGCAGTCGGCTCCGCGCCACACCAAACCCCGGTCGCGTGAGAGGTCGAGGGGTCGGTCGCGGAGTCCTCGCCGGTCGCCGGGATCCAAGTCTTCGTCGTCCGGTAAGTCTAAGCACAAGAAGTCCAAAAGCATCATCGCTCTAGGACTTCGCCTCGCCGGTCTTGCGACTCGGCTGAGGCCCCTCCCGGCACCGTCCCCGCGGCCCCGGACATGCCTGTGGAGTCGCCCCGCAATACCCGTCCTTCCCGGGTTCGGGGGCGGATCCGGCCCAAGTACAGGAATTCCTGTCGGCCATGGCCCGCCTCTTCGGGCCTAAAGGTCCCTCCGGTGCGCCTTCGGGCCCCGCGGGCCCTGATGGGGTTGCCCCGGCGTCGCCGACGACTCCGGTCCCGGCGTCGCTCGTGCCTCCAGCCTCGGTCCCGGCTCCGGCCCCGATCCCGGCTCCGGTGGTACCGCAACCCCCATCGACGCCGGTCGACCTGACCACGCCTCCGCCGGCGTCGATGTCTCCGGTGCCGTTTCTGACGCCGCCCGGGGCTCTGGGCGGCGTCGTCCCCATGTACTCTCCGGCTCCGGACATGGAGCCGGACCGACGCCGCTCGACGCCGGTTCCGGCGCCGATGGGACCTTGGGTCCCAATGTCCCTCCTCCTCCTTATTTTGAACCGGAGGAGGACCAGGAGGACTGGGAGGGGTCTGAGGACCCTCTGGCACAGCAGTGTCAGTATGATGAGGACTGGGCAGATGAACTAGGGGATGCCAGTGGTCTGGATACTTCCCCTGACACTGGCATGCTGTCTCCTCCCGTGGCTACGGAGGAGGGAGCCAATTTTGCAACGGTGTTGCGTAGGGCAGCTGGAGCCTTACATCTCCGACTCCCTACGGTGACGGTCAAGACTAATCTCTTGACAGAAGTGCTTCAGCCGGCAGCCTCCTCCTTGGAGACTGTGCTGCCGTTCAACGATGCACTAACTGACGTTCTTTGGGCGCCTGGTCCAAGCCCAACACAGGGGCTCCTGTGGATAGGAACGTGTCCCGACGCCATCGCCCAGCTCCGGGCGACCCCTTGTTTCTCTCTGTCCACCCCACTCCTGAGAGCTTGGTTGTCCAAGCCTCCGCTTCCCAAACCGCCTTCCCTACCGCCCTCCGGATAGGGAATCCAAACGCCTGGATCAATTTGGGAAGAAGGGTTTTTCTTCCTCCAGTGCTGGCTTGCGGTCCATCAACACCGCTTGTCTTTTGGGCCGATATACCCACTCCTTGTGGGATTCGGTGGCGACTGTTTTGCCCCAGTGTTCTGAGGAGGTCCAGACACTGCTTACCTGCGCCATTGCGGAAGGAAGGGATGCAGCCAAATACACCATACGTTGTGGCCTTGATACCGCCGACTTGCTGGGCAGATCTATTGCAACGACGGTGGCGCTGCGTCGCCACGCCTGGCTGAGAACCACTGGTTTTTCAGGGGATGTCCAGAATACTCTCATGGACATGCCCTTTGATGGAGTCGGTCTTTTTGGTTCCAAAGCAGACCATGCGTTGGAGCGTTTTAAGGACTCACGGGCTACTGCCAAGTCCCTGGGCCTTTATGCTACACGCCCTCCGCTACCTTCTGCTTTTCGCCCCTATCGTGGCCACGGAAGGGGCGCCCAGTCACGTCAGCAGCCCAGCCACCGGCCCGCGCAACAGGCGTCTTCGCGTGGCCGAGGACGTGGATACCGCCATGGTGGTTCGGGCAACCAGCGTGCGGGTCAGGCCACCACCTCCAACCTGTCCGCGGCCTCCAAGCCCTCCTAGTCCCTCCTTTCAGGTGCACAGCACGCCAGTAGGGGGCAGGGTCCGCCATCACCTTCACCACTGGCGTCCCATCACCTCGGACAGGTGGGTCTTGGACGTTGTCCGAAGGGGCTACTCCCTCCCCTTCGAGACCACCCCCCAGCCATGCCACCTCAATTCCACCGCATGTCAGGGGATCACTTGGTACTTCTGCAGAAGGAAGTCACGGCCCTCTTGGCCAAGAGGGCCATCGAGCATGTTCCGACCCCAGAAGTAGGACGTGGTTGCTACTCCCACTACTTCCTGGTGCCCAAAAAGGACAAGGAGGACATGCGTCCTATCTTGGACCTCCGGAACGTCAATCGCTTCCTCCGGAAGGAGAAGTTCAAGATGCTCACCCTAGCTCAGGTCTTGACTGCCCTCGACCCTGGAGACTGGTTGGTAGCGTTGGACTTGCAGGACGCCTATTTCCACATCCTCGTCCTGCCGGCCCACCGGCGTTACCTTCGGTTCACGGTAGGCCTCGAGCATTTTCAGTTCACCGTGCTCCCCTTTGGCTTTACCAGTGCCCCTCGGGTGTTCACGAAAGTGATGGCGGTGGTCGCAGCTCATCTGCGCCGGGCAGGGGTTTCAGTCTTCCCCTACCTCGACGACTGGCTGCTGAAGGCGGGCTCGTCCCAGGCAGTCGTGTCCCACCTCCAGACTACGGCCGAACGCCTGCACTCGCTGGGGTTCTCCATCAATGTGCCGAAGTCGCATCTGATTCCTTCTCCACAGCTCCTTTTCATCGGAGCAGTTCTGGACACGACGCAGTTTCGGGCCTATCCTCCCGAACGGCGAGTCCGGGATATTCAGGCTATGATTCCGATCTTTCAGCCTTTATCCTGGGTTTCGGTACGGATGACCCTGAGGCTGCTGGGCCTCATGGCCTCCTGCATCCTGCTGGTCAATCATGCCAGATGGCATATGCGGGCTCTGCAGTGGGACCTGAAGTTCCAGTGGGCGCAGCACCAGGGCAACCTGTCCGATCACGTCCAGATCTCGGAGGGGACTGCAAAACAGTTGCAGTGGTGGCTCTCGAACCGGCAATGGGTCATGGGCAGATCCCTCTCCCTTCCCCAGCCAGAGCACACAGTTGTGACGGACGCGTCCCTTCTGGGATGGGGCGGTCACATGGGAGAGGCGGAGATCAGAGGCCTCTGGTCTCCGGCGGAGTCCCGGCTCCATATCAACCTTCTGGAGCTCCGGGCGATCCGACTTGCACTTAAGGCATTCCTTCCCTCTGTCAAAGGGAAGGTAGTGCAGGTGTTCACAGACAACACCACCGCCATGTGGTACTGCAACAAACAAGGCGGGGTGGGGTCGTGGACCCTTTGTCAGGAGGCTCTGCGCCTCTGGACATGGCTGGAACATCAGGGCATGTTCCTGATGGTTCAACACCTGGCAGGTTCCCTGAACGCCAGGGCGGACGAACTCAGCCGCAGGTGCATGATGGATCACGAATGGCGTCTTCACTCGGAAGTGGCGCAAGGACTCTTTCTACAGTGGGGAGAGCCTTGGTTAGATCTATTCGCCACCGAAGAGAACGCGCAATGTCATCAGTTCTGCGCGTTGGAATTTCCAAGGCGGCACTCGCTCGGCGACGCTTTTCGTCACGAGTGGAGTTGCGGTCTATTGTACGCCTTTCCGCCTATACCACTTCTACCCAGAGTGTTGAAGAAGATTCGGCACGACCGGGCCCAAGTCATTCTTGTGGCTCCGGACTGGGCTCGAAGAGTTTGGTATCCCGAGCTACTCAGTATGAGCGTAGATCCCCCGATCCGTCTGCCTCTTCGGGAGGATCTTCTGTCGCAGCAGCAGGGGACGGTCCTCCACCCGAACCTGTCCTGTCTACACCTGCTTGCGTGGAGATTGAGCGGCGGCAGTTTATTCCTTTCGACTTGCCTCCCGAAGTTTGTGATGTGATTCTGGCAGCCAGGCGTCCCTCCACTAAGGTGGTATACGCCTGCAGGTGGAACAAATTTGTGGCATGGTGCACAGCAAAGGCTGTGAATCCCCTTTCTGCCCCTCTTTCTGAGGTCCTTCTGTTCCTTCTTTCTCTGGCCCAACAGGGTTCTGCCCTGGGTACCATCAAGGGTTATCTTTGTGCTATCTCGGCCTTCCTCAGGCTCCCTGATCAGCCCTCCTTTTCAAGTCCCCTGTTGTTAACAGGTTCTTAAAAGGCATTACACACCTCTTCCCTCCTGTTCCGTTTGTAATGCCTCAGTGGGACTTGAACTTGGTTCTTACCTTTTAATGTGCGCTCCCTTTGAGCCTCTACATAACTGTCCTCTTCGTCTTCTAACTCTGAAGACAGCCTTTCTGGTGGCCATCACCTCCGCTCGGCGGGTGAGTGAGCTCCAGGCTCTATCTTGCAAACCTCCCTTTCTGTCTGTTCATCCAGACAAGGTTGTTCTTCGGACGCGTCCGTCCTTCATGCCAAAGGTGGTTACTGCCTTCCACATTGGGCAGACCATCACATTGCCTACCTTCTTTCCGCCTCCGCATCCTTCCAGAGAGGAAGAGAGGCTCCACCGTCTGGACCCAAAACGTGCGCTCTCCTTCTATATCGACCGCACAAAACACTTCCGGGTGGATGACCAGCTCTTTGTTGGCTACGTGGGCGCCAAAAAGGTCGGGCGGTGCACAAACGAACCATCTCCCGCTGGGTTACCTTGTGCATCAAGACCTGCTATTCTTTGGCTAAGAAGGAGCCTCCTGTTGGGCTGCGTGCCCATTCCACCAGGGCCACGGCCTTAGGCCGCGGTGTTCCGCTGCCGGTTATCTGTCAGGCAGCTACGTGGGCCTCGCTGCACACGTTTACAAAGCATTACTGCCTTGACAGTCAGGTCCGGAGGGACGGCTTCTTTGGCCGTTCTGTCCTCCAGGACTTCCTTGTCTGATCTTTGTTCGCAGACCCACCACCGGGGTTGGTATTGCTGGGGTATCTATTCTAAGGTAAGGAATCTGTCACTAACGTGTCTCTTTCAGATGCACAAGTTACTAACTTGTGTAACGATATATCTGTAAGAGACAGTAGTTAGTGACAGATTCCTACCGCCCCACCCATCCTCCCCGTTCTGCGACCTGATTTCTAGGGTTAAGGACATCCCTTTCAGGGCCCTAGTATTTTTCAGACACCTATGTCAGCTTCTTGCATGGCTCTGCGTTCCTGGCGCGGAAAGTCGTGTACAGAACTGACGTCAGCGCGCAGGGGCGGCGTCTAAGTACTGCCCGCGACGTCATCCCGGCGATCACGACGCCGACGACGGACGCGGAGCCGCACGACGCCGCCTACCGACGCGCAAGGGTACTGCTACGCAAAAACTTTCCGGATCCAGCCTGACGCCTGGGGATATTCTAAGGTAAGGAATCTGTCACTAACTACTGTCTCTTACAGATATATCGTTACACAAGTTAGTAACTTGTGCTTCAGGCTCAGGCTGTGGAGCTTGGGGTGCAGAGGCGTTTTGTCTGGCGGGTTGCTTGCATTGAAGGCTCTCACTTTTAGGGTCTGCCTGGAGATGGGGACAAAACAGGACAGCAGGGCCACTGTAGGTGCTGGCGTTGGTGAAGCCGACATCCCTCTTCGGTAGGTTGGTCTTGGCAGTATTGGTGTCCGGGCTGGACACTAAACAACCCACAAGAACTGACCCCATCTTTGGTTTCCAACTGACTTATCCCCAAATCCCCACGTGCAGCATTTTTCTGCTTACAGGTTTTGCCATAGACTTCAGCGGTAGCGTTTGAGGCTACACTTGCGACCAGCACCTCTGCAACCGGACACACCAGGGCAGGTAACCCAAAACTGCTGCTGATTGTAAGGACCTTGACCCTTACTTGCCTCAAGACCAGAAGAACTACCCTGTAAGCCGATTGCAATTGACCCTATACAGTGAATGTTTCTCCCACAGGATAACATTACTGCGTTCGAGGCTCATACCTCAAATCAGCTGTATTTTCTAAGTTCCTGAAAATCGCGAGCTCGAAAAGTACTTAACTAATCTAGTGGATCTTGGTGTCTAAATAAATATAAAAATTATATTTTTCTAAATTGTCGTTTTTCCTTATTTAGTGTGTCTTTCTTTATTGACTGTGTGTGCAACAGATGCCTAACATACTCCTCTGATAAACCTAAGGCTGCTCGACCACATTACCACAAATGGAGCACCTTAGGACTGCTAGAGCGGCCCCTGTACACTAATAAGCGATACCTGGAGACTCTGCACAGTGCACCTCATTTTGGTATGCTAGGTAGAGAGCCAGCTTCCTACAACCTAAAGATGGGGACAAAACAGGACAACGGGCCACTCTCTGTGCTGGCATCGGTGATGGTGGCGTCCCACATCGATAGGTATGTCTTGGCGGTGTTGGTGTCCATGCTAGACACTAAACAAGCCTTGGCTGCTGCAAGGACTCCGGTACTCCGGGTATTGATGCAGGGCGGCTCCTGGGGGTCCTGGCATCACCAAACTTGGTAGGGAGATGGACATGACCTCCTGGATCACAGATACCTTCTCCTGGGATGCTGCTTCCTCGGTTGACCCAGGGGTCAGCAGATCGGTGTACCAGGTCGGTTGCTGCAGGGAAGTGGCTCCTCCAGTTCAAGGGACATGCTGGCTGGTTTGCAAAGTGCCTGCAGCCCCCGGAGGCTTTTGGAGGATGCACAGCTGCAGCACAAGTTGGGTCTTTGTAGTTATCGAGACAGGAGCAGGCAGGCAGCGTTTGGCGCCAAGCTACAGCTTGTCCACAGTTCTTGCGTTCCTTCGGCTCTTCTTTGTCCTTCTTTAGTCAGGTGCCCCTCAGTTCCTGTGGTCAGTGGGCCACCTAAATACTGAATTTAGGCGCGTTAAAGGGGAGTGAAGGGTAGTAGCCAATGTATTTACCCTTGGGATCACTACACCCCCCCTATATGATCACTTCCTATGGGTAGTGGGCATAACCCTGTCCCGGAGTTCTTAATTTCACCAAAAACAAGATGGTGGAATCCTTCTTTTGTGGGGCACATCAGGTAGCCTACATTGGGGGTGTGACTAGCCGGGTGGTGAAACACACCTACTTTATAGTTAATTTCCCACCTCTCCTGATGCCAAATGGGCCTGAGGGCAGGGGGTGGCATCTCCCAATACTGGGGAAAGCCAGGGTTTCATAAAAAAGGTGGCAGGGGCTTTGAGATCCCTGGACTTGATATGATAAATCACTAGCCATCCTGCTGAAGTAGGTGTGAATACCTTCCATCAGAGCAGGCCTTGTTTCTACCCTCAGACAACGTGGGCTCTCACCTGCGGATGGTCAAAAACATACCTGTGTTGGCAGTCTGGACAGTACCAGTCTGCTAGCACACTAGAAGACGAGTAGGTTTCAGAGGGACCTCTAAGTTGCCCTCTGTGTGCAGGTCATAATAAATCCAATAGTGGTGATACCAAACATCATAGGTTTCAGTGAAGCCATCATGTAGGTGGGGAACTTGTAATGACCAGTGCCCAGTACATATACGTAAGATGGCTTCCCTGTTCACATGTACAATCTAGTAATTGAACTAGACAGCGCAGGGGCATATCTGCTCATGCAGATATGTCCTCACATGTAATATAATGCACCCTGTCTTAGGGCTACAAGGCCTGCTGTAGGGGTGACCTACATATATCTCATGCAGTGACTTTGGCATTGCACACAGTTGGTTTCCCATGTCGTGTTTTCACTCATGGTTTGCACCATGACACGTAGTCTACAATGGCAGGCTTAATGCAATTTGTATGGGGGCCGCTTAGAAAAAAGCTGAAAACCCATCTGTTCCCTAGGGTTTAGTTCTGGACGCAGTGGCATCTAACACGCCCTCACCCTCACTATGGACCTTGCTCTCCTAGCGCTGTGATATCCTTTCGGATGAATGTTGTGCTTTATAAATAAGGGTGGCATAATACATGCTGCAGCCCTTAGGGACCCTCTGTAGTACCCATGATCTAGGTACCGGGGGTACCCCTAACTAGTGACTCACCGGGGCACTAAAGTGTGTGCCAATTGTGTGACAACCATTTGACCTTGTTTTAGGAAAAGAGCACTGGGTGCCTGGTTAGCAGGGTCTCAGTGCACAGCAGTCGAAAAACCTCTGTACCAGTGTCAAAAAAGTGGGTGTGACCATGACAAAAAGGGGCACTTTCCTACAATGATTTACTGCTTACTATTCTGATTCAACCATGTCACTATATAAAAGATCCAATGCTTGAGAAGAAATTAGTTACTTGCTTGTACATCCAGTTCTCCAGTGTTTGTATGTTTCAAATTTTCAGATGTGGCCCTCCCTGCTTCCTGGTCAGAGGCTCATTTATTATATTATATTCTCACTCTTCTGCTATGAAATCTGAGCTACTGTGGTCTTTTGGAGAGGAGGTGGGGAGAGAGTAGGAAAGGTGGCACTTAACTACTCCATGGCTAAAGTTCGTCTCGTTTCGAATGATATGCTACTAAACAATCACTGTTGAAGGCGGTGGCCATTTTAACACTGTTTACTGCTTTTAAGATTACTGGGGCTTCACAGTTTGATGGCGGGGAATGATTCAAGCATGTGAAAATATGAAAGATACCAGTGCTGTAGAACTGGAATTTCAGGCAACTAACTAATTTCTGTCTTAAGTTCATAGCCTGTGTGATCTGATATTCTTGTTGTCATTACCTTGACCGAAACGTCTGGCGGTGCAAGGCTTGTCCACAAATCTGAACCTAAATGACTTTCCCAGCCTCATGCCTTCTAGGCTGCTAAGTCTCTCTACCACATGAAACTGTCCTCCTTTGATTTGGTCAATGACTGTTTGGATGTTTCCAAACAAATCCCTAAGTGTGATCATCTTCTGGTGAGGGAGCAGGTTCCCCATTTTTCCACCAATTGGGAAATGACTGTGACTGATGGCTGGTTCATTGAATTAAATATGCAAGGACGTTGCCCTCTCTGTGGACTGCTGTCCTTCCAGCAGGAAGTACTCTCCAGCACTTGACTTGATTTTGGAGGTAGATGTTTCCCTGCTGGGCCATAAAGGTGGTGCATGTGAGTAAGTGCCTCTTTTTGCATGGTTAGCCCCCACTTTTTGCCTGGTTTTGATGTGGTTTCAATTGAAGTGCACAGGGTCCCTGCCAACCAGGTCCCCTGTGCCAGTGCTGCTTCCTCAAAAACAAATCCCCAAGTGGTACTCTGGGTCCCTAGGGCATGGGAGTTGAGGAGGGACGACCCCCCCCCCCTCACTGGGACTATGCCACTTTCGTTTTCTCCCTCACAGGGGCATGCAAGCTGCAATAGCCATAGAGAGTTAATGGGCTGGAAACTGGACAACTCAGGTTCCACAGTACCATGATGGCTTCACTAAACGTAGGAGTGTTTGGTACCAAACTACTCCTCTCAATAAATCCCCACTGCTGCCAGTGTGGGATTTATTGTACCGTGTACCCAGAGGGCACCTCAGACGTGCCCCCTGAAACACTACCAACCCTGATGTGGTCTGTGACCGGCTGCAGGCGGCCAGCCACCACTAGACATGTTTCTGGACCCCTGGGTCGAGAGCCCCTTCTTTCTGGGACCAGAAACAATGCACATCCTGGGCAGAAATGTAACCTCTCCGCCCCCAGGATTCGCCAGTCCTCGGTGAAGGAAGCTTCAAAGGCCTGCCGCCTTTGTAATGTGACCTCCAGCCTCTGCTGCTAGCAGCAGATGGCAGCCCCCAGTTTACACCCCCCACTTTGGGTGGGAAAATCAGTGGGAAAACTTAAGAAGAATAGGAGGTGTGCCCCCTCTTCCAACTCCACCCCTAAGGTGGGAGAGGCGAAGTGAAGCACATCTTTCAGTCCCTGCCATCTTGAAGATGGGGAGGTCCCTCTGATCAGGGCTAGGTCTATCGCCCCTGCCTCCCACAGGAGGGTGGTATAAAAGAGGATGTAGTCACCCCAGGTAAAGGTGCCCATTGGACCTACGTGCTACTCCCCTAAAACCCCCCTAAGTTTAGCATTTAGGTGGCTCCCTCAGACCTGGAAACTAGACCTGCGACGACCTAAGAAAAAAGATGACCCTGCAGAGACTGCCTTGGTCTTGTCCCTACCCGACCTGTCTTCAGCTTCTGCGAACCTGCGACCTGTCTTGCAGCCAGCTGTCTGAAAACCCAGATCTCCTGATCTCCACGACTGCACCTGCAGTGTGAATACAGAGGCTCCCCCTGGACAGGACCGGCTCTGGTAAGTAGACTCCGATGTTGAAAGGCACCCCTGCACCCGAAGCCCCTAGGCCTTGGTGAGCTGAACCGGCGGTGCCCCTACAACCCCCTACATCTCGAACTACCCCTGCTGTCATTGGTCTTCCTCTTGCAACCTCCAGTGCCACGCCTGCGGCCTCTATACCAAAAGAAGAATCCCCATTGAAAAGCATTGGGTGCCCAACGTCGAAATTGCACTCTGCACCCGGCCGCCCCTGTGCCGCTGGTTGTGTATGTTTGTTGCTGCTTTGTGGATTCCCCTCCCTATTCCACGTGCTTAACCTAATCCCCAAAGCTTGGCCCCCTGCAACCGATCTACTTACCTGCAAGCAGTGTGTCTCCAGGCACCCCCTTTCTCCATTGGAAAGCATTGGGCCGAACTCCGATTTTGACCTCTGCACCCATCCGCCCCACTGCCGCTGGTGGTTCAGTTTTGGTACTCACCTGACCCCTGGCCATTGACGACTATTGGTTCCGAAGACTGGGACTGTAAGTGCAGTACTTACCTGTGTAACCGCAATATTGTTTTCCCCATAGGATAACATTGGACTGTGCTGAAAAGTTTTAAGTGTCGATTTTTCAAAGTGAAAAGTAGTTTTAATTAAAAACGTACTTACCTTATTACCAAGATCTTGGTCTTAAAATAAAATGCAAACAAAGTATACTTTTCTAAAGTTGGTTTTGATCTCCTCGAGTTGTGAGTTCATTATTGATCACTGTTGTGCAATAAATGTCTTCCACTCCTCTGTGTTAGGCCTAAGGCTGCTTGCCCACACTACCACTAATAGAGCACTCTGGGTTTTACATTCAGCCCTGTACTCTTTTGGGGAACCCCTGGACTCTGTGCGTGGTATTACCACTTAATAGCAATATTCTATACAGAGCCAGCTTCTTACAGTGCCCATAGAGGAAATGCGCATAGGATTATACTTGCTTTACTTCTTGGTTGCCAAGGAGGATGGAGGTCTGAAACCCAATGTTAACCTCTATTCCTTTAACCTGTGCATCTGCGAGGGCAAGTTCAAGATGTTGTTCTTAAAGCAAGGCCTGCTGTGGGAGGGTTGACTGGTGTCTCTGGACCCACAGGATACTTTTATTCACCTACCAATCCTCCTTGACCCAGATGTCATCTGAAGTGCACCATGGGGTCCGGGAATTATCACTTTTGCAGCGTGAATCTTTTCTGTATTCATATGTTGTGCGTTATTCCACCATCTAGTGGTTGGGTCCAGAATGTTGATTATCTGTTTTTTTTTTTTTGATCTGGGTATTGTCTATGTTGACCAGCATTTGTGCCATGTCCACCCAGCAATGACGTCAGACGTACACTCCGGAAGTCCCTGCACACATTTGCCATCTCTAAATTCTTTTTTCCGCCACTATGTCTGGATGCACGATCGAGAGCTCAGTTGTTGTAGCAGGAAAATCAAGTTTTTCAGCAAGAAAAATCGACAGGATTGTTGGAAATCTATAAAAGAATACAGAGGCACCACAAAAAACTGAAAGTTTAGGGATTTTCACTGAAAAGTCTGTGGACCAGTTGGTTGGAGAATGAGAGAAGGTTACTGCATGCACCCTTTAGATTTTGCCTCAAGTGCCACCATAGGTTTTTCCAAACGATCAGCAACAAAGTGTGCAGTCTTTGTTTGCTGAAGGATAACAGTGCTTAGGGCTGTGATGCATGTGCCAAGTTTCAACCAAAGACCTTGAAGACTTGAGAAAAACGAAGGTGGATTCACTATTTAATGGTGCAATCCCTGCACAACCTTACTTCCTTGAACAACCTGGGTTGGTCAAGGAACATCTTCAGTGCACTGTGACCCTTTTCCATGTCTAAGTATTTTCGATAAACACACAAAATTCTCATCTTACTCCAAGCAGAGGCTGACCTTCAAAGGGGCAGTACTAGACACTACCTGCATGAAAGCTCTTCCTCGGATCTTTGTGGATATGCAGGATATGATTATAATGTTTCGGACTCTGACACAATTCTTGTTCTGTGTCTGAGTACCTCATTATAGGAATAAATGAGACACACAATTAAGAATAAATCCAAGACCAATTTAGAAAATTAACACATTTTTATATGAATTTCAACCCTAAGAACTTTGTGATCAAGTAAGTACTTTTTGAGTTGTTCATTTTTACAGGTAATCAAAATGTTCAATTAAATGCGTCTTTACGCTGCAATGCTTTGCTATAGGGAAAAAGGCATATATTGCATACAGTTTCCGGGGGTCCCTTTCAGGACTAAACGTGTTAGGGGACCAAGGTTCAAAGAACCACCAGCAGTTAGTCTTTACCTGCCCTGTAGCGTCCGGGTGCAGACGTGCTGGTCTGTTTGGTAGCTTTGTGCGTTACACCGAAGGAGAGACGGGGGGAGGGGGGGTTGGCACCTAGAAACAGGCTGCAGTGGCGGACTTTGGGACAAGTCTGGAAGCTCGCAATGGGGAAGGCTCGGTTTGTGAGGGCCCTGGGAGCAAGGAAGCACAGTCTGTTCTCCGGAACCCGGGTTGGGGGTGCTCGGGTGCAGAGTGGTTAGGTTGGCTGAGCTTGTTCGTCATGGGCACTCACGGTTGTCAGTCTCGCCGGTTGCGGGGACAAAAACAGGACAGCTGGGCCGATCTTGAAGTGGGTTTGTGCGGTGCCAACGTCCCTTGACGGCGGCTCGGTTTTGGAGTCTGGATTGGGCTCAGACGGGCTTTGCTTGCTGCAAGGGGTAAGGTACCCCGGGTATTGGTGCTGTGCAGCTCCAGTTGGTCCAGGCATCTTTTCACTTGGTCCAGAGACAGATCTGGCCTTCTGGACCACGGAGACCTCTTGCTGGGTGGTTGCTGCGTTTGTGGTATTGGGGGCAGCAGAACGGTGTACCGGACTTTGCTGTTTGGTGCCTGCAAGCTGCAGCGGAGTAGCTCCTCTACTCCAAGGGAGATAGCTGGTATTTGCAAAGTGCCGACAGTCCACCAGGGTTCTTGGCGGATGCACTGCAACAGGACAAGTCGGTTTGTCACGATTATCAGGACAGGTGAAGGAAGGCAGGGTTTGGCACCAAAAAGTCCGCAGCTGGTCCTCAGTTCTTGCTTCTTCGCTCTTCTTTGTCCTCTTCTTGTGTCCGTCTAATCGAGGTTCCTGCTGTCAGGGGTGCCACCTAAATACTCAATTTAGGGGCACTAAGGAGAGTGTAATGTAGTAGCCAATGGGCTACTTACCTCTGGGGTGCCTATACCCCCTTTGACAGCTTCCTGTGGGGAGTGGGCATAACCCTGACCCAGTGTATCTAATTTCACCACAAACCAAGGTAGTGGAATTCTACTTTTCGTGTTCACTTCAGGTAGCCCCCTTAGGGGTGTAACCAGCGTGATAGTGAACACGCCTCCTGGCTAGCTAATTTTCCCACCTGTCCTAGTGCCAAATTGACCCTGGGCCGGGGTGGTATTTTCCCCTGTCTGGGGGAAGCCGGGGTCGCATATCAAAGGCGGCAGAGGCCTTTTAAGTATCTAGCCTTGATATGCTGAATACTAGCCATCCTGCTTGGAGGAGGTGACAACACTTCTAGCCTGAGCATGTATTGTTTCTGACCTGCGTGGGCTCTCACCTCCAGGGGGTCAGAAACACGTCTGTGGCAGGCTGGTTCAGAACAGTCAGCCAGCCCATTAGAGGTTGGTAGGTTTTCAGGGGGCACCTCTAAGATGCCCTCTGGCTGCATGTCATAATAAATCTAGCCCTGGCATCAATACAGATTTATTTAGATTAGGTCTCGCGCCTAGCGTTGCACTGCGCAGCAGTGCTCGCGCAGCGCCAGACATTTAGTAGGTGAAAAACGGGGATTCAGCACTGACCTAGGAATCGCACACGCTTGTGCGTGTGCGATTCCTTTGTGCTAACCCATTGGCCTTTTCGTGCGTCTTTGTATAAAGACTGCACGCATTGTAGCAAGCGGCGCATTGCTCGCCCATGGCCTATTGGTGTCTTATTACGCGCTTGGTGCGCGTAATAGACACCAATAGGCCATGGGCGGAGCAATGCGCCCGCCTTTGGCCAATTGCGTGCAGTCTTTTTTATTACTCGTCTTGCCTGCATGCACGCGGAGGAGCGGGAAGGCGGCGTCAGCAGCGCCGCCACTGGAAGCGGAGGCCATGTTATCGGCCAAAAAGTCTGCTGCGCACCGCGCTCGCAAGAGCGGGAGCTCCGCAGTGATGTATGACTTTTGTTTGGGAGGCACAAGGCCCCGGAGATATAGTTACTTAAGGCTGCGTTATGTGTCAGGCGTTAAATTGAAGACGTCCGTGACGCCAGCCTGCAGAAGACGAGATAGAGAAAGGCGGGAGGCGCCACGCCCAGCGCCCTCTAGTTGGATGTGAAGCTTGGAGCACCCGTGCCCCGTGCGAGGGGCTGCAACAAGCTCCAGAAGGAGCATTTGAGCAGTTAAAGATGCGCTCGCCTAGCTTGAGGGTGGGAGAAGATTACACTTCCGTTTTTGTTAGGAGCCAGCTTGTGTTTTTTTTGTTGGAAACCGGCTTATCTTTTATATTTCATTTTTTATGTTTGTTTCATACGTATTCGTAAGTTGTACTCGAGTTGAGAGGAGAGGAGAATGTCAATTGTCCAAAGCCTCCAGAGCCCTGTCTCCCCAAAAGACAGCTGTTCTTGCCACATTTAAACATATATGTACATCGTTCCACTGTCGCCACTGAAAAGGTTGAAGGCCGAGCGCGTTATGTATGGATTCAAGAATGTGTTAAGCAGAGTACATACATCTTAATATAAACCCAAGCGCTATTTCATTACACTTGGACCATGTGCCCTACAGATTATGTATGGACCTCGGGAGCAGACCGAATCCCTACACACCAGTCTCTGGCGGCTGCCTTTAAAGGATCTGCAGAGTAAAGAAAATCTCCCAAAAGCACATTCAAAACCTGTGAAGAAAGGGACCAGATCACCTGCAGATTCCACACAAATCGCTGCATTGGGCCCGTGATCCGACTGGCACTGCGAAATCTACTCTGACGGTTACACACGTGGTGCAGTTGCATTAACCTGGCATGCTTTCTTAGCAGTCACATCATGTGCACACCAAGTGGTCATATATGGGCTACAACAAGCACACAACTGTGGCAGCCAGGTACACACCACCAAGCTCACTTAAGGCGTTTATCGCCAACATGGAGCTGCACTATTCTCTGCAATGTGAATTCAACCCGCTGAACCATTGCCAGGTTAGTTTCAGCAGAAAGCTCCTGGTGAAGGTCAGTAGAATCGCTTTTAAAGAGTCCACCGCTGCCTCAGACAAGGAGCTGCAGTATTTAGAGTGCTCAGTTGTATGGCTCCAGTGAAGCTTGAAGGTATTTTGGAACTTGTAATATTTTGCTTTACATCTGTTCCAGTATTCAGCTGTTGGTCCCCCACAGGGTCTAAGAGTAATCCAATACTCTGCCACACTACGTTTCACTTCTTTCCTCAATTTAAGGTTCAGTATCACATTGCGCACACATTTCTTATGTAGATTTCAGTTTAGACCAATCTTCTGAGGCCTTCAGCTTTTCAGGAATTGCTCTGACCTGAATGTTTCAAACAGTAGCGTTAATATATGTTCATTCTTAAAAGACCTTGCAGTTTTTGGTTGAAACCAAAAATGCTAGTTTATAACCTGCTTAAACAAATTGTCATTTTCTGTTTAAGCCTGAAACAATGATCCCCCTCCCCCACAGAAAGAGGGGAGGACTGTTTTTGTTGCCTCCTCTTTTGATGGCAGAAGGAGATAGCCCGGTGTACAGCAGGGTCTACAGGCCAGGGTCGGATTGGGATCACAATTTGGCCTGGGCACTGACGAAAAAAGTGGCCGACATTCGCGGGGCGTGGCCCACATTCGCGGGCGTGCCCTTTCATGAAACACACAAGGAATGTAAGTGGGAGGATATTGTTCTTGGGAAGGACACAGGGCCAAGGTGACAATGTCCTACAAGCTGAACAACTGAAAAACAGCGAGGCCCCTTTGTCTTAAAAATTATTCCCCAGCCCTCCAGCGCAGGAGCACCTGAAAAGCAGCGAGGCCCCTTTCTATTACAAAATTATTCCCCAGCCCTCCAGCGCAGGAGCACCTGAAAAACAGCGAGGCCCCTTTCTCCTAAAAATGATTCCCCAGCCCTCCAGGGCAGGAGCACCTGAAAAACAGCGAGGCCCCTTTCTATTAAAAAAAATATTCCCCAGCCCTCCAGCGCAGGAGCACCTGAAAAACGGTGAGGCCCCATTCTCCTAAAAAATTATTCCCCAGCCCTCCAGGGCAGGAGCACCTGAAAAACCGCAAGACCCCTTTCTCTTAAAAAAATTATTCCCCAGCCCTCCAGAGCAGGAGCACCAGAAAAACAGCGAGGCCCCTTCGTCCTAAAAAATTATTCCCCAGCCCTCCAGCGCAGGAGCACCTGAAAAACAGCCAGGCCCCAGCTATTTGTAAATTACTCAGCCCTCCCCAGCCCTTCACTGCCTCGGGGCAATGGCCTGGCAGGAGAGGGGATAAAGCAAAAAACACAGCTGCTGGGCCATCCATGGGGGTGGGGTTAAGGTGAAGATGGTGCCAGTTCCCAACATTACCTGGCCCCCACAGCGAGACCCATTCTTCCTCGCCCACTATGCCCTGAATGAGAAGGGCTGTGGGCGAGGTGTTAATGAAAACACTGTTTCAGGACTGCGTGGGCCCCAGGGGGGCCGAGGTGAAAATGGCTCAATGGCCTGAGCAACACCTGGCCCCCGGTGAGGCCGATTCTGGCACACAATCACCCCTCCCCAGGCCACCATCAGCGTGATTGCTTGGCAGGGCAGGGGGTCAAGGAGAGGCCACAGCTGATCATCGCTGAAGGGCCGCACAGCGAGGCTGCTTTCCTCTTCCTGTCAGTGCTCTCTGTGGACTGGGAAAGGGGGAAAAAACGGCCCACAGAGGGCACTGAGACACCGGCCCTTCGGCCAATGCCCGAGTGCCCGCATTACCAATCCGTCCCTGCTACAAGCACTGGCTCCTTTGTAATGCCTGCCAGTCCAGACAGGTTTACACGTTGGGGTGGAAGCATGGTCGTTTTGGGCCTGTGTTAGGGACATGCGGGTGCTCTACTACCCACCCCTTGGGCCACATCTGTTGGACTTTGGGACCCATCATGTCTTTATTCTTTGCGCTACATGTGGAGGTATGCTGGCATCCTGTTCTCCACCCTACAAAAAAAATCTATTTTGAATAATTAATTCAACATCCAGAGGTCGAAGTGGACGAGACCGGAGGGTGACGACATGCACATACTGAAATGTACATAAATTAAGGTAAAAGATCACAGAAAACGTACAGAATATTTTATTTAGCCACACCTTTGACCCCGCCCTTACGCTCATTGATCCCCGCCCCCCACTGCATGAAGAATCACAGCTCCCATACTTTTTAGGTCGAGCCTGGGCAGCGCATGCGCTGATCTGCGAGGCATGCTGTATTCAGTTAGGGATTTGAAGCTCCGCCCATGTTTTTCATTGGCTTGTGTCATTGTCCTTTGTAAATGCTGGCTTCTGATTACTTAATCACCTTGTTAGTCCCTCCTTAGTACCGCCTTGTCTTCATTTTAAACCTCCCATGAGGACTGGCCCTTTTACTTCTGTTGCTACACTGTATGTTTTATTTTGTATGTAAGCACTATTTTCTTTAATGAGTTTTGCCTTACTGCAGGCATGACGTGCTTTCCTTACATTCAGCGCGCCATGCATGCTTTCACTTTCCAAGCAGCCGGGACAATGGCAGCCGCGTCTTTGCAATGCCATAGGTCTTGCATTTAGGAGAGTTTGAGCTATTGGCAATGTAAATGCCAATAGCTTAAACTCTTGCAAATGCGAGACCTATTGCATTGCAAATAGTTTTTTGTTGTCAAAGCCCCCATGCCGTACTTTTATGTGCATGAAGACCGCGCCCCTCTCTTGAAGCCATACCTGACACTCTTTCCATCTCTTTGTCACTCTGTTTCTGCTTTTTACCCATCCGTTCTGCCCTCATCAGCCGTATGATGAGCACAACAGGAAAGAGCCGTGGAGTTCTGCTCTCCACACTCATTACTTTATTAATGTACTTTAATGTGTCTCCCGAAGTGGGTCGGGTATGCCCAGACGTGGGTCCCTTGCTTACAATGCCAACCGCTCAAACGCTCGTAAATGCGAGACCTATTGCATTGCAAATGCTTGTTGTCTAATGTTGATGCTCTTTGAGTGTGCCCTGGTTTCCTTCCAACCAGGTACCCTGGACCTATGTTCTTTACCTAAACGGTACTGTTGCAAAACCCAATTGGCAACTCTCTGGCCACATGTAAGTCCCTTGTAAAAGGTACCATAGGTACCAAGGGTACTGTCACCAGGAAAGGCCCCTAAGGCCTGCAGCACTTCATGTGCCACCCTTAGAGGCCCTGTACCTTTATACACACACACACACACACACACACACACACACACACACACAAACACACACACTGCCATTGCAGGATGCGTGTTTTGGTGCAGAGCAAAGTGAAGTCGATATAGCACACCACCCTGTGTGCCATGCCTACAATCCTCCGCCCTGGCATAGGTAACCTACCCCTCTAGCTGGGTGCACTGTACAAGTGGTGAGGGTGCAGGTGCATGATCCCTGTATCCCTACAGTGTCTAAGTCAATTCTTAGACATTGTAAGTGCAGTAAAAGCCATAAAGAGTATACTGTGTGGGAGTTTGTCATTACGAACTCCAAAGCACCATAATGGCTTTACTGAAAACTAGGAAGTTTGGTATCAAACGTCTAAGCACATTAAACCCACACTGATGTCAGTGTGGGATTCAATGAAAAATGCACTCAGAGGGCATTTTAGAGCTGGGAAAGGCTTATGCCCCCCTCCCACTGGAGGGTGGCATAATAGGGGGTGTACCCACCCCAGGGAAGGGACCCATTGGTCCCAACCTTTTTACCTACTTGTAATGCCCCTAAATCTAGTATTAAGGGGCACCCCTGAACCTTGCTTCCTCAGACCAGAAGAAACTACAAAAAAAGGACCGAACAGCCATGCCGAAGCTAACAAGAGGAAGACGGTCACTGACTTGGCCCCAGCCCTACCAGCCTGTCTCCACCTCCAACCTGCTCCTGCAAAATCCCGGTGTGTCCTGCAGCCAGCAACCTCGAAAACCCCAGAGGACCTGCCTACCTTCAACCACAAAGACTGTGTCTCCTGTGAACACCGGATTTGTTTATCTCCAACCTCTGGCTCCGGCCGAACACCGCGAATCCGCACCACTCTGCACCCGCCGTCCACGGCCTGGGCTCGAGTGGGCAAACACCACCAGGAGGTCCCCCCGGCGATCCTGACCCGAGATCCGGCGACCCCTGACCTGCCTCAAACCTCCAGCCGACGCCTGCAGCCCAAATCCGGAACGTCCCCCCAGCCGCGACCAGGAGCTGGTCAGAAGATCCGACCCTAAAAGGCACCCCTGCACCCGACGCCCCACGGCCTTGGGTGGTCCAACCAACGATGCCTAGCCAACCCCCAAGATCCCAACTTACCTCTCGAAGTGATGGTCGCACCCAGAAGACCTTCGTCCCCAAGCCTGCAGTGCCTTTGCAAACCGGAGGATCCCCATTGCAAAGAGGGCGCCCAATGTCGAAACAGCACCCTGCACCCGGCCACCCTAGTGCCGCTGAGGGTGCACCTTTGGTGCTACTTTGTTTCCCCATTTGCCCTGAGCTAAAGTCCTTTGCTCCCTCAACTAAGTGGCCTGCTCGCCAGCAGCCACCAACCAGAGGCCCCCTATCCCCCATTGGATAACATTGGGCCTCAACACTCTGCACCCGGCCGCCCTAGTGCCGCTGAGGGTGCAGAGTGCTCGAATGGGTCCAGGGGCCAGAAACGCTGGCCAATTTCGATCATACTCGGGTGATGAATTAAGAGCCCTTGATCTCAGATCCAGCCCCCTAAAACTAGAAACAGTAAATATACTCCAGAGAGGACTCCTCATCTCACAGGAGAGGGAGACACCTATCTCTACACCCACACACAACCCTGGTAGTTACAACCCAGGTGGCAGTAATATGAAAATCTCTGTCCTCAACACGCGCTCCCTACAGAAACATGCCCTTGAGGTTTTCACCCTCCTACAAGAGGAGGCCCCTGACATCCTTGCCCTGACTGAAACATGGCTCGATGAGGACTCCGGACCTACTATGACTGCATCACTTCCTGATGGTTATGACGCCACCTGGCATAACAGGTCAGCTGGAAAAAGAGATGGGGGGGGGGGGGGTGGCGCGCTTGTACAAAAATCAGCTGACAATTGAGAAGTTGTCAGGAGAAAACTTGGAAGGGGCAGATATTTTAATAATTAAGGTCTGTCACAGCTCTTCAAGCCTAGCAATCTTGGTAGCATACCGCCCACCTAAATGCCCCCGCGTTTCGTGGATCTCCTCATCGAATGTGTCACCAACCTCTGCTCAAGATTCCAACAACTTCTGGTGGTAGGAGACTTTACCACTGGGACCAACAACCCAGAGGGGCACAGGCCCAACAGTTAGAGGATACGTTCACCACTCTTGGGTTGAAACAGCTAGTAACGACCCCGACCCACGAGAAGGGACACACCCTAGACCTGGTTTGGGCAACCCTTCCATTAGTGAACCTAGTAGATACTACTCCTTGTGAGTGGTCAGACCATTATTTTATCAATCTTCTACTTCCCCTAGCTAGGCGCGATGTACGCCCGCCACCCAACTGGAAACTGGTACGAAGTTGGAATAAAATTGAGGGTTCCAGCTTAGAGAACACCCTTCGAGAAAACCCCACTAGGAGGCCAGAGACAGCTGATATGGAAGAGTGGACTGAATCCATCTCCAGTCAGCTATCATCTGCCATTAATAAATTAGCCCCAGTCAAGAAAATTAAAGTTGGAAACAAGGGCAAGGGCGCACCTTGGTTCACGGAAGAGCTCAGGGCCCTGAAACGTACGCTTTGCCACCACGAAAGACTGTGGCGCAAAGCCTATGAGCCACAGGCTCTCGTAGATTACAGGGCTAAAGTCTCCACCTATAAAAAAGCGCTTCTTAGTAGGAAAGCCGAATACTATGAAAATAGGATCTTGGAGGCAACGAACAAACAAAAAAACATTTAAAATCCTTAAGGAACTGAGTCAAAAGCAGTCGCTGGATGCGCCGTCCAGCCAGGAACAATGTAATAAATTCTTATCCTACTTTTCCGATAAAGTACAAGATATCCTGGCTGACATCGACAAATCCCCCTTTAAGCAACTCTTCAAAGGAGAGGCGGAGACACAGGAAAATAGGGTAGAGTTGATCTCTTCCTTTCAAGCACTTGACCTAGAGACCCTGCGACGCATTGCAACCAAAATCAAATCAGGCTCACCCGCAGATCCTTGCCCACCCAGGATCTTTAAACTTGCACTTCCAGCGATTGAGGGAGAAATCCTCGCCATGATGAACCTCTCGCTGGAAAGAGGGAAGGTCCCCAGGAATTTTAAAGAAGCAAGAGTAATCCCCTTACTCAAGAAGACAGGAGCGGATACTTCTAATATGAAAAATTACAGACCTATATCCCAACTCCCTTTCCTGGCTAAAATCATGGAACATGTCCTGCAAACTCTATCCAGGTTCATGGAGGACCACCAACTACTTGGAGACAGGCAGGCTTCAGAGCTCACCACAGTACCGAGTTGGTGATGGTGTCAGTACTTGATGAATTTAGGATCACAGCAGACAACAAGAAGCCATGTGTCCTAGTCCTCCTTGACCTGTCGGCAGCGTTCAACACGGTCAATCATTCCCAACTCCTGGAAAGAATCCAGCACATTGGTATTGGAGGGCCAATCCTTCAATGGATTACATCATTCCTGACAGACCGCACCCAAAAAATCCAGATGGGTGTCAGAGAGGGGTCTATTCCCTGTGGTGTTCCACAAGGGTCGGCGCTATCCCCTCTCCTGTTCAACATATACCTCAGACCTTAAATAAAGGACCTAGCCCTGATGGACTGCCAGGTATTTAACTATGCGGACGACACGCAAATCATTCTACAAGTAGAAAACACCCCTCAGGCCCACACACGGGTAAAAAAACTTACTGCGATTTGTGGTAAACTGGATGACAGCCAATTCACTCAAGATCAACCTAGATAAAACTGAGGTTCTGGCTGTCACCAATGATAGCAGCCCTTGGAACCCCCAGTACTGGCCGTACGAGCTGGGAGATACTCTTCCTCCAGCTCCGGTGGTAAAAAGTTTGGGCATTAAAATAGATGCTAAACTCTCATTGGCCAATCAAGTCTCCACTGTGTTCGGAACTTGTGTGGGCTTACTCAGGCAGTTGAGGAAACTCTCCCCCATCCTCTCCTTCTCAACCATGCGGACAGTGGTGGCCGCCCTGATCTTGGCCCGTCTTGACTACGGGAACTCGCTTTACATTGGATTACCCGACTCATTGCTGGGCAAACTCCAGGTGGTGATGAACGATGCTGCCAGGCTAATCTTCAAGCAACCAAGGCGCACTCGGGCATCACCCCTACTGCAACAACTGCACTGGCGTCCTATCAAGCAGAGGGCTAAATTCAAAGGCCTCTGCATTACACACAAGGCCCTATATGGACAGGCACCCAAATATATCAAGGAACGCCTGGTGCAATACGCCCCCTGCCGCACACCAAGGTCCTCCACGGAGGGCCTTCTAAAATGTCCACGGTTCAACTTCACCACTAAAGGCGGCTGAGCCTTCTCGGTCCTTATCCCGCAACTATGGAACAGGCTGCCTAGTCAGCTCCGCTCCGAAAGCTGCCTCCTTCCATTCAGGAAGAAACTGAAGACTCTATTATTTACAGAAGCCCGGGCATAGCGCTCCCCCTCTGTGATACAACTCCCCACTGGGACTACCGCTGATCTTCTTGCAGCGCTTAGAGACCTGTAGGTATGAAGCGCTCTGCAAGTCAAAATTAACAATAACAACCTTTGGTGCTACTTTGTTTCCCCATTTGCCCTTAGCTAAAGTCCTTTGCTCCCACAACCAAGTGGCCTGCTCATCAGCAGCCACCAACCAGAGACCCCCTATCCCCCATTGGATAACATTGGGCCTCAGCACTCTGCACCCGGCCACCCTAGTGCCGCTGAGGGTGTAACAAGAGTGCATCCCTGACCCTGGGGGACCCCTGAGTCTACCCCCAGAACCTCCACTCCCACTACCGAATACTTACCCTAAAACAGATAACACTATTTTCCTCCATAGGATAACATTGACTGTTTTTCTTGGAAAAGTTTTTAAGTGTGGAGTTTGAAAATCTAAAGAAATTCTTTAAAATTGTACTAACTGACAAAAAAGATTTTACTTACCTGTTTTCAGGAAATGCCCCAGTGTAGTATCCAGGTATACTATACTGTGTAAGAAAAGTAATCTCAAAAGTAACTTACCTCTAATTTGACTCAAAATCCTATACAAAGTATATGTACTGTATTTACAAAGCATTGCATTTCTCAGAAACAATACTGTAAGTCAAAACAAAGTGCATTTACAATTGCAATTCAAACTGTTACAATCTGTATATTTACTGCAAAGTACTTATCACTTACCTGTACCAGGCTTGCTTGGTTCTAGGAAATAAAATAACTAAAATAATATTTTTATACAAAAACAATTGGTCTGAAGTTCAGTCTTTGAGTGTGTGAAATCATTTGCTGATTGAGTGTGTACAACAAATGCTCAACACTGTCCTCTGATAAAGCCTTACTGCTCGCCCACACTACCACAAATAGAGAGTAAGGTGCTATCTACTTTTACCTCTTCTTACCTTTGGGGTTCCACTGGACTCTGTGCACACTATACCTCACTTTGGTATAGTATATACAGAGCCAGCTTCCTACAATCCCAACTTACCTCTACAGCCGGTGGTTACCTCCAGAGGTTCTTTGTCCCGAGCCTGCAGTGTTTGTTGCAACCGGAGAATTCCCATTGAAAACTTTGAGTGTGCATCCTTGACCCTGGGGGAACCCTTGTTCTAACCCCAGAAAACCAACTCCCAAACCTAAGTACTTACCGTTAAACCGATAACCTGGTTTTTTCCCATAGGACCGCTTTGACTGCTTACTTGTGAAAATTGTGTGTGGAGTTGGATTGTATGAAACCTTAAAAACTGCATATGTACCTAAACTGATTTAGTTAGCTTTTATCTAGGAAATGTCCCTCTGTGATATCCAGGCATATCACACTGAGTAACTGAGTAGAAAAAGTAACTTAAAAAGTAATCGGAAAAGTAACGTAGAAAGTAATCCCAATAGTAACTGAAAAGTAATTTTGACTTTTGACAAACCAATTGCATCCAACTGCATTTCAATTGTATTTCAACTGCAATATACCTGCAAAGTATTATTCAACCTGTCTGCACCAGGCTTGGCTTGGTTCTAGAAATAAAATAACTAAATAATATTTTTATACGAGCAAAATTGGTCTGAGTTCATTTTTTGAGTGTGACATCCTTTCTTGCCCGTGTGTGTACAATACATACTTAACACTACCCTCTGATAAAGCCTTACTGCTCGACCACACTACCACAAATAGAGAGTAAGGTGCTATCTAACTTTACCTCTGCCTACCTTTGGGTTCCACTGGACTCTGTGCACACTATACCTTACTTTATATACTATACCAAAGAGCCAGCTTCCTACAGGATGATCTTCAGAAGGTGAGGAATCTACAGGAACATAATTTATCTACAAGAAATGGTATTACCGTTGGTAGGTAAGTTTTTGTTTTCGGCGCATCCTTGAGTATCACTTGCAGCAACTTCAATGTACATACAGGTTACCAGAATCACTGACTGAATCCCACCAGTCACCTCTGTCTTTTATTAAGGAACACAAATATGTCTGCCAAACTGACTTAAAGCATCCCCCCAAAGTTAAACATTGGCCATAGAACTAAGTGTTAACCAGAAATCTAGTATGAGAGAGCTGTAGAGATGTTTGCAGTTGTATTGTGGACCCAGAAGGCCTGAGGGCATTTGGTTTTTCTGCGGGTATACTAATTTGGAATGTATTATTCTATTATTCTTATTTTTCTTTTTCTAAAGCTCTAGCAGGACAATTAAGTTTTGCAGCGTGAATCTTTCTGGATTCACTATGCTGTGCATTATTCCGCCATCTAGTGGTTGAGTCCGGAATTGTAGTATTTCTTCTTTTTTTTTCGTGGCCCAGGTGGGCGTCGACATACCACCATTTGGTGTCCTTCGTGACGTCGACTCGCTTCCTCCGGAAGCTCCCACCTTTGGTCGCCATCTTCAGATTCTTTTTTCCACCGTTGGGTCTGGATCGTTCCGAAGAGTTCCAGAGTTTTTGGGAGAAAAAATCGACGGAAGAGAAGAAAATCGACGAAAATCAAAGTTTTCAGCACACCCGACTACAGGTCAGGTAACCAGGACGACGAGGGAGAAGGTTTTCGACCAAGGCCTCGACGTTCAACGGAGAATGCGGTCGTAGGGGGCCCCCTGAGCGCTGCAATGGACAAAAGACCTTTCAAGTTTTGCACCAATTGTCACCACAAATACGCCCAGAAGGACCAGCATCCAGTCTGCAACCTCTGCCTGCCTCTCGACCACAACAGCGAGGACTGCAACGCGTGCTCGGCGTTCACACCCAAGACCCTCAGAGTAAGGGAGAGGCGGAGAAGGGCGAACCACACCATGCAGGGGCAGGGGCCACCTCCATCGCTCCGAGACTTGGGCCTCTCCAGTGGAGAGGAGGACAACATCGCCGAAGGACCGGAGGACTGCACGGTCGTCGAAGTCCAAAAGAAGACGTTGAAGGAGGTAAGGGAGTCGTTGACCCCGAAACACCCGAGCGACACTCGTAGGAGTGAAGCAAAGTCCTCAAAGGGAACATTGCCGCCGAAACACCCGGCGAAGGCAACAGCACCCAAGGATAAACAGCCCAGCGGATCCTTCGAAAAGGACTCCCAGACGGCAAAAGCCCACCAAAAATCTAGGTCGTCGAAGGATGCCCTCGAAAAGGACACCTCGGTGCCGAGAAAAGAAGGGCCAACAACTACTTCGACGACCTTGAAGCGGAGCGCGCAAACTCTCGACGCCGAAGAGGCCGCCGAGATGGAAAGGAAGAAGAGGAGGCTCGAGGCCGAAATGGGCAGCATCCTGCAGCGAAGAAAGGACTCGGACGAAAGGATGAGCCAATACACCATCCTGCCAAAGCCAGCGCTCGAAGTCGAAGAGACGACGAGGACGCCGAGCCACCGAAAACTCCTGAACCGGTCGAGGAGCAGGAGGAAGAAGCCCTGTATTATTTCGAGGGCGAAAACGACGAGGATCAGCAGACCTACCGGGACTCGACTTCCTCGGAGGCACAAGAGTTAGAGTGGCATGACCTCGACGCAGAATTGCCGGAAGGAGGAGTGGACACACATCCTTCGAGGCATTCACCGTCAGACGACATAGGGATCTACAATATGGTCGTCCAAAAGGCTGCACAGACATATGGGGTAAAACTGGAGGAAGAGAAGCCCAAGGCATGTTTCCTCCTGGAGACTCTGCATCCTCAACAAACTAGGAGCCAGTTCCTGCCCATGTTCCCTAGTGTGCTGGACCAGGGAAGGGATGCGTTTAAAGAACCTGCAGTATGCAAAGCAGTGACCCCTAGAACTGAGAAAAAGTATAAACATTCCTCAAAGGACCCCGCATACATCCAAGGGTCAGTGCCAGCCGATTTCATAATTACAGCAACGGCTAGGAAAAGGGCCAATGTACCCACAAATGCTGGGCCACCTCCAGACAAGGAGAGTAAAAGGATGGACCTCGTTGGGAGAAAAGTGGAGCGGAGTGCGCAATTCAATGGCGCATCGCAAACTCCAACGCCCTGATCAACAGGCACGCATACCAGCACTGGGAGGAAGTGGCGCAACTCCTGAAACACCTACCAGACCAGTACCAACAAAGGGCAGCTCACCTGGTAGAAGAGGGCAAAAACATGGCGAATACATGGTTAAAATCGGCTTTGGATGCTGCGGACACGTCCAGCAGACAAATGATGATCGGAGTGACCGAGAGAAGACACGCATGGCTTAGAATTTCAGGCTTCAAGCCAGAGGTGCAGAACAACATCCTTAACACACCTTTTAACGGAGAGCAACTGTTTGGCACACCAGTTGACGACAAGTTAACCCAGCTCAAAAAGGACAACGAGACCGCAAGGTCCATGGGAGCCCTGCAGTTCAGGGGGATGAGAAGGGGTACACCCGCAAGAAGGCCAGGTGGTAGAGGGGGCAACGTGCCTACTACATTGCACCAAACGTTCCAACAAAGCTATCAAGGGAACAACCAAGGCCAGCAGCAGCAGGGACAGCAGCAGCAGAATTGGCAGTACCAGCCCCGGGGACAGTCCTTTCGAGGGCGCTCAAACGGCCGAGGGCAGACACGGAGAGGAGGGCAGCAGCCTGCCCCCAAGTGACTTCGCCATAAAACGAATGCCCACCCTAGCAACACCTCGGGGGGAGAGGGGGGGGGGCAGAAAGACATAGAGAAAAACAGAAACCTGACGTTACACAACAAACAATACCTCGAACACACAACACCAGTAGGAGGCAGAATAAGAGAATTCCTCCAGGAGTGGAGGAAGATCACAACAGACAGATGGATACTAAACATCATACAACACGGATACTGTATAGAGCTAGAAAACAGCCTCCAAACAGGAAACCAAGAAACAAGGCACACTCAACAAAGGAACTTTCGCTCTTGAAACTAGAAGCGCAGGAACTGCTCAACAAACAGGCGATCGAGGTAGTACCACACAACCAAAGGAACAAGGGGGTTTACTCCACTTATTTCCTCGTGCCAAAGGTGGACGAAACACTAAGACCTATCCTAGATCTAAGGTTCTTGAACAAATTCATAAGGACACAAAGATTCAAAATGACTTCCCTGCAAGAGGTAATACCACAGATACAACAAGGGGATTACATGCTAACGATAGATTTAAACGACGCGTACTTACACATTCCCATCAACCACAAGCACAAACGTCTACTAAGATTTGTGATCAACCAAAATCACTACCAGTTCACAGTACTGGCATTCGGGCTCAAATCCGCACCAAGAGTGTTTACAAAATGCCTAGCAGCAGTAACAGCGCACCTACGGTTGCAAGGAATACACGTATATCCCTACCTCGACGACTGGCTCGTAAAGGCAAGTTCGTACAGCCACTGCAAACAACACATACAGCAGGTCGTGCAAACACTGAACCAACTGGGTTTCTCAATCCATTGGGAAAAATCGTCAACCGAGCCAGAACAGATCAAGATGTTCTTAGAGGCGGAGATCGACACCATACAGGCCAAAGTGTTCCCCAACAGGAAGAGAACATTGGCATTTCTAAAGGAAACACGTCTTTACCGCAAGGGGCAAGTTCTGACAGTGAGGACGGCGAGCAAACTAATGGGAATGATGGTGTCATGCATCCACCTAGTCCCAAACATTCGACTCCACATGAAACCATTCCAGGAATGGATACAGCAGCAATGGTCACAGGCAACAGGGAGTTGGGAAAATCTAGTGATTGTCACACACGCAGTGCATCAGGAAATAGCGTGGTGGAACGAGGAAAACATATCACAGGTGATATCATTCACACAACCAACTCCAACAGTAACCATCACAACGGAAGCCTCCCAACTGGGGTGGGGCGCGCACATGAACAAACTCAAGGTGAGGGGACTATATTCGCAGCAAGATGCGGTCAGACACATCAACTACCTAGAACTAAAAACTGTGTTCCTAGCCTTAAAAGCCTTTCAGAAGCAGCTGTATGGAAACAGGGTGTTGATCCAAACGGACAACACAACTACCGTGTTCTACATCAACAAGCAAGGTGGAACACAAACAGTAGCACTATCAGGGCTAGCACAAGAAATATGGACGTGGGCCATTCCTCTTAGAATAGACCTACTAGCAAAACATCTCCCAGGGAAGGACAATGTGGAAGCGGGCCGACTCAGCAGGCAAACGTCAGCATCCCACGAATGGGAGATCAACCAACAAGAAATACAAAAAGTATTCCGGAAGTGGGGGACACCGCAAATAGACCTATTTGCAACAGACCAAAATGCAAAATGCCAACACTTCGCATCCAGACAACCAGAACATCGGTCACAAGGGAATGCGCTATGGATAAGTTGGTCAAGGACATTTGCATACGCTTTTCCCCCGATACCACTGATACACAGGGTACTCAGCAAATGCAGAATCAGCAACATGTCGCTAATACTAATAGCACCTCAGTCGGCCAGACAGTCCTGGTTCTCACAAATAGTGGAGATGGCGCAAGCACCAGCACACAGATTCCCAAGAAGAAGGGACCTGTTAACAATGCAGAAGGGAAGGATGCTGTACCCAGAGCCAGAGAGCCTCAGCCTAGCTGCATGGCTCCTGCAGACCTAGAGTTTGCACACCTCAAACTACCAGCAAGCACAAGGGCAGTGCTCAGGGTAGGCAAGAAGACCTACCACAAGAAAGTGCTACGTAGCAAAGTGGAAAAGATTCTCCAAATGGTGCATTAGGGAAAAACTGCAAAGGAGAATCGCAAGGGAATCAACAGTACTAAAATACTTAACGCATCTACTACAAAGTAAACTAAGCTACACATCCCTAAGGGTGCACTTAGCGGCGATAGTGGCTTACACAAGAGGAGAAACAGGGAAAAGTTTCTTCACCTCCCAAGTAGTAAAGAGATTTCTAGAAGGAGCAAAGAGAATTGCACCTCCAAACAGAATGCCGGCACCAGCATGGAACCTCAACGTGGTGCTAACGCAATTGATGAAGGCACCTTTTGAGCCTATTCACAAAGCTACACTGCACATGCTCACATTAAAGACAGCCTTCTTAGTGGCTATCACATCACTGCGATGAGTAAGTGAATTGCAAGCGCTAACACTTCAAGAGCCCTACCTGCAAGTACACAATGATAGGATTGTAATGAGAACAGACCCACACTTCATGCCAAAGGTGGTGTCACGGTTCCACATCAATCAGACAATCCAAATACCTAGTTTTTCCCAAAAACCAGCCACAAGCACAGAAAGGGCGCTACACACACTGGACGCCAGGAGGGCAGTAATGCACTATATAGAAAACAAAGGAGTGCAGAAAAACAAAGCAGTTCTTTGTTTCCTTTGCCAGCAGTTTTTTGGGACGACCAGTTACCAAAAATACCATTGCACGGTGGATTGCACAAACCATACAACTCTGCCACAAACAAGCAGGACAACTGTTACAAGGAGCAGCTCATGCTCACTCAACAAGGAAGAAAGGGGCTACAATTGTGTTTCTAGCTAACACACCAATTTAAGACATTTGCCAAGCTGCAACATGGTCTTCAGTGCACACGTTCACTAAACACTACTGTGTAGATATCCAAATGAACAAGGAAGCGCAAGTAGGACAAAAGGTCTTACAGCACATATTCAGTAACCAGAGCTCATCTTCCACCCAGCCACCACAATAAGGACAAACCGCTACAAAGTCTATGCACAGCATAGTGAATCCAGAAAGATTCACGCTGCAAAACGTATAGTTTCTTACCTGTTGGTGTAGTTTTGCAGCTTGAAGACTTTCTGGATTCCCTAGCGAACCCACCCTCATCCGCCAGAAAGATGAGACAGGAGGAAAGGGATTAAAACTGGGTAAAGACTTAAAAGATTACAGGAGAAACAAAGTAACACAAGACAAGAAAAAAAGAATCCGAAGATGGCAACCAAAGGTGGGAGCTTCCGGAGTAAGCGCGTCGACGTCACGAAGGACACCAAATGGTGGTATGTCGACGCCCACCTGGGCCCACGGAAAAAAAGAGAAGAAATACTACAATTCCGGACCCAACCACTAGATGGCGGAATAATGCACAGCATAGTGAATCCAGAAAGTCTTCAAGCTGCAAAACTACACCGACGGGTAAGAAACTATACGTTGCTGGATATCCTCATATGTCCTCCTGTGTTCTGAGTTTATAATCTTCTCCAGCTCCTGAAGTAAGCTTTGACTGCTCATTCTCATTACCTTGAGCTTTGTGCCAATCAAGACGTAAAGGGACTCTCTTGGCTATTCTTCAAGTACAAGACAATTGTGGCTTCAGTAGTAAACAACATTACCTTTAAACCGTGATGCTCGGTAACCTGTGATGGCCGCAGACTGTAAGAAATGGTCTTACGGTGGCTCTAGGACATCAGTGTTAAATTACCTTATCCTCGCAAGATACTGTCCAGTATCTCAAATTTCAATGAAAAAGGATCCCACCTGCAGGATTTATGATTAGCTGTATTGGGACCAATACTTGTCTCCTGATACCCCTATTGGTACCCAAAGTACACAATAGGGTCTTTTGATACTTCCATGCTCCCTTGTCTCCTTATTGCCCTGCTCAACCCGTAAAGCCTGTAAGAAACTGGCTCTATGTATACTGCACCAAAGTGAGGTACAGTGTGTATAGAGTCCAAGGGTCCAATGTCCTAGATTCAGCACTGGGACATTTCCTGAAAACAGTTGAGAAAATGTGTTTTTGTTATTCGGCTGTTTTTTAAGGAATATTTGTAGTTTTCAAAAGTCGACACTTAGAAACTTTTTCACATAGAATCACCAATGTTATCCTATGGGAGGAAATTCACTTGGCAGGTAAGTTAGGTTATCGATACTTTTTCTTACTCAGTGCTGGATCCTAGATTCAGCACTGGGACATTTTTAAGGAATATTTGTAGTTTTCAAAAGCCGACACTTAGAAACTTTTTGGAAGAAAAAGTGTCAATGTTACCCTATGAGGAAAAATGAGTTATCGGTTTTGAGGTAAGTAATCGGTCTGTTGAGTTAGGGTTCTGGGGTTAGGCTCAGGGGTCTCCCAGGGTCAGTGATGCACTGTTGTTGCACCCTCAGCGGCACTAGGGCGGCCGGGTGCAGAGTGTTGAGGCCCAATGTTATCCTATGGAGGATAGGGGGACTCCGGTTGGTGGCTGCTGGCAAGCAGGCCACGGGGTTGTGGGAGCAAAGCTCCTAGGGTTAAGCTCAGGGCACGTTGGGGACCAAGTTAGCACCAAAGGAGAACCCTCAGCGGCACTAGGGCGGCCGGGTGCAGGGTGCTGTTTTGAGGTCGGGTGCCCTGTTGATTTCAATGGAGATTCTCCGGGACAAAGAAACACTGCAGGCTCGGGGACGAGGATCTTCCAGGAGCTACCACCACTTCGAGGGGTAAGTTGGGATGTAGAGGGTTGGTTAGGCACCGCTGGGTTGGGCACACAAGGCCGTGGGGCGTCGGATTTTCTTACCCGCTCTGGTCGCGGTAGGGGGGGTCCTCTGGATTGAGGCTGCAGGCGTCGTCAGGAGGCTTGAGGCAGGTCAGGGGTCGCCGGATCTTGGGTCAGGATCGCCGGGGTGGACCTCCTCAGGGTATTTGCCCACTCGAGCTCAGGCCGGATTCGGCGGGTGCAGTGTGTGCGGGATTCGCGGTTCCTGGCTGGCACCAGAAGCTGCAGTTCAAACACGTCCGGTGTTCACGGGAGAACCAGCTTGGAAAGTGAAGGCAGGCAGGTCCTCCGGGGTTTTTGAGATTGCTGGCTGCTGAACATGCCGGGGGTTTTGCAGGAGCAGGTTCGAGGGGAGACAGGCCTGTAGGGCTGGGGCCAAGTCAGTGGGCGTCTTCCTCTTGTTAGCTCTGCACGGCTTCTCGTCCTTCTTCTTCTCTTCTTTTTCTTGTTGTTGCTGGATCTGAGGAAGGAAGGTTCAGGGTGCCCCTAAATACTAAAATCTGAAAGAGACACGTTAGTGACAGATTCCTTACCTTAGAATATCCCCAGGCGTCAGGCTGGATCCGGAAAGTTTTTTGCGTAGCAGTACCCTTGCGCGTCGGTAGGCGGCGTCGTGCGGCTCCGTGTCCGTCGTCGGCGTCGTGATCGCCGGGATGACGTCGCGGGCAGTACTTAGGCGCCGCCCCTGCGCGCTGACGTCAGTTCTTCTTTTTCCGCGCCAGCAAGCGCAGATCCGGGAAGAGCAGTGCCCTGGTCATTTTTTGACCATACTTTTTGGTGAATTTTGTCACTGTTTTCCTCTATCAAGGTGTCGTAGGGATGCCCGGTTTCAAACGTTGCGGCGCCTGTGCTCGGATGATGTCCGTCACCGACCCGCATTGGGAGTGTCTCTTCTGCCTCGGCCGAGGCCACGACACGGAGTCTTGTACCGACTGCCAGGCCCTCAACCCGAAAGCTTTGCGAGAGCGGTCTCGAAAGCTCCTCGAGGCCCGGCATTCGGCTCCGCGGAAGCCCCGGTCGCGTGAGAGGTCCAGGGGTCGATCGCGGAGTCCACACCGGTCGTCGGCATCGAAGTCTTCTTCGTCCGGTAAGTCAAAACACAAGAAGTCCAAAAGCATCATCGCTCTAGGACTTCGCCTCGCCGGTCTCGCGACTCGGCTGAGGCCCCTCCCGGCACCGTCCCCACCCCCGCGGCCCCGGACATGCCTGTGGAGTCGCCCCCGCCATACCCGCCCTTCCCGGGTTCGGGGGCGGATCCGGCCAAAGTACAGGAATTCCTGTCGGCCATGGCCCGCCTCTTCGGGCCTCCAGGTCTCTCCGGTGCGCCTTCGGGCCCCGCGGGCCCTGATGGGGTTGCTCCGGCGTCGCCGACGGCCCCGGCGTCGCCAGTGCCTCCAGCCTCGATCCCGGCTCCGGCTTCGGCCCCGGCCTCGATCCCGGCACCACAACCCCCCATCGACGCCGGTCGACCTAACGACACCTCCGCCGGCGCCGATGTCTCCGGTGCCGTTCTCGACGCCGCCTGGGGCTCCGAGCGGCGTCGTTCCCCAGTTCCTTCCGGCTCCGGACATGGACCCGGACCGACGTCGCTCGATGCCGGTTCCGGCGCCGATGAGACCTTGGGTCCCAAATGTCCCTCCTCCCCCTTATTTTGAACCTGAGGAGGACCAGGAGGACTGGGAGGGGTCTGATGACCCTCTGACACAACAGTGTCAGTACGATGAGGACTGGACAGAGGGTCTAGGGGATGCCAGTGGTCTAGATACTTCCCCTGACACTGGCATGCTGTCTCCTCCCGTGGCTACGGAGGAGGGAGCCAATTTTGCAACGGTGTTGCGTAGGGCGGCTGGAGCCTTACATCTCCAACTCCCTGCTGTGGCGGTCAAGGTTAATCTCTTGACAGAGGTGCTTCAGCCGGCAGCCTCCTCTTCGGAGACTGTGCTGCCGTTTAACGACGCCCTCACTGACGTTCTTTTGGGCGCCTGGTCCAAGCCCAACACAGGGGCTCCTGTGGATAGGAACGTGTCCCGACGCCATCGCCCAGCTCCGGGCGACCCCCTGTTTCTCTCTGTACACCCCACCCCTGAGAGCTTGGTTGTCCAAGCCTCCGCTTCCCAAACCGCCTTCCCTACCGCCCCTCCGGATAGGGAATCCAAACGCCTGGATCAATTTGGGAAGAAGGGTTTTTCTTCCTCCAGTGCTGGCTTGCGGTCCATCAACACCGCTTGCCTTTTGGGCCGATATACCCACTCCTTGTGGGATTCGGTGGCGGATGTTTTGCCCCAGTGTTCTGAGGAGGTCCAGACACTGCTTTCCCGCGCCATTGCGGAAGGAAGGGATGCGGCCAAATATACAATTCGTTGTGGCCTTGATACCGCCGACTCACTGGGCAGGTCTATTGCAACGACGGTGGCGCTGCGACGCCACGCCTGGCTGAGAACCACTGGTTTTTCAGGGGATGTCCAGAATACTCTCATGGACATGCCCTTTGATGGAGTCGGTCTTTTTGGGTCCAAAGCAGACCATGCGTTGGAGCGCTTTAAGGACTCACGGGCTACTGCAAAGTCCCTGGGCCTTTTTGCTACACGCCCTCCGCTGACTTCTGCTTTTCGCCCGTATCGTGGCCACGGTAGGGGCGCCCCTTCACGTCAGCAGCCCAGCCACCGGCCCGCGCAGCAGGCGTCTTCGCGTGGCCGAGGACGTGGATTCCGCCGTGGCGGATCGGGCAACCAGCGTGCGGGTCAGGCCACCACCTCCAACCCGTCCGCGGCCTCCAAACCCTCCTAGTCCCTCCTTTCAGGTGCACAGCACGCCAGTAGGGGGCAGGGTCCGCCATCACCTTCCCCACTGGCGTACCATCACCTCGGACAGGTGGGTCTTGGACATTGTCCGAAGGGGCTACTCCCTCCCCTTCGAGTCCACCCCCCCCAGCCATGCCACCTCAATTCCACCGCATGTCAGGGGATCACTTGGTACTTCTGCAGAAGGAAGTCACGGCCCTCTTGGCCAAGAGGGCCATCGAGCATGTTCCGACCCCAGAAGTAGGACGTGGTTGCTACTCCCACTACTTCCTGGTGCCCAAAAGGACAAGGAGGACACGCGACCTATCTTGGACCTCCGGAACGTCAATCGCTTCCTCCGGAAGGAGAAGTTCAAGATGCTCACCCTAGCTCAGGTCTTGACTGCCCTCGACCCTGGAGACTGGTTGGTAGCGTTGGACTTGCAGGACGCATATTTCCACATCCCCGTCCTGCCGGCCCACCGGCGTTACCTTCGGTTCACGGTAGGCCTCGAGCATTTTCAGTTCACCGTGCTCCCCTTGGCCTTACCAGTGCCCCTCGGGTGTTCACGAAAGTGATGGCGGTGGTCGCAGCTCATCTGCGCCGGGCAGGGGTTTCAGTCTTCCCCTACCTCGACGACTGGCTGCTGAAGGCGGGCTCGTCCCAGGCAGTCGTCTCCCACCTCCAGACTACGGCCGAACTCCTGCACTCGCTGGGGTTCTCCATCAATGTGCCGAAGTCGCATCTGATTCCTTCTCCACAGCTCCTTTTCATCGGAGCAGTTCTGGACACGACGCAGTTTCGGGCCTATCCTCCCGAACGGCGAGTCCGGGATATTCAGGCTATGATTCCGATCTTTCAGCCTTTATCCTGGGTTTCGGTACGGATGACCCTGAGGCTGCTGGGCCTCATGGCCTCCTGCATCCTGCTGGTCAATCATGCCAGATGGCATATGCGGGCTCTGCAGTGGGACCTGAAGTTCCAGTGGGCGCAGCACCAGGGCAACCTGTCCGATCACGTCCAGATTTCGGAGGGACTGCAAAACAGTTGCAGTGGTGGCTCTCGAACCGGCAATGGGTCATGGGCAGATCCCTCTCCCTTCCCCAGCCAGAGCACACAGTTGTGACGGACGCGTCCCTTCTGGGATGGGGCGGTCACATGGGAGAGGCGGAGATCAGGGGCCTCTGGTCTCCGGGCGGAGTCCCGGCTCCATATCAACATTCTGGAGCTCCGGGCGATCCGACTTGCACTCAAGGCATTCCTTCCCTCTGTCAAAGGGAAGGTAGTGCAGGTGTTCACAGACAACACCACCGCCATGTGGTACTGCAACAAACAAGGCGGGGTGGGGTCGTGGACCCTTTGTCAGGAGGCTCTGCGCCTCTGGACATGGCTGGAACATCAGGGCATGTTCCTGATGGTTCAACACCTGGCAGGTTCCCTGAACGCCAGGGTGGACGAACTCAGCCGCAGGTGCATGATGGATCACGAATGGCGTCTTCACTCGGAAGTGGCGCAAGGACTCTTTCTACAGTGGGGAGAGCCTTGGTTAGATCTATTCGCCACCGAAGAGAACGCGCAATGTCATCAGTTCTGCGCGTTGGAATTTCCAAGGCGGCACTCGCTCGGCGACGCTTTTCGTCACGAGTGGAGTTGCGGTCTATTGTACGCCTTTCCGCCTATACCACTTCTACCCAAAGTGTTGAAGAAGATTCGGCACGACCGGGCCCAAGTCATTCTTGTGGCTCCGGACTGGGCTCGAAGAGTTTGGTATCCCGAGCTACTCAATATGAGCGTAGATCCCCCGATCCGTCTGCCTCTTCGGGAGGATCTTCTGTCGCAGCAGCAGGGGACGGTCCTCCACCCGAACCTGTCCAGTCTACACCTGCTTGCGTGGAGATTGAGCGGCGGCAGTTGATTCCTTTCGACTTGCCTCCCGAAGTTTGTGATGTGATTCTGGCAGCCAGGCGTCCCTCCACTAAGGTGGTATACGCCTGCAGGTGGAACAAATTTGTGGCATGGTGCACAGCAAAGGCTGTGAATCCCCTTTCTGCCCCTCTTTCTGAGGTCCTTCTGTTCCTTCTCTCTCTGGCCCAACAGGGTTCTGCCCTGGGTACCATCAAGGGTTATCTTTGTGCTATCTCGGTCTTCCTCAGGCTCCCTGATCAGCCCTCCCTTTTCAAGTCCCCTGTTGTTAACAGGTTCTTAAAAGGCATTACACACCTCTTCCCTCCTGTTCCGTTTGTAATGCCCTCAGTGGGACTTGAACTTGGTTCTTACCTTTTTAATGTGCGCTCCCTTTGAGCCTCTACATAACTGTCCTCTTCGTCTTCTGACTCTGAAGACAGCCTTTCTGGTGGCCATCACCTCCGCTCGGCGGGTGAGTGAGCTCCAGGCTCTATCTTGCAAACCTCCCTTTCTGTCTGTTCATCCAGACAAGGTTGTTCTTCGGACGCGTCCGTCCTTCTTGCCAAAGGTGGTTACTGCTTTCCACATTGGGCAGACCATCACTTTGCCCACCTTCTTTCCGCCTCCGCATCCTTCCAGAGAGGAAGAGAGGCTCCACCGTCTGGACCCGAAACGTGCGCTCTCCTTCTATATCGACCGCACAAAACACTTCCGGGTGGATGACCAGCTCTTTGTTGGCTACGTGGGCGCCAAAAAGGTCGGGCGGTGCACAAGCGAACTATCTCCCGCTGGGTTACTTTGTGCATCAAGACCTGCTATTCTTTGGCTAAAAGGAGCCTCCTGTTGGGCTGCGTGCCCATTCCACCAGGGCAACGGCTGCTACCACGGCCTTGGGCCGCGGTGTTCCGCTGCCGGTTATCTGTCAGGCAGCTACGTGGGCCTCGCTGCACACGTTTACAAAGCATTACTGCCTTGACACTCAGGTCCGGAGGGACGGCTTCTTTGGCCGTTCTGTCCTCCAGGACTTCCTTGTCTGATCTTTGTTCGCAGACCCACCACCGGGGTTGGTATTGCTGGGGTATCTATTCTAAGGTAAGGAATCTGTCACTAACGTGTCTCTTTCAGATGCACAAGTTACTAACTTGTGTAACGATATATCTGTAAGAGACAGTAGTTGGTGACAGATTCCCTACCGCCCACCCATCCTCCCCGTTCTGCGAACTGATTTCTAGGGTTAAGGACATCCCTTTCAGGGCCCTAGTATTTTTCAGACACCTATGTCAGCTTCTTGCATGGCTCTGCGTTCCTGGCGCGGAAAGTCGTGTACAGAACTGGCGTCAACGCGCAGGGCGGCGCCTAAGTACTGCCCGCGACGTCATCCCGGCGATCACGACGCCGACGACGGACGCGGAGCCGCACGACGCCGCCTACCGACGCGCAAGGGTACTGCTACGCAAAAAACTTTCCGGATCCAGCCTGACGCCTGGGGATATTCTAAGGTAAGGAATCTGTCACTAACTACTGTCTCTTACAGATATATCGTTACACAAGTTAGTAACTTGTGCTTTAGGGGCGTTACAGGTAGGTAAAGGGCAGGGACCAATGGGTCCCTTCCCTGGGGTGGGTACACCCCCCTATTCTGCCACTCTCCTGTGGGAGGGGGCAGGAGCCTGTCCCTGGTTGGCTGGGTCCCCCATCCTCAAGATGGCGGGGACTCGAGGTTGTGCTTCACCTCGCCTCCCCACCTTAGGGGTGAAGTTGGCAGAGGTGGGCACACCTCTCTTCCTCACTTTGTTTTTCCCGCCGGGTCTCCCGCCCAAAGTGGGGGTAGAACCAGTGGGGACCAGTTGCTGAGTACAGCAAGTGGTCTGGAGAGGCTCACAAAGGCGGTATGCCTTTTGAAGCTTCTCCTTCGTGAACCCTGCCCATCCTGGGGGAGGAGGCTTGGCACCTCGTCCCAGGATGTGCATTGTTTCAGGCCCCGAGAGCGGCAAGCTCTCGACCCAGGGGTCCAGAAACATGTCTGGTGGTGGCAGCCTAAGCAGCCACTCAGTCAGGTCACTGGGAGTTGGTCGAGTTTCAGGGGGCATCTCTAAGATGCCCTCTGTGGTGCATTTTACATTAAATCCCACACTGGCATCAGTGTGGGTTTAATGTGCTGAGAAGTTTGATACCAAACTTCCCAGTCTTCAGTGTAGCCATTATGGTGCTGTGGAGTTCGTAATGACAACCTCCCAGCACCATATACTCTTAATGGCAGCACTGCACTTACAGTGCCCAGGAATGGACCTGAGTACTGTAGGGGTACAGGGCTCATGCACCTGTACCCTCACCACTGGCATAGGGCACCCAGCTAGAGGGGTGACTGATGAATTTGATTTGATTTGACTCATCACTTTGTTCTGCACCAAGACACGCAGCCTGCAAAGGCATATAGTGTGAGTGTCAGGGTACAGGGCCTCTAAGGGTGGCACAATAAGTGCTGCAGCCCTTAGAGGCCTTCTCTGGTCATAGTGCCCTGGGTACCTGTGGTACCATTTACCAGGGGCCTACCTGTGGCCAGAGATGCCAATTGGGTTTAGGCTTCAATGCAGTTTTAGGGAAGGAACACAGGGCACACTCAGTCAAAGCACATCAGCAATTCAGCAAAAAGTGGGGGCATACCATGCAAGAAAGAGGGCACTTTCTCACAAAGCCCCATTTTCGTTTCTCCTCATGTCTTAACCAAGGCTTTCTCCTGCGATAATCCTTTCTTTGTGCACTTCCATCCGGCTGCAAGATGACTGCTTCCTCTTTGGAGGTGTCGCAGTTGTACTGCGCTTCAATCATTCAAGTCTCATAGCACAAACTCCTTTATGCCTGTGTTCTGCTTAAGCGCTCTCCTTGGTTAATCCACAGGCACTTATTCCTGGGTTTCAACATGGCTCCCAATCACATACTTGACATGCATTTTTTGGAGAGGCATGTCCTGTTTGTAAGAAAGTGGCTCTGTATATACTGCACCAAAGTAAGGTTCAGTGTGCACAGAGTCCACAGTCCCCAGAGGTTTGGCAGAGGCTAAAGTTAGATATAACCTTACTCTCTAAAGTGGTAGCTTGGTCGAGCAGTAAGGCGGTATCAGAGGACAGTGTAAAGCATTTGTTGTACACACTCAGTCAGCAAATGAAGCCACACATTCAAGAACTGAACTCTAGGCCAATGGTTTGTATATAAAAATATAGTTGTTTTATTTTAGAACCAACAATAGGTGTCAAAATATACTTTCTCAGAATGAGATGCTTTAGTTAAATACTGTTCAATAGGCAATAGACTTTTGAATGCAATAGTTAGTTGTTGCAATATGCAACACAATTTTAAACACAATTATACATTGAGCTCAATGGAAATTTCTGGTTAAATGCAATAGATTACTTTTTGGATTACTTTTTCTAACCACAGGACTGGATCCTAGATTCAGTCCTGGGACATCTCCTGTAAACAGTTGAGTAAAAACGTTTTGGTTACAGTCGTGATTTTTAAGGAATATTATTGTATTTTAAAAGTTGACACTTGAAACTTTTTCAGCAAAAACCAGGCAATGTTATCCTATGGAAGGAATTCAAGTTACCAGTAAGTACAGTTGTGATTACTTTTTCTTACTCAGTGTTGGATCCTGAATCCAGCACTGGTGCATCTCCTGTAAACAGTTGAAGGAATGTGGTTTTTTATACAGGCGATTTTTAACGAATATTTGTAAGTTTGCAAAATTGACACTTAGAAACTTTTCAGCAAAAACCAGGCAATGTTGTCCTATGGAAGGAAATTCAAGTTACCGGTAAGTACAGTTGTGATTACTTTTTAGGGTCAGTGGTGGGCACCAAGATCCAGCACTGGGATCTCTCCTGATAGCAGGTGAGTAAATTCGTTTTCGTAATTCGGCTGATTTTAGGTGAATATTTTAAAGTCTCAAAACTCGACACTTAGAAGAATTTCCAAGCATAAACCAGTCCATGTTATCCTATGGAAGGAAATTCAATTCGCCGGTAAGTTACTTTAACGTTACTTTTGTAATCCAGTGCTGGTCTCCTAGATTCAGCACTGGGACATTTACTTAAAACAGGTAAGTAATTACGTTTTTGTAGTTTGTACGATTTTTAAAGAATATTCTTGTATTTCAAAAGTTGACACTTAGAAACTTTTTCACAAAGAACCACCAATGTTATCCTATGGAAGGAAATTCAATTCACAGGTAAGTTACTTTTTAATTACTTTTGTTACTCAGTGCTGGACACCTAGGTTCAGCACTGGGACCTTTCCTGCAAACAGTTGAGAAAATTTGGTTGGGTTATTTGTGCGATTTGTAAGGAATATTCTTAGTTTTCAAAAGTCGACACTTAGAAACTTTTTGGAAGGAAAAGTGTCCATGTTATCCTATGAGGAAAAACGAGTTATCGGTTTCGAGGTAAGTGATCGGTCTTTTGAGTTAGGGTTCTGGGGTTAGACTCAGGGGTCTCCCAGGGTCAGTGATGCACTGTTGTTGCACCCTCAGCGGCACTAGGGCGGCTGGGTGCAGAGTGTGGAGGCCCAATGTTATCCTCTGGAGGATAGGGGGACTCCGGTTGGTGGCTGCTGGCATGCAGGCCACTGGGTTGTGGGAGCAAAGCTCCTAGGGTTAAGCTCAGGGCACGTTGGGGACCAAGTTAGCACAGAAGGGGCACCCTCAGCGGCACTAGGGCGGCCGGGTGCAGGGTGCTGTTTTGAGGTCGGGTGCCCTGTTGATTTCAATGGAGATTTTCAGTTTTGGTTTTCAGCTGCAGGCTCGGTCCAGGAAGACTTCCAGGAGGAACCAACAGCTGGGCAGGTAAGTTGGAGGGCTCAGGGACGTAGGTGCACCTCGGGTTCCTTTCTTCAGGGCGCAGGGCGGCTGGATGCAGGGGTGTCTTTTGAGGTCGGATTTCACCTTACCGGGCCACTCGCGGTTGGGGGGGGTCTCCGTGCAGAGGCTGCAGGCGACGTCGGGGAGTCCTGGAGGGGTCAACCCACGGTGGACTCGGACTCTGGTTAGCTGGGGGACCTCGCTGGGACCGGTGGGCCAATTGAACTCGGGCTGTAGGCGACGGGTGCAGTGGTGGTTCCAGGCGTCGGGTTTCTTTCTCCTCAGCAGGCTCGGAGTCTTTGTTTGGTGTTTCTTTTGAACAGAGCTGCTGTTCACAGGAGATCCGGTCTTTGTTGAAGGCAGTCAGTCCTCCCTGGGGTTCTGGAGGTCGCTGGCTGCAGGACAAGACTATTTTTGGCCCAGGATCTCTGGAAAATGCAGACGGGCCGGTAGGGCTGGGGCCAAGTCAGTTGTTCTCTGCAGTCTCCTCTGCTGGGCGTCTTCTTTCGTCCTTTTTCTTCTTAGGTTGCCCGAATCTGAGGAAGGAAGGTTCAGGGTGCCCCTAAATACTAGATTTAGGGGCGTTACAGGTAGGTAAAGGGCAGGGACCAATGGGTCCCTGCCCTGGAGGTGAGTACACCCCTATCCTGCCACTCTCCTGTGGGAGGGGGCAGGAGCCTAGTCCTGATTGGGCAGGGCTCCCCATCATTAAGATGGCGAGAGCCCGGAGATGTGCTTCACCTCGCCTCCCCCACCTGAGGGGTGGGGTTGGCAGAGGCTGGCACATCCCCTTTCCTCCCTTGGGGTTTCCCGCCAGTCTTCCCGCCAGGATGGGGGAAAAAAACCGGTGGGGGCCAGTTGCTGAGTACAGCAAGTGGTCTGGGGAAGCTCACAAAGGCGGAATGCCTTTGAAGCTTCCCCCTGCCCATCCTGGGGGAGGAGGCCTAGCACCTCGCCCAGGACGTGCATTGTTGCAGGCCCGGGAGAGCGGATGGCGCTCTACCCAGGGGTCCAGCAACATGTCTGCTGTGTGGCAGCCTAGGCAGCCCCTCAGACAAGACGTGGATTGTAGGTTAGGTTCAGGGGCAACTCTAAGTTGCCCTCTGTCGTGCATTTTACAGTAAATCCCACACTGGCATCAGTGTGGGTTTACTGTGCTGAGAGTTTGATACCAAACTTCTCAGTCTTCAGTGCAGCCATCATGGTGCTGTGGAGTTCGTGCTGACGACCTCCCAGCACCATATACTCTGAATGGCAGCACTGCACTTACAGTGCCCAGGAATGGACCTGGGTACTGTAGGGGCACAGGGCTCATGCACCTGTACCCTCACCACTGGCATAGTGCACCCAGCTAGAGGGGTGACTGAGGTATGCCAGGGCAGTGTGTTTGTGGGCATGGCACACAGGGATGTGTGCCATGTCGACTCTCTGTTTTGTTCTGCACCAAGACACTCAGCCTGCAAGGGCAGTGTGTGTGTGTCAGGGTACAGGGCCTCTAAGGGTGGCACAATAAGTGCTGCAGCCCTTAGGGGTCTTCTCTGGTCACAGTGCCCTGGGTACCTAGGGTACCATTTACCAGGGGCTTACCTGTGGCCAGAGATGCCAATTGGGTTTAGGCTTAGTACAGTTTTTAGGGAAGGAACACAGGCCCTGGGTACCTGATTGGCAGGGATCCAGGGCACACCAAGGAAAAGTGCATCAGTTATCAGGCAAAAAGTGGGGGGGTTACTGCAACAGAAACCCACTTTCCTACACAGGTCTCTTATGCTTACCTTTTAGAAATATATGTAAGGAATATATCTCAATGGAAGATGTATACTGGGAGCATAGTGGGTTCTACTCTTGTCGCTCTACAGTCTTCTGCTGACACTTCTGAAAAACATTTTGAAATGTTCAGTAACTCACCAGTTAAAGTGCATTTTGTTAGGCATTCTAAATATTGTGAGCCTTTCTAATTAAGATTTTCTACCTTGGTCTTTAGTACATCTGATAAATGTTTGTTTATTCTGGTACAGACCTGTTGAAGCTTTCTTCTCCCGGGCCCCCATACAATCTTCCTTTCTTCTTGCTCCAGGAAATTGATGAAGCACACTATGCCTATTCCTTCAAGTACCTGAAGAATAAGCCGGTTAAAGAGTTGCGGGATGATCAGTTCCTGAAGATGTGCCTGGCTGAGGAGGAGGGTCTACTCTCTATCGAGATCTGCATCGACATAAAAGGCGTGGATGGGTGAGAATGACTAGTGTACTCCAGGAAAACTTCCAGAACGTACTGTGACTCTTGGGATTTCATGTGTGTTTTTTCAGTTTGTGTTCTTACTAGACTAGGGCTTTACATGGGAAACCAACTTTTTATCTTTATACTTAGTCAGAACTTATTACAAGTGTGTGTTAGGGTGAGTGTTTATTTCCGAATAATCCTAGCGTAAACTCATATGTACGTCTTCAGACATTTAATAATTTGGTCTTAACATGATCCTTTTGCATTTTACCATATGTTTCAAAGCACCTAACCTCTATATTCTCCTAAACACTCTTCTTGCCTTATCTGCCTTCTCATTTTGACATATTTAATGATTCTTTACTTTTATTGACAGCCTGGATATTTTAAGTATTATCCTTTAGTAAATTATGGACATTTGATTGGCACAATAGTGACAGGGCGTTAAACCTTGACTATCTGAAAGAAACACGTTAGTTATAGATTCCTTACCTTAGAATTACCCCCAGGCGTCAGACTGGATCCGGAAAGTTTTTTCGTCAGCAGTACCTCTGCGCGTCGGAAGGTGGCGTCGGTCGGCTCCGCGTCCGTCGGCGTCGTGGTTGCCGGGATGCCATCGCGGCAGCTACTTAGACGCCGCCCTCGCGCGCTGTCAGTTCTTTCTTTTTTTACGCCAGCCAGCGCAGATCCGGGAAGAGCGGTACCTCAGTCATTTTTCTTCTTTTTGTCGACTTCTTGTTTCGAGTCTCCGACTCTGAACAGGTGCACGAGGGATGCCCGGTATCAAGGCCTGCCGTTCCTGTAACCGACTGATGTCGGTGACGGATCCGCACCGCGTGTGCCTCTTTTGCCTGGAGCGCGACCAAGACCCGAAGTCGTGCTCCGACTGTCGGTCGATGGCGCCAAATGCTTTGCGGGAGCGGTCCCGAAAGCTGCTTGAACGCCGACAGTCGGCTCCGTGCCGTTCGAGCTCCCGGTCGAGAGGGAGGTCGAGGGACCGGTCGCGGAGCCACCACCATTCCGGTTCGAAATCATCGAAGTCTTCGCACTCTGGGTCGGGTAAGTCGAAGCACAAGAAGAAGTCGAAGAAGCATAGTCGCTCTTCGACTTCTATACGATATATCTGTAAGAAACATTAGTTAGTTATAGGTTCCTTACTGCCCCACCCATCCTCCCTGTTCTGCGAACTGATTTCTAGGGTTAAGGACATCCTTTCAGGGCCCTAGTTATGTGCACCAATGGTCAGAGTCTTGCATGGCTCTGCGTTTCTGGCACGGAAAGTCGTGTACAGAACTGACGTCAGCACGCGAGGGCGGCGTCTAAGTAGCTGCCGCGACGTCATCCCGGCGACCATGACGCCGACGACTGACGCGGAGCCGACCGACGCCACCTTCCGACGCGTAGAGGTACTGCTGACGAAAAATCTTTCCGGATCCAGTCTGACTCCTGGGGGTAATTCTAAGGTAAGGAATCTATAATTAACTAATGTTTCTTACTGATATATCGTTACCGAAGGTAAGTAACTTGTGCTTTTGGGATGTGACATTCCTTGAACTGTACACTGAAAAGTTTAAAATGTTTTAAAAAGAAAATTCTCTGAGCAGATCACTGGAGAGAAGCACCTGACCCACACTGAAAGGTGTGAACATAAAGGGAACCGATGTCAGTGTGCATGCTTTATAGCTCCAGTGACGTCACTGTAACATTGTTTCCGATGCCAAACTAGAGCCAAAGCACTCTATCAGATAGCTGCAGAAAAGTTTACAAATTCAGTCTGTCTCCTGAGGATATTCAACAGCTGAGGAATATGCAGGTTGAGGTATCCATCAGAATGACATTTTCAATCACAAAACTCTAAAAGGTGGAAGAACAGCCAACTAATTCACTAACGGGGATGTCACCATGGGCCACAGATAACCCGGGGACTTTGACGGCAGTACTGAATCCCTTGGCGTTGGACTAAGGGCTACCTATAGTACTGTCTGTCTCTGAGACACTGCTGATCTTAACGTTGCCAATGCTGCGACCGATGCAAGATGATGTGCCACTACCTCCGCTTGCTCTACCACCTCCACAGGGAAGAAAACACAGCTTTACATTCACTATCTGATAGAGACTTTTAGCTGCAGATTCCTTACCTTAAAATATTCCACATGTGTCAGACTGGATCCTGAATATTTATGAGCAGTATCCCTTCTCTCCGGAAGTGACGTGCTGACGTCAGTCTTTTCCTTTACGTGCCAGATATTGCTGGTCCGGTATTTTCTCCTGATGCGAGGTATGTCACCCAAGAAACCGGCTGGTTTCAAACCATGTGGGGCCTGTCACAGGCAAATATTGGTGACAATTATTGGTGACAGACCCCCACTTGGGGTGTTTGGGACCACGACTCCAAGCCCTGCGCGGGCTGCCGTACCATGCATCTGAATGCGCGGAGTAAGCACTCCCTCACGTGCCTAGTACCTGACGTCAGTCAACCCGTGATGCTAGAGTTCCCAGGACTGTTCATGGAGCCCTTCGAGACAGTTGTTGTCACACTCCAAATCGTCGGGTAAGTCCCACAAACCTAGGAAATGTAAGAAGTCTTTGACTTCTCTGCGTCCATCGAAGTCTTCCGACGAGGCACAGGCTCATTGGCACTCCAGGCCCTGCGAAACTGCTGAGCCTGAACCCCGGTCCGCTTTGTCGATTTTCTCGTAGCGACCCCCGCCCAGGTGAATGAGTTGTATGAGGCCATGCGCCTCATATTTGGGGAGCCTGGCCTCTCTGGAGCATCTTCATGCCTAAAGGCGTGGGAGTTGACCTTACTGGACCCACGTCTGTGAGTTCGCCCTCGACACCAGCCAGCCCCATGGATATCATACTGGATCTGGAGCGGAGCCGCCGGTAAGACGGAGACGGTAGGAAGCTGGCTCTCTCTGTTTTTTCTTTTTGTTTAAATTTGTTTATGGAATTCTTTAACATTTTGGTACAATTTAAAAAGCATCTTCACATGCCACATGTATCCACCCACTGCATAAGAAAGACATATAGTACAGTTGACCTACATAGTGAGAGCATGTATGCCGTATTGTTTGTGCGCTGCATAATGTGTATCGTATGCAATAATGCATTGACAAACAGGGGAAGTAAGAACTGGGACAGGGTTATGTTGTACCGCTTGACATATGTGACAGCCCCTAAGGAAGCTGGCTCTCTATATAGTGTACCAAAACTAGGTGCACTGTATATTGAGTCCAGGTATCCCTTACAAGTGTACAGGGGCTTGCTTTAACAATCACAAGGTGCTCTATTTGTGGTAATGTGATCGAGCAGGCTTAGGCTTATCAGAGGGTAATGATAGGTGTGAGAAAGTGCCATCTTTCTTGCATGGTATGCCCCCACTTTTTTCTGAATTGCTGATGTGCTTTGACTGAGTGTGCCCTGGGCTCCTGCCAACCAGGTACCCAGGCCCTGTGTTCCTTCCCTAAAACTGCATTGATACCTACACCCAATTGGCATCCCTGGCCACAGGTCAGCCCCTGGTAAATGGTACCATGGGTACCCAGGGCACTGTGACCAAGGAAGGCCCCTAAGGGCTGCAGCACTTGTTGTGCCACCCTTAGGGACCCTGTACCTTTACACACACACACTGCCTTTGCAGGCTGCGTGTCTTGGTGCAGAACAAAAGTGAAGAGTCGACATGGCACACATCCCTGTGTGCCATGCCTACAAGCCACTGCCCTGGCCTAGGTCAGCCACCCCTCTAGCTGGGTGCACTATGCCAGTGGTGAGGGCATAGAGGCATGAGCCCTGTGCCCCTACAGTGCCCAAGTCCATTCTTGGGCATTGTAAGTGCAGTGCTGCCATTAAGAGTATATGGTGCTGGGAGTCTGTCATTACGAACTCCACAGCACCATAATGGCCCCACTGAAAACTAAGAAGTTTGGTATCAAACTTCTCAGCACGATTAAACCCCCACTGATGCCAGTGTGGGATTTAATGTAAACGCACTCCAGAGGGCATCTTAGAGATGCCCCCTGAAACCAACCCGACCTCCAGTGTCCGGACTGAGTGGCTGCCCAGGCTGCCACCACCAGACATGTTTCTGGACCCCTGGGTCGAGAGCCTCTGCTCTCAGGGGCCTGAAACAATGCGCATCCTGGGGCGAGGTGCCAAAGCCTCCTCCCCAGGATGGGCAGGGGAGCTTCAAAGGCCTGCCGCCTTTGAGCTTCCCCAGACCATTTGCTGCTTCCAGCAAACTGGTCCCCACTGGTTCTACCCCCACTTCTGGCGGGAGAACCGGCGGGAAAACCAGAGGCAGGAAATGGGTTGTGCCCACCTCTGCCAACTCCACCCCTAAGGTGGGGGAGGCGAGGTGAAGCACAAACTCGAGTCCCCGCCATCTTGAGGATGGGGGGGACCCAGCCAACCAGGGACAGTCTCCTGCCCCCCCTCCCACTGGAGAGGAGCAGAATAGGGGGTGTACCCACCCCAGGGAAGGGACCCATTGGTCCCTGCCCTTACCTACCTGTAACCACCCCTAAATTTAGTATTTAGGGGCTCCCTGAACCTTCCTTCCTCAGTTCCCGAATCCGAAAACAAGAAGAGAAGTCGAAGCAAGAAGACCAGCCGTGCAGCTGCTAACAAGGAGGCGACGACAACTGACTTGGCCCCAGCCCTACCGGCCTGTCGACCTCTGAACCTGCTCCTGCGGAACCCCGGCCTCAGCAACCTCAAAAACCCCGGAGGACCTGACTTCTGTGCCACAGCCTTCAACCCAGGGACTCCCACGAGCAGTGGTACTGCTCAAAAGAACAAACTACAAAAGACCCAGCCCTGGCACGGAACCGCGAAACCTGCAGCCTCTGCACCCGCCAAGCCCGGCCTGTGCCCGAGTGAACCAAGACTCTGAGGACGTCCCCCCGGCGATTCTGACCTGGAATCCAGTGCCCAAGGACCCTCCTCGACGACCCAGACGACGCCTGCAGCCTCAGGACAAGGGACCCCTCCAACCGCGACCAGCAGGGGGTAAGATTTCCTGACCTCAAAAGACACCCCTGCACCCGGCGCCCCACGGCCCCCTGTGCCCAACTCCTGGGTGTCTACCTATCCTCCAAGACCCCAACTTACCTCCCGAAGTGTTGGTCGCCCCGAAGAGTCACCGTCCCCGAGCCTGCAGCCTTTTTCACCGTCCAAGATCTCCATTGGTTAACATTGAGCGCCCGACGGCTCGAAAGCACCCTGCACCCAGCCGCCCGAGTGCCCCTGGAAGTGCAACCTCTACTCTAACCTACTTCCCCATTTGCCCTGAGCAAGTGACCAGGAGCCCAGCTCCCACAGCCGCGTGGTCTGCTTGCCAGCAGCCACCAACCCGAGGCCCCCTGCCTGCCATAGGATAACATTGGGCCTACTCACTCTGCACCCGGCCGCCCCTGTGCCGCTGAGGGTGTAACAACTGTACTTAACTGATACTGGGGGACCCCTGAGTCTATGCCCAGAACCTTAACTCTGCCAGTCGAGTACTTACCCAAAGACCGATAACTCACTTTTCTTCCATAGGGTAACACTGACTGGCTCCCACCTGGAATTTCTTCTAAGTGTGGAGATTTGAAACTTTAAAATATTCACCTAAAATCAACCGAGTCACGAAAACGAAAATACTCACCTGATATTAGAAGAGGCCCCAGTGCCGGACCGGGTGCCCAACACTGGCCCTAAAAGTAATCACAACGTTACTTACCGCTAACTCCATTTCCTTCCATAGGGATCCATTGACTGGTTTTCTGTGAAATTTCTTCTAAGTGTCTACTTTTGAAATACTAAAATATTGTTTAAAAATCACAACAGTAACGAATTCCGAACTACTCACCTGCTATCAGGAGAGACGTCAGTACTGCCTCTTTTAGTCAAGTACCAACCATGAAAAGTAATTTTTACCGTACTTACCAGTAACTCGAAATTCCTCTCATAGGATATCATTGCCTGCTTTTGTTGAAAAAGTTTCTAAGTGTCGATTTCTGCATTTTACAAATATTCTTTAAAAATCGTGCCAACGATACAAACGTAATTACTTGCCTGTTTTAGATAGATACCCCAGTGCTGAACCATAGAACCCAGCACTGGATTACAAAAGTAACGTAAACCCACTTTGCTTACAAACTGCATTTCCTTCCATAGGATAACATTGGTAGTTTTACCCAGAAAAGTTTCTGTCAACTTTTGAAATACAGTAATATTTCTCAAAAATCACTACATTAACCAAAACGCTTTTTCTCACCTGTTTACAGGAAGTGTCCCAGGACTGAATCCAGGATCCAGTCCTGTGGTTAGAAAAGTAATCTACAAAGTAATTAATTGTAATTAATCATAATTTTCCATTAAGCTCAATGTTGCATTGTATTTGACCCTGTGTTGCCTCTTGCACCAACTGTGATTATTACCATCAAAAAGTCTATTGCCTATTTGTAAGGTGGTTAACCAAAGCATCTCATACTGAGAAAGTATATTTTTATCCTATTGTTGGTTCTAAAATAAAACAAGCATATATTTTTTTTATATATACAAACCATTGGCCTAGAGTTCAGTCCTTGAGTGTGTGGCTTCATTTGCTGACTGAGTGTGTACAACAAATGCTTTACACTGTCCTCTGATACTGCCTTACTGCTCGACCAAGCTACCACTTTAGAGAGTAAGGTTATATCTAACTTTAGCCTCTGCCAAACCTCTGGGGACTCTGTGCACACTGAACCTTACTTTGGTGCAGTATATACAGAGCCACTTTCCTACAATAGGCATTTGTTGCACACACAGTCAATAAATGAGAGACACACTCAGTAATGAAATTCAACACCAGTTTATAAAAATAACACAGATTTTCATATTAATTTAGACCCAAAGATCTTGTAAATCAGGGAAGTACTTTTCGAATTAGTTTTTTTCAGACACTTAGAAAATACAGCTGTCAGATTTGAGGCATTAGCCTCGAACGCGGTAATATTATCCTAGGGAAGAAACATACACTGCATAAGGTCACTTACAAACGACTTACAGGACTGTTTTTCTGTACTTACGGTAAGTGGGGGTCAAGGTTGAAGAAAACACCAAGAGTTTAGGTTTACCTGCCCTGGGGCATCAGGGTGCAGAGGTGCTTTTCGCAGCGAATGCCTCAAACGCTACATTTTCAAGTCAATGGGGAACAGTACCTGCAAAGAATGGCTGCAAGTGGGGTCTGGCAAACCAAAGGGGGGGAGGGTTATATCCTGCTTATATTGGTATATGTATCCTGGTTTAGCCATTCCCCTGCTGCTCAGCCAGTGTGAGTGTTTACATTGGAATGTTGGTGTGACTGTGATGCTTGGGTGCCTGTGTGGATGAGTGGTGACAATTGGAAGATGGGCTGAGCAGCAGGCAGGCTGCTCCTGGTTGGGCTGGAGATTAAGGAACACCAGGCTTAAGGACATTTGTACCTAATTACTATCCTGCAACTACAAGACTAATAAAGAAATACTTAAGACTATTCGGCTACCTGTGGTGAGATACAACATATTTTTGGCGATGAACTGGACCTGGACTCGAGCGTGCTACAACATTTAAAGAAGCTGTCTACGGTTTTGACAGGAAGAACCCAAAGGAACATAAAGTAACTAAGAGGAAAGCGTCAAGAATGGAGCTCCAGGCTAGACAGCCCCACCAGTGTCCTTGACAGCAGACGGCCCCAGCCTGGACATGCTTCATTGATCTTCTAAAATGACTTTGATCCTTGTGGGTAAGTGGTGTCAGTCTCATTACTTCCACTTCCTAATTTTGGGACTTTATACATCATTTTGGATCAACTGGTGTTGTGGTGGTTCCAAGCATACACATTGTATACAGCTTTATAGCCAAGGCTAACTTCTTATTTCATTCATGTGTGTGAACCAGCCACATCGTTCTGCAGAGGTCTAAAAAGAGTCTATGACTTGTTGTTGTGTTGAAAACGGGAGCTTAAATTTACGAAAGCCATCTTGAATGCTTACTACTGAAGTGCTCCTTCATTGTCTTTGCGAGTGCACTGGATCTGGATGTTTCTACACACTGCGACGAGTTGCTGCACAGAAGGAAAATGTTATGTTCGAGGCATATGAGCTGCAGATCACACACTATGCATAGATCGCCATCTGGTGTTGGGCCCGGATGTTTGCACTTTGTTGTTGTATTGGAATAAGTCTTTGGAAGTCACGAGATAGGTGACTCCTCCTTTGGACAATAGTGCGCATGGGCATCGACTCCATCTTCAGATTTTTTTTTCGGCATCTGGCTCGGATGTGTTTGTCGCGCTCCAGTTCGGTGCCACCACCGTTCTAACTTTCAACGCGCAATCCTTCACCCTTTCGTCGGTATTGTTTTCGATCACGTTTCCCTTTTCGACGCGCATCTCTACAACTCCAATCCTTCCATTCCGGTCGTCGACGCAGGCCTTCGGGCCTAACTGCGCCATCAGGCCTTCTCGGCTCATGGAAAGGACTCCTTTCAAAAAGTGTCCTCAGTGTGGATCCAAGTTTCCCCACGCCGATCTCCACGAGGTGTGTAACCTCTGCCTTTCGCCCAAGCACGATGCCAAAGACTGTCCAGCTTGCGCCTCTTTCCGCTCCAAGAAAACCATACGGGATCGTCGAGCTCGAAGAAACATGGCTCGATCCTCGACATCCATACCAGACGATATCTTCCAGGAAGGCGTCGATGTACCGGAACAGGAACAACTCGAAGAAGGCCTCATCAGCGCCTCCGAAGCCGACGATTTCGACGTCAAACATCACTCCTGGGCAACGGGTCGTAAGTACTGACTTCGACCCCTCCCCACTATCCATTCCGGCAAAGGCTTCGGTAACACCTTCACCTTCGGGCCTAGGTGCACACCGGGACTAAACTTCTCACGCCCCGCCTTCCGGCTCGGCCAAGAAGTCGACAAATAAGCCTTCAGGCCGCTCGAGCCAGCCTACCCTCGGTTCCGAAACCCCATCCCCGGCACCGAGACCAAAAGACAAGCCACTGTCTACGCCCGCACCAAAGCCGGGTTCCACATCGGTGCATTTGGCACCGAAACCCACCGGCACTGCACCCTCGACTCCGAAAAAACCATAGGAATCGAACAAACAACCAGTTCCGAAAACCGCTGGAACTCAACCTTCGGAGCCGAAAAAGCTACCGGTACCGGCTCCAAAGACCCCAACGGAACCGACAAAAACTCCTGTTTCCAAACCTAGGGAGTACAAAATAACTCCAAAATTGGTGCCACACAAGCCTTCGGACCTGAAAAAATCGGCGCCGAAACACCACACTTCACAGGAGGAGCTTTTCCAACCCGATCCAAACCAACAAATCCTGGAAATAGACCCAAATACAGGTCGCCTTGTGGTTAGTCCTTCCAGGAAGAGGAAATTGGACAAACCTGCGCCAGCTCCACTCCCTCTCAAGAAAAGAGACAGTGCCACTTCTCCTTTCAGGATCCCTTCTCCACCCCCTCCTCCACACCACATCTCTCCTGTTCCATCTCCAATACCCTCACAATCTCCTCCACCTCAGGATGATGAGGACCCTTCTGAGTACGAGGGGGATGATCAACCCTTAATAGAACCTAGCCCTCCTAATATCCCAACTGACCCATGGGACAATTATGGCATACCAGATGTTCCTGACACACCACAGAATGATGTCTACCCATCTAGACCATCCCCGCCAGAGGACACTATAGGGTTCACTCAGCTCATACACAGAGCCGCAGAATACCAAGGTGTAGATTTACACACAGACCCTATAGAGGAAGACTTCCTTATGGACACTTTCGCACCATCTCAAAGGTCCACTTCAATTCTCCCAATGTTGAAAGGGGTAATCAAACACGCTCCTGAAGTCTTCAAAGATCCTGTCGGGGCTAGAGTCATTAACCCCAGGGTAGAAAAGAAATATAAGTCTGCCCCAGCTGACCCTGTTTACATTAAAGGGCAACTTCCCTTAGATTCCTTAGTGGTTTCAAACGCCAGGAAAAGGGCTAACTCCCAAACCTCAGGCGATGCTCCACCTCCTGATAAGGAGTCAAAACTTTTGGACTCATCGGGTAAGAGAACAGCGTCCCAGGCAGCTAACATTTGGCGAATTGCCAACACACAGGCGTTGCTGGCTAGGTACGATAGGGCACATTATGATGAACTGGAGACCCTACTACAACACCTTCCAGATCAATACAAAACAAGAGCCAATGATCTCATACAGGAAGGCAAGACTATAACAAACACCTCCATTCGATGTGCTCTAGATGTTGCAGACACAGCCTCATGAGCCATTAATACCAGTGTCCTTTTGCGTAGAGATGCATGGCTCCGTATTTCAGGGTGTAAACCTGAGGTTCAAACTGCCATACTAAATCAGCCGTTTGACCAAGAACATTTATTTGGCCCTAGTGTGGATTCATCTTTAGAAAAGATGAAAAAAGACACCGACACAGCCAAATCAATGGGAGCATTGCAATCCCAAACTCCCAGAAGTTCCTTTCGTCGCTCCTCTTATAGGGGCGCCTCTAGTGGCTTTACCATGGATAACTCCTCCACGTCCTATAAAAGTCCCACCCAGACCTCCTCTACCAGAGGTTATTACAGAGGAGGCTACAGGGGTAATAATAACAAGGGTAGAGGCAAAACTGTCAATACCCGTACTGCCTCCACCTCCAAACAATGACTTCCCTCCACTCCCCCCAGACCATTCCACTCCGGTCGGGGGAAGATTACTACAGTTCCTACCTGTCTGGAACACCATTACCACGGACAGGTGGGTGAGACAAATCATCCAATCCGGTTATTGCCTGGAACTCACTTCAACTCCTCCAAACATACCACCCAAACAGCGTCCAATGTCAGCAGACCATTTAACGCTTCTCAAACAAGAGGTACTTTCCCTCCTACAAAAACATGCAATAGAACCAGTTCCCCTGCATCAGCAAAACACAGGGGTCTACTCACTGTATTTTCTCATTCCAAAGAAGGACGGAACCCTGAGGCCTATCCTCGAACTCAGACCATTAAACCTCTACAGTCAGACCATTTTCATATGGTCACTCTTCAACAACTCCTTCCTCTACTCAAACAAGGCAATTTCCTTGCCACCTTAGATCTCAAGGACGCCTACTTCCACATTCCCATTCACCCGGCTCACAAAAAATATCTTCGATTTGTAGTGGACGGCCAACATTATCAGTTCAAGGTGCTCCCATTCGGAGTCACCACAGCACCCAGAGTCTTCACAAAATGTCTGGCAGTCGTAGCAGCCCACTTAAGAAGACAACAAATTCACGTATTCCCATACTTGGACGACTGGCTCATAAAAGTCAAGTCGCATACCCAGTGTGTAAATCACACACACACCACAATCCAGCTACTTCACGACTTAGGGTACACAATAAACCTCACAAAGTCTCACCTCCAACCGTCCTATGTCAGCAATATCTAGGTGCCACAATAGACACCTTAAGAGGCCTTGCATACCCCAATCCAGCCAGGATAGCAAGCATGCAAGCCCTTATAACAAAATTCCAGCCTCAACACTCCCTTCCAGCTCGGGTGTTCATGCAACTAATAGGGATGATGGCCTCTTGCATATTCATAGTCCCGCATGCAAGACTCCAGATGCGCCCCTTACAAGAATGCTTAGCACGTCAGTGGAACCAAGCTCTAGGTCAGCTAACAGATCTGGTGTTGGTGGATGACCGCACACATCGCTCTCTGCAGTGGTGGAACACCCAAAACCTTTCCAAGGGGCGACCGTTCCTAGAGCCGGTTCCACAGATTGTTTTAACCGCAGACGCATCGCTCACCGGATGGGGAGCTCATCTACTACATCACACCATACAGGGCGCATGGACACCTCAACAAAAACTACTCCACATCAATAATTTGGAGTTACTAGCAATCTTTCTGGCATTAAAATCATTCCAGAAACACATATCAAACAAAGCTGTGTTAGTCCGGACGGACAATATCACAGCAATGTATTATTTACAAAAACAGGGGGACGCACTCTCTGCAGCTCTCTCAACTAGCTCAGACCATATGGAGGTGGGCTATTCCTCAAAACATATTCCTTTTAGCCCAACACCTTCCAGGAATTCAGAATCAGATGGCAGATCTGTTAAGTCATCAAACACAACAGATTCACGAGTGGGAACTTCACCCACAGGTTCTTCAACCGTTTTTCCAAATGTGGGGGCATCCAGAGATGGATCTCTTCGCCACACATTACAACACAAAATGCCCAAGCTTCGCCGCCAGATATCCACACCCATTGTCCAAAGGCAATGCGATATGGATGAATTGGTCAGGCAGATTTGCGTACGCTTTTCCGCCTCTCCCACTCATTCCATGAGTGGTTCGCAAGATGCAACAACAGTCACTAACACTGATTCTAGTTGCTCCAACATGGGCCAGGCAACCATGGTACACAACATTGCTTGAACTATCCGTAGTCCCGTACCAATAACTACACCTCTCCCCACATCTTTTAACACAGAACCGTGGAGAGATCAGACATCCAGATCCAGCACAGCTCAATCTGGCTCCTGAAGTTCTAGAATTCGGTTACCTCAATCTTCCACCTGATTGCATGAACGTTATCAAAGAGGCTAGGCGCCCCACCACTAGAGCCTGCTTTGCAGCCGAGTGGAAAAGATTTGTTATATACTGTACCAATAACTCAATCAATCCTCTAGATGCGTCCATTCAACACATCATATGTTACCTGCTGCATCTTCAAAGATGTAATCTAGCATACACATCCATTAGATTGCATCTCGCTGCCATAGCAGCTTACCTGCAAAATAGACAACATTTGTCATTATTCAGGGTACCAGCCATTAAAGCATTTATGGAAGGCCTCAAAAGAATAATTCCTCCCAGGGTACCACCCTCTCCAGTGTGGAATCTAAACATCGTCCTCACTAGATTAATGGGCCCTCCATTCGAGCCTCTACATAAATGTGAGCTCCAATTTCTTACATGGAAAGTTGCTTTCCTTGTAGCCATCACATCTCTCAGAAGAGTCAGTGAGTTACAGGCACTAACTATTCAAGAACCATTTTTACAACTCCATCATAACAAAGTGGTTCTCAGGACAAATCCCAAATTCCTTCCTAAAGTTATTTCTCCCTTCCATCTCAACCAATCTGTGGAGTTGCCAGTATTCTTCTCGCAACCACAAACGGTAGCAGAAAGAGCTCTTCATACACTAGACGTGAAAAGAGCCCTCCTTTACTACATTGACCGAATTAAACCTTTTCGCAAAACAAAACTTTTTGTATCCTTCTCACCACCACATAAAGGCAATCTTATATCAAAGTCTGGGACTGCAAGGTGGATTGTCAAATGTATACAAATTTGCTACCACAAAGCAAAACGTACACTATCTATTCCCCCTAAAGCCCACTCTACCCGCAAAATAGGGGCTTCCATGGCATTTTTAGGAAACATTCCCTTAGATGACATCTGCAAAACAGCTACATGGTCTACACCGCACACATTCACAAAACACTATTGTGTAGATGTGCAGGCAAAACAACAAGCTAGTGTGGGCCAAGCTGTACTCAAAACAATATTTCAAACTACTGCAACAGATACTGGTGGTCGCCGCTAAAGGGAAGTACTGCTATGCAATCTATGCATAGTGTGTGATCTGCAGCTCATATGCCTCGAACGGAAAATGCTACTTACCAGTATGCATCTGTTCTTGGCATGTAGAGCTGCAGATCCACACACGCCCACCCACCTCCCCGGCTACCTTTATCTGTTCCAGTATTATCTTAATTAGATGCAACATACATGGACATCTCTTTCTGTTTCTCACAAAACTCCATCATTTCCCTTCTTGGCGAAAAAACAATCTGAAGATGGAGTCGATGCCCATGCGCACTATTGTCCAAAGGAGGAGGCACCTATCTCGTGACTTCCAAATTCCAATATAACAACAAAGTGCAAACATCCGGGCCCAACACCAGATGGCGATCTATGCATAGTGTGTGGATCTGCAGCTCTACATGCCAAGAACAGATGCATACTGGTAAGTAGCATTTTCCTTGTGTTTTCCTTGTGTTTTACTTTGTTTTGTGGCAAGTTGGACTCAGTCTCAATGCGTGGACGTACAAGGGACAACACAGGATCAACATGGTTCGTTACAAGTAAGCTAGTCAATACTGTGGAGTCTACTTTTCGATTATTTGTTCTATTGTTTGGAAGTTGGCATGTTTCGAATGCTCCTGTGGATTTTTGAGGTGAGCCAATCCATGATTTACAATTTCTGTCGTGGGCAGCCCCCTGGACAAGTGTCAGTTTAACCGCAGCGTTGCGGTTTGAAATTGAGGCGCGTGTCGTTTACTGCGCGCACGGTCTTACCTTCCTGAAGATTCTTTGCTCCTTCTTCTACGCCTTCGCGGTTCTGCCATGGGACGTTCTCTAGCACAAACTCACCTGGAGCCACCCGGCGTTGCTGCTACTGTGTGTCTCCATCTTGGGTTTGGCGGATGCAGTCGTTTGATGAGGCGAAATGTTCCTCATCCGGATGTTTGCTTCTCTAGGACGTTTTGGGAGCACGTTCACGCCTTGAGCCATCCGGCCGGCGTCCTATCTGCGTGCTGCCATTTTGGGATTGGCCACACCGTGCAAGCACCGGTGCTATGATTTGTCCTGTTGTTTCCAGCCTGTTAGGTTCGCTTTCTGCCAACCACGTGTTTTACAAATTAGATTTAACGAAAATCTGAAGGAGACTGGGGGACGTCGCTGTATCCTGGTCGATTGCGGCTCATTTCTTCTTTCTTGGATTTTTGAAGGTTCTGGTAAAGCACCGGGAAACTGCAGGTACTCTTTTCTTTGTACTCCGTGTGCATGTTGATGACATGACACAGTGGACAGTCGAGGGGCAACCACTAAGTTCTTCCTTGAGACGTATGTTGCCGGCTACACACACAGCCTGGTAAACGTTGTCGCAGCTTAATGAGAATGAATTGCAGTGACTTATTAGTGTACACTTTGTTGAAGCTGCGTCTTGTGGGTTCTACAACTGGCTCACAGTGCGCTGTGTCAGCATTTTCACAGGGTTTGCTAAGTTTTCTTATCGGGTGAGAGGTCGCTCACCGGTGATGTTTTACTGTTTAAAAAAACATACAGGAGACAAAGAATAAGATTCTGCATGATTTAAAGTTCACATTGTAGTAATGTTTCTCACTTGCTTGGTGGTTGAGCACGTAAAGGGTTTATTTGCCCATATATTCTGGAAGCATGTGGCGCGGTGGAGAAGCAATACAGAGACTGGATTCAGTATTTATGTGATTTATTTTAGCAACACAAAGTAGGCTTCGCCTTATTCAGGATGAACAAATGGAACCGTCTTCTTTCCGTCTCTTCTATTCAGAGATCTGGAGGGGATCTTTACTGTTTCCAATAGGTCAGCATGGTTCTCCGGACGATTTGAAATAAGAGGAAACAAAGCAACAAAAAAAATTATATAAGGGCGTTGTCCAAAGGTCCTTACTATAATAAAGGGAAGGGTGTGAAGGGAGACTTCACCCGAGATCCACCACCAGTGTTGTCTTTGCTCTTGCCACTCTCTATGTTACGCGCGGCCAAATACGCCACACAAACACTGCAAGAACCTCAGTCCCCTCTCTTCTTGTCCCGACCCGGCTTTACGCCTCGGGTTCTCTTTACCCAAGCGGCTCGCATACGCTCACGTACCTCGTATAGCCACGTTCCTCCTGGAACATGGCTGGTCTGCTCACAGCGCCGAGTAGGGTCTGGCTCCCTCTCTTTGGTGGTTCCGGTAGCGGTCATCCGTTTCTTCAGTGTCTCCTGGGCCTCGCCGTCTGGTAGGGAGTGTCCGTCCTTCTTCTCTTCTGGCTGGAGGCTGCTAGGACTCTCGGCTCCGAATCCGATTCCCGGCTGGAACTCTTCGCGGTTCCTCGGAGGGGAGGTCTCCATTTCTCCTCTTCCGTGTTGTCAGGCTCCGTGCTCATTGGGGCATGTGACCAGGTCACGTGAGCGGGGGACGAGTCCTAGAGATCGAGGTCTTTAAAGGCACAGTCCAGGTTTTGTAAGTTGAACGCGGATGCTGACTGAAAACAGAGGAGAGGAGATGGAGATAGATAAGGGCGAAATAAATCCATATCGGCTTCCTGCTCCATTACGTCTTGGTTTGACACCTCGTGACAAAGCATTTGTACCCTTACGCAAGGGTGGTTTTAGGCTTTTAGTGGGTGGTTTGCTCACATCTCTCTTTTTGTTCTGCACTCCCTTACTTGAGGGATGGATATGGTTTTAGGTTCCATTTTTTTACACTATGCATGCCCTTACATGAGGGAGGTTCTAGTCACTTGGTGGATGGTTTCCCATTTCTCTGTGTAGTAGTTACACTACGTTACTTATTGTGTTTTGTTGGTTGTGTGTAAGTCTCCATGCACTACACGTTTGGTCAGTTTTCTGTGTGTAAGTCGCCTTGCGCTACTTGTCTTGTCAGTGTTAGTCGTCATGCGCTTCACTTTTTGTTTGTCTACTGTGTTGGCTGCCTTGTGCAACATGTTTCTTTTCTGGTTGTGTAAGTCGCCTTACGCTTTATGTTCTGTACACGGTGTGTAAGTCACCTCGTGCTACACATGTATTTTGGTTTTGCACCTTACACAGGGTAGGTCTCTTGGGTCGTGTCCCATTCACATTTAGTTTTCACCCTTTCGAGAGTTGTGGGTCATAGGTGTTGGTCTAGGGGTGTGGTCCACCCATTGCTACATTTTACGTTTTTTTTCTTCAAAATTGTTTTATTGGGGCAGAAAGGGTAATATTGCTTGTCATTGTTTTATTGTTGCTTGTCAATATCCACCTTTTCTGTCTGGTTACCTTGTGTCTAGACTCTTGCGAAGTTGTATTTTAGGTTGCTTCCCTGAGTCTTGAACTTTTCTTCTGCTTTTGTATATGCTGGTTTATAGTTCTTTACATTTTATATTGTTCTTTTCATTTTTTCATTTAAAAGGAGGGGGATATGTTATATCCTTCTTATATTGGTATATGTATCCTGGTTTAGCCATTCCCCTGCCGCTCAGCCAATGTGAGTGTTTACATTGGAATGTTGGTGTGACTGTGATGCTTGGAATGCTTGGGTTGCCTGTGTGGATGAGTGGTGACAGTTGGAAGATGGGCTGAGCAGCAGGCAGGCTGCTCCTGGTGGGGCTGGAGATTAAGAAACACCAGGCTTAAGGACATTTGTACCTAATTACTATCCTGCAACTACAGGACTAATAAAGAAATACTTAAAAGACTATTCGGCTACCTGTGGTAAGATACAACAGGGGGGCTCGGCTCTTGAGGGTCTCAGGACCACAGAGACCCCGTCGGATTGAATGGACTTGGGCTGGGTGGCTTGGGTGCATAGGTGTTTTTTCCGGTGGGTTGGTGAGTTTAATTTGAAGCTTTCACAGTTCTTGGTGCACCTGCTGAAGAGGAAGAAAAAACACAGCAAGACTACTTCTGGCGTCAAGCTGGCTCTGTTGGAGTCCCTCGACGTGCAGGTCGGTTTTGGCGGCGATGGTCTTCAGACTGAACACAAGCAAGTCTTGGTGCTTGCAGCAGGGTTCAGTACCCCAGGTATTGGTGCAAGGAGCTTCCGGGGTGGGTCAGTGTCTCGAAGACTGGATGGATCAATGGGGCTGACCTCCTCTAGGGTTGCTACTGCGTTGGTGGACCCGGTGGTCAGCAGATCGGTGAACTAGACTGTGCGGTTTGTGGCTACAGGAAAGTGGTTCCTCCACTTTAAGGGAGATGCTGACTGGTTGGCGAAGTGTTGGCAGCCATCCGAGGCTTTTGGAGGACGCACAGCTGCTGGATGAGTTGGGTCTTTACAATTATCGGGACAGGCGTTTGAGAAAGTGCCCTCTTTCTGCATGGTAGCCCCCACCTTTTGCTTAACTGCTGATGTGCTTTGACTGAGTGTGCCCTGGGCTCCTGCCAACCAGGTACCCAGGGCCTATGTTCTTTTCCTAAAACTGCATTGAAGGCAAAACCCAATTGGCATCTCTGGTCACAGGTCAGCCCCTGGTAAATGGTACCACAGGTACCCAGGGCACTGTGACCAGGGAAGGCCTCTAAGGGCTGCAGCACTTATTGTGCCACCCTTAGAGGCCCTGTACCTTCACACTCACACACTGCCTTTGCAGGCTGTGTGTTTTGGTTCAGAACGAAGTGAAGAGTCGACATGGCCCACATCTCTGTGTGGCATGCCTACAACCCACTGCCCTGGCATAGGTCAGTCTCCCCTCTAGTTGGGTGCACTATACCAGTGGTGAGGGTACAGGTGAATGAGCCCTGTACCCCTACAGTGTCTAAGTCCATTCTTAGACATTGTAAGTGCAGTGCTACCATTAAGAGTATATGGTGCTAGGAGTTTGTCATTATGAACTCCACAGCACCATAATGGCTACACTGAAAACTGAGAAGTTTGGTATCAAACGTCTCGGCACATTAAACCCACACTGATGCCAGTGTGGGATTTATTAAAAAATGCACACAGAGGACATCTTAGAGATGCCCCCTGAAAACTAACCTACCACTAGTGTCCAGGCTGAGTGGCTGCTTTCAGCTGCCACCAGACATGTTTCTGGACCCCTGGGTCGAGAGCCTGCTGCTCTCTGGGGCCTGAAACAATGCACATCCTGGGACGAGGTGCCAAGCCTCCTCCCCCAGGATGGGCAGGGTTCATGAAGGGGAAGCTTCAAAGGCTTGCCGACTTTGTGAGCTTCCCCAGGCCACTTGCTGCTTTCAGCAACTGGTCCCCACTAGTTCTGACCCCCACTTTGGGCGGGAGAACCGGTGGGAAAAGCAAGTGAGGAAGAGAGATGTGCCCACCTCTGCCAACTCCACCCCTCAGGTGGGGGAGGCGAGGTGAACCACAACTCTGTCCCCGCCATCTTGCAGATGATGGGACTGAGCCAACCAGGGACAGGCTCATGCCCCCCTCTCACTGGAGGGTGGCATAATAGGGGGTGTACTCACCCCAGGGAAGGGACCCATTGGTCCCTGCCTTTTACCTACCTGTAACGCCACTAAATCTAGTATTTAGGGGCACCCCTGAACCTTGCTTCCTCAGGCAAGAAGAAACTACAAGGAGAAGGACCGAACAGCCGTGCAGCAGCTAACAAGAGGAAGACGCCCACTGACTTTGCCCCAGCCCTACCGGCCTGTCTCCACCTCGAACCTGCTCCTGCGAAATCCATGTGTGTCCTGCAGCCAGCAACCTCGACTGAGTGTGTACATCAAATGCTTAACACTGTCCTGTGATACTGCCTTACTGCTCGACCACTCTACCACAAATAGAGAGTAAGGTTCTATCTAACTTTATCCTTTGCCTACCTCTGGGGTCACCTGGACTCTATACACACTATACCTCATTTTGGTGTAGTATATATAGAGTCAGTTTCCTACATTGGTGGCAGCAGTGGGATACAAAATTTGCATTTGTTGGACTACTTGGTTACCACCTGATCACACGCCAGAACTCTTAAATTGTCTTTAAAATTCTGATTTTTTTCAAATTGGCATTTTTACAAAACTACTAAGTCTTGTTAGGGCCTTCCTTAAGTCCCTTTAGAATTTTAGAAAATAAAGTCACTGTAGTCAAGGGTAGAGGGGTTAGAACTTTTTTTTTTTGTTAGGATGTCTCAAAAACAGAACCCAGCTATTAGTGAAGATAACCATAATGACATACAGGACATGGTTGAGGAGCTTGACCTCACCCCTTACCTTCACTTGTCTTTCAGGGAAGTAAGGTCCTTATGTAAAACTAAAAATATACCAATGGGCCCTCATCCAACCAAACAAAAGCTCCAGGAGCTATTGGCTGAGTATTCAAAGGCCCACCCCTCTGAAAATGGTGATGACCAGTCAGAGGGAGAAGGAGGTGAGGAGGATGGAGAAAGGTGCCCACCTCCACCACTTCCTAGGGAAGAAAGGAACCCAGTTCCCTTACTTCCAAGAATCAACCTCTTGGGACCTAGAGGCCACACAGGTGGCTCAGGCTCTGGTGGGAACATTGAGGACAGCCTCAATGAGGAGGACAGCCTTTTAGCAAGGCTGGCCAAAAGACTGGATCTGGAGTCCAGACTCCTGGCTCTAGAGAAAGAAAGAAAGGAGATGGGTTTAGCACCCATCAATGGTGGCAGCAATAAAAATAAAGATAAAGAGCAATCTTATGATCCTAAAATCCCCAAAGGGATTGTCCCTAAATTTGAGGAGGGTGATGACATCACTAAATGGTTCACAGCCTTTGAGAGGGCTTGTGACATGAGAAAGGTGAAGAAACCTCTCTGGGGGGCACTCCTGTGGGAACTGTTCTCTGGTAACTGCAGAGACAGACTCCTGGCCCTGTCTGGGCCAGATGCTGGGTCTTATGACTTCATGAAGAGAACTCTGAGGGATTTGGACTCACAACTGAGGAGTACAGAATTAGATTCAGGGGGGCTCACAAAACCCAAAACCAGTCCTGGATTGATTTTGTAGACTACTCAATAAAGACACTAGATGGTTGGTTAACTGGACACAATGTGCAATGTTTATGAAGGAACATATTTTAAGTAATTGCACGAATGAAAAGTTACATCAGCATTTGGTAGACCTAAGTCTAATTTCTCCCCAAGAATTGGGAAAGAAGGCAGACCACTGGGTCAATACTAGGGTGACAAAGACAACCACTGGGGGTGACCAAAAGAAAGGGGTTACAAAACCTTCCCAGGAGAAAGGTGGTGAGAATCCCCAAGATAAAAAGTCTGAGTCTTCTAAAGGGCCCCAAAAACCTGCACAGGGGGGTGGGTCCCAAAATCTTCCCTACACTCCAAAATCATATAGGGGAAAGAACTTTGATCCTGCAAAGGCCTGGTGTAACAACTGTAAGAAGTTGGGACACTTAACTGGAGACAATGCTTGCCCTAGCAAAAAGGCCCCTAGTCCTACAGCTACTCCTCGTGTAGCAAGTCTCCAGCTGGGATCAACAGTGTGCCCAGAGCAAATCAGGTTGCACACTGAAGCAGTTCTAGTTTCAGAGGGGGAAGTTGTTTGCCACTGTAGCTGTGTGGCCACCCAACTTAAAGAAATACTTACAATACCCTTGGATTAATGGGACTAGGATAGAGGCTCTGAGGGATACAGGTGCCAGTGTCACTTTGGTGAGAGACACACTGGTTTCGCCTGAGCAATATTTGATTGGGCGTACTTACCCAGTCACCAGTGTTGCCACTAACCATGCAATGGCTATGGTGACAGACTTGGGGGGGGGTGTTACTGGCCTGAAACAGGTAGTTGTCTCTCCAATGCTACCAGCTGCATGTATGCTTGGCAATGACCTGGAAACCCATGCAGCAATGCTGGATATCCCTGAATTGGTGTGTGTGAAAACAAGAGCACAGAGCAAAAGGCAGGGTGAAGAAGTGTTGGAGCCTGAAAGTATGGCCCAACCTTCCAAGAGAAAAGGTAAGAAGACTGGGGAATCAGCTTCTGTTCAGCAAAAGGATCAGGACCCCTCTCCTCAGGGAGAGGACTTGGACACCCCAGAGGGAACTGAGCATATGGAGCTTGACCCTTACCAGGTTGAACTCTTGGGCCCAGGGGGACCCTCTAGGGAAGAGCTGTGCCAAGGGCAGCAAGTCTGTCCCACTCTTGAAAGCCTGAGGCAGCAAGCTGTTTCAGAAGCAAAGGGAGATGTCCGTGGTACCCACAGAGTTTATTGAGAAAAGGGATTACTGTACACTGAGGCAAGAGACCCCAATCCTGGAGCCACCAGGAGAGTGGTAGTGCCACAGAAGTACAGGGAGTTCCTCCTAACTTTAGCTCATGATATCCCCCTAGCTGGGCATCTGGGCCAAACCAAGACTTGGGAAAGGCTAGTTAGCCACTTTTACTGGCCCCAGATGCACCAAAAGGAGGAGTTTGTCAGCTCCTGTGTTACTTGTCAGGCCAGTGGCAAGACAGGGGGCCCCTAAAATGCCCCCCTGATGCCACTGCCTGTGGTGGGGGTTCCCCTTGAAAGGGTAGCTGTGGACATAGTGGGTCCACTTGAACCTCCCACAGCATCAGGGAACAAATTCATTCTAGTGCTAGTGGATCATGCCACTCGGTACCCTGAAGCAATTCCCCTTAGGACTACTACAGCTCCTGCAGTAGCCAAGGCCCTCATTGGTGTCTTCACCAGGGTAGGGTTTCCTAAGGAGGTGGTTTCAGACAGAGGTTCCAACTTCATTTCTGCTTACCTAAAACACATGTGGAAAGAGTGTGAAGTGCAGTACAAGTTTACTACACCCTATCCCCTACAAACCAATGGCCTTGATGAGAGATTCAACAAGACATTGAAAGGTATGATTATGGGGCTCCCTGAGAAACTCAAAAGGAGATATGATGTCCTCTTACCATGCCTGCTTTTCGCTTACTGAGAAGTGCCACAGAAGGGAGTAGGTTTTTTCCCCCTTTGAACTTCTGTTTGGCCATCCTGTGAGGGGACCACTCTGTCTTGTAAAAGGGTTGGGAGAAGCCTCTCCAAGAACCCAAACAAGATATTGTGGACTATGTGCTTGGCCTAAGGTCCAGAATGGCTGAGTACATGGAAAAGGCATCCAAGAATCTTGAGGCCAGCCAGGAGCTTCAGAAGCACTGGTAAGACCAAAAAGCTGCACTGGTTGAATTTCAACCTGGGCAAAAGGTGTGGGTTTTGGAGCCAGTGGCACCAAGGGCACTCCAGGACAGATGGAGTGGCCCTTAGCCTATCCTAGAAAAAAAGAGTGAGGTCACCTACTTAGTTGACCTGGGCACAAGCAGGACACCCAAAAGGGTTATCCATGTGAACCGCCTAAAGCTCTACAATGACACGGCTGACATCACCATGCTGATGATGACTGATGAGGAATAGGAAGCAGAGTGAACCTCTCCCTGACCTCCTGTCATGCAGCCCAAAAGATGGGTCAGTTGATGGAGTTGTCTTCTCAGACACCCTCTCTGCCCAACAGCAGACTGACTGCAAGCAAGTCTTGCAACAGTATGCTAAGCTCTTTTCCTTGTCCCCTGGTCTAACAAACTGGTGTACCCATGATGTGGACACTGGTGACAGTGCACCTGTCAAAAACAAAATCTATCGACAGTCAGACCAAGTCAAGGAAAGCATCCGAGCTGAAGTCAGCAAGATGCTGGAGTTAGGGGTTATTGAACCCTCTGAGAGCCCTTAGGCTAGCCCAGTGGTTCTAGTCCCCAAACCTCATCCACAGGGTGGAAAGAGAGAAATGAGGTTTTGCAGCGTGAATCCTTTTCTGGATTCACATGCTGTGCATCGTTCCACCATCTAGTGGTTGGGTCCGGAATTGTCCTTGGTTTTTTTCTCTTGTTTTGGTCGCTGTCTACCACCATTTGGCTTCAGGTACGTCCCCTGTGTGACGTCAGACGGCATCCTGGAGGTCGACGTGCGTGGTGGCCATCTTCAGATTCTTTTTTCCGCCGTTGGGTCTGGAAGCAAGACGGGAAGCTCTGAAGAAAAGTTTGTTTTCCCGAGAAAACTTCAAGAAAAGAAGATCGTCGTCTAGAGGATCAACGAGAAGAGACCAACAACCGATGCAGAGTCGGAGACGGAGGCACAGTGACCCGGAGTTTTGATACACCAGAGGACCTCCCCGGGCCACAAATGGCGAGGTAGGGGCCATGGAGAAGACCCCTTTTAATTTCAGCCCTAAGTGCCATCACAAGTACGCACAGCGGGATCCACACATTGTGTGCAACCTCTGCCTACCCAAAGATCACCAGGATAAAGACTGTGAGGCCTGTGCAGCGTTCCTGCCGAAGACTCTCAGGACACGCCAAAATCAGAGACAGGCCCACTACGCCACGATGTCGATGCCGACAAAAAAACCTTCCATGAGCGAGATGGGTTTCTCGAGCGACGAAGAGGAGCACGCAGCTCCTGCGGAATCCACACATGAAGGTTCGGACGTCGAGGTTATAGAGAAGGACGCCGAAAAAAGACGCGCTGAAAGGAAGGCGAAGGAATCGAAGAAAGAGACGGACAAGGTAAGAACAAGAGATCCGTCGGAACCGAAGGGCCACGAAGCAAAAACAGCCAAGGCAGCCCCGACGCCGAACAAAAAGGCGATCGAAGGTTACCCACGACCGACAGAAAACCCCGGCACCCACCCAAGGGTTGCCGAAGAGGGGAAGTCGCACAAGGCTCCTAAGCCAAGGGTCGACGACACCGAACCCGCTAAAAAGGCAACCACGCCAAAGACGACCGTCGACGTCAAAAAGAAAAGGAAGACCCTGGCATCCGACGCCGAAAGGGCCCTCGAAGTCGAAAAGAAGACTCGAGGAGGAAATGGCTGCGCTATTGCAAAGGAAAAAGGAGTTCGACGAGTCACCAAAGGAGTATCGAATCCCTAAGGCTCCAGAAGTCGAACCGGAAACCGTCGACGCCGAAGAGGCGGAAGACGCCAAAGAGGAGGAAGACGATATCCACTAGTCCCCACCGACGCCAGAACCTCGAGGCGAAGATCCAGAGGAATACGATAACGTACCGGAGGAGGAGGAAACCGAAGAAAACTTCGAGGACGAATGGAACGATCTCGACACCGAAAGTCCGGAGGAAGAGATCTGCAACTACCCCTCGAAGGCATCCCCCCCAGATGACATTGTCTCCTACAATGAAATTGTTAAAAGGGCTGCAAACCAGTTTGGGGTGCCCCTAGAGGAAGAAAAGGGGGATACATGTTTTCTACTGGAAACACTCGCGCCTACAACTAAGGGAACACAATATCTTCCCATGTTGCCAAGTATTCTGGACCAAGGCAAGGAAGCCTTCAAGGAGCCAGCATCTAACAGAGGGGTAACTCCGAGAGTGGAGAAAAAATATAAACCCTCCTCAAAGGACCCAAAGTGTATACAGGGCAACGTTACACCAGATTCCATCATCGTAACAACAGCCAGAAGGAGAGCTAACGCAGTCTCCAATACGGGACCTCCTCCAGAAAGGGAGAGTAAAAGGATGGACTTGGTTGCAGAAGAATGGAAAAAGAAGCAGCAACGCAGTGGCGCATTGCCAACTCAAATGCCCTGCTGAACAGATACGGCCACCAACAGTGGGACGAAATGGAAGAGTTTATAAACAAACTCCCAGAGGAGGACAAGAAAAGAGCAAGAGCGGTGGTCCAAGAAGGAAAAAATATAGGTAATACCTGCCTAAAATCGGCACTAGACGCAGCAGACACCGCAAGCAGGCAAATGTGCACAGGAACTATACTCCGGAGACATGCCTGGCTCAGGATCTCTGGATTCAAGCAAGAGGTCCAGACATCTATCATCAACAGGCCTCTTAACGGACTAGAGTTATTTGGCAAGGAAGTAGATGAATCCCTTCAGCAGATCAAGAAGGATAATGAAACAGCCAGGGCAATGGGGGCCCTACAACAAAGAGGATCTTTCAAGAGAGGAGGCTTCTCCAACAGAAAGACCAAAGGAAGAGGCAGCTTCGGTCAAAACCAACAGATGCCACAACAATCCCAGGGGCAAAACACAAGCCAACAAATGGGTCAAGAGTCTGGTTACCAGGGCTGGCAACAACAAAAGCAGCCCTTTCGAGGGCGAGGAAACGGCAGAGGAAGAGGACAAACCTCCAGAGGGAGGGGTAATACCTCTATCTGACTCCAACACAGAAAAGGACCCACACAAGACACCAGTGGGGGGAAGAATATCCTACTTCTTCAAACAGTGGGAAAGGATTACAACGAACAAATGGATATTAAATTTGGTTCAACACAGATATTGCATAGAACTGACAGACACCACCTGCAAATCCACCAAAAATAAGAAAATTATCGAAAACAGAACAAACACTGCTAAACGCAGAAATCAAGGAACTGTGTCTAAAACAAGCAATAGAAACAGTACCAAAACAAGAACGGCACAAAGGAAACTACTCGCCATACTTCCTAGTAACAAAACAAGACTTAACCCTGAGGCCAATCTTGGACTTAAGATTCATAAACAAGTTCATACGGACACAACACTTCAAAATGTGTACCCTTCAAGAAATAATCCCACAAATCCAAAAAGGAGATTTCCTAGCAACAATAGACCTCAGACGCCTATTTACATATTCCAATGAACCGGACACACAGGAAGTACCTAAGATTCCTACACAACGGAACACACTACCAGTTCAAAGTACTCCCGTTCGGAATAAAATCAGCTCCATGGGTGTTCACAAAGTGTCTGACCGCAGTGGCCGCATGCCTAAGAAAGGAAAAGATCCATGTATACCCCTATCTGGACGATTGGCTAATAAGGGGACGCACAAAACAAATATGTCACAAACAGGTTCAGAAGACAATTCAAACACTTCAAAGCCTAGAATTCTCCATAAACCACAAAAAATCATCAACAAACCCACAAAGGGAAAAGATCTTTCTGGGGGCAAGACTAAATACAAGGAACGCAAAGGCATATCCCACACAAACCAGGATACAAGCTATCTACAACGAAATGGCCCTCTACCAGAAGGGACAGTCTCTGACAGTGACGAAGGTAATGAAACTGATGGGCATGATGGCATCATGCATACCACTCATCCCTCACGCTCGTCTACACATGCGACCATTCCAAGAATGGATCGCCAACAGCTGGTCACAAGCCACAGGGAGTTGGGAAGATCTAGTGGTTGTTACACAAAGGATACAGACAGAAACACAATGGTGGGCATCCAACAACATAGCACAAGGGAGACCTTTCAGAAACACAACTCCATCTGTGACAATAACCACGGATGCATCCCTCAACGGTTGGGGAGCACATCTGAACCAACTACAGATTCATGGGCGATGGAGCGAGGAAGACTCCATAAAACACATCAACCTCTTAGAAATGAAAACTGTCCTTCTGGCACTCAAAGCATTCCAGAAACAGATTCAGGGAAAGACCATCCTGATACAAACAGACAACACAACAACAATGTTTTACCTGAACAAGCAGGGTGGAACGAAATCCTTCCCCCCCTAAGCAAACTGGCGCAAGAAATCTGGCTATGGGCAATACCACAGCAAATCAATCTGCAGACAGTACATCTACCAGGGGTAGACAACATCACAGCAGACCGGTTAAGCAGACAGAACAGCTGCTCACACGAGTGGGAGCTAAAGCAAACAACAGTACAATACCTGTTCAACATCTGGGGAACACCAATGTTGGATCCCTTTGCAACAATGCAGAACAAGAAATGCCAGAACTTTGCATCCAGGTTTCCACACCACCTGTCAAAGGGAAATGCACTTTCACTCAATTGGTCTCGGACATTTGTCTACGCCTTTCCACCAATTCCCCTGATGCAAAGAGTACTACAAAAAGCAAGCGAACCAGGAACAAATATGATTCTGATTGCTCCCCGTTGGCCAAGACAGACATGGTACTCAACTCTCCTAGAACTCTCCAAAGGAGAGATGATCAGGATCAAAGCAGACAAGGACCTGCTAACAATGCAACAGGGCCAAATCTACCACCCGGAACCAGCAACGCTACAATTAGCAGCCTGGCGCCTGAATACATAGAATTTGGGCACCTCAAACTGCCTTCCAGAACCATGGATATTCTGAAGGAGGCAAGAAAGCAATCAACAAGGAAATGCTATACAGCTAAATGGAAGCGATATAACACATGGTGCACCGCTAATAACAAAACTACTACAATTAATACACAGGAAACAGTAGTTGCGTACCTTACCTACCTTTTACTGGAAAGGAAAATGATGCAGTGGAATAGATCTACCACTCTCTCATTTACAAAGGTTTAATTAAATTAAACCTTCAAATGGAATTAAATATCCAAACAATTTTTCTCATTCAAAAAAACCATCACCAGATCCTGGTCCAAAATCATGTGTATGTATGTATATATATATATCTGTGTATGTGTGTGTGTGTATATATATATATATATATATATATTTTTTTACAGAAGACGATAGACAAAATATATACATACAAATTTCAACATATATAAATCAGCACACATATATTTGTACAACAAAGTGAATTCTTATACCCTATTTGTTATTACGGGTGCGAGAACCAACTTTTTGAAAAAATAATAATTATCACACGCAATCCGTACTGGGGAGATAACCCATATATCAAAGCACAGACAGGGGAACAATTACTGGACCCTCTTTACATATTAAGCTGTACTATGAGTTTCTTTTTATTCAATTCAGCTTTTTCTGGGCTTCTCCAGATAGTGGAGTCGACGCGTTTCTGCCCGATAAATAGGGGCTTCATCAGGACATGGGCAAAAGGAAGGCTATAAGTAAACAAAATATAAGTCTTGTATTTACATATATACACACATATATATACATATATATCATCATGGGAGACAAACTATTTACACAGGAAACAAAATATCAACATAATTATCACAATGTGTATTATAGAGCCCTCTCTTGGCGCAGCAGTAAGCATTGTACAAGTGTATATAAGAATGAAAAATAATCAATAGAAATTCAATAAAAACTAAATAAAAAAGACCGAGAATTAAATAAATGTTAGTGGTGACTCTACACAGTGAACCTGATATCCGGTCCTATAAATAGAAACTACTGACACTTGTTTTCAAATGTTTTCAAAGTGCTCGTTTCCAAATAGATACAGCAACATACATAGAAAATAATGTGAAGAATAACAATAACCATTGAGAGTGGTATATTATCACATAGTGCCACGCTGATATTAAGGACAAGTAAAGTAAAAGGCAAAATTACGTGGTATTAGTATAGGTGCAGTCCTACCGCTTTTGCTCTTAACGGTGCAAAGCTTAGTCCCGCCACATCATGCACATGAGCATAGATAAAGTTGGACAGAAGTATTCACACTAATTTAGTGTAAACACTGACCTTTATATGATCCTGTAGTCAGCGCAACACAACGAAAATAGATGTGGTGCCAGAATTACACAATGGTCCCGGACGAATATACTTCTATGGAGCCAAATCAAAAGAAACTCATTATGCTCTATGTTTAAGTAGAGCTTGGAGATAACAACAACAATTAATCAACACGTATTATCGTAGAAAGGGTACATACTTGTTCGCGCTGTTCTAAAAATACCAGTCACCTTTCCAGCAAGAAACCTCGTTCTTGCGATTATCAAACCACTCTCTCCGGTCTGAGTATCAAATCTCCCGTCTACAGGAGGCAAAAACAAACGAGCATAACTACCTCTTCTAACTAGGGTTATGGACTACCACAAACTTCTAAACTGGCCAAAGACGGTTAGAACGCTCACCGGAAAGACTTCATAGGTCACCACGCTTGGGGAATGGATCCTACCGCCTGCTGATAATTTCATAACAATTACGGAGCGCAAGCTGGTACGTCACTGCGTATAAACCTGTGTAATCCATAGAAAAAGAGAAAAGACTATGGGCTGTAAACTTAAGTTACGCAGATAACCTACTAAAGATATTTTCAAACGCCGTTTATATAAACGACAGAGAAAGAAAATTAATAAACAATAAACAAGTCAGACTCAAAATAATTTCAAAAAATAATAAAAATAAATCAAATACACCAATAGCCCGTCACCGAGTGTCTCTTTGCTACTTGCTGCTCCTCACAGTCTAAACCTCTAATTAATATACAGCTATTATACAACAATAACCAAGTTTTTTATTCCAATATTTGGTCAAGTTACAACTGTACCAAGAACATTATAGAGGACAAAGCATCAAATAGTACATAATCATAAAATTGAATAGTACATAATCATTGAACTCAGATTCCACTCGAAGTATATATATCTATTGTAAAAGAAACCACATTTCGGCTCGATCATTTAAACCTGTGGTTGCAGTATGGTATTTTTCGATTAGTCTGGCTTCTAATCTGTTCAGTCTCATTTGAGTGGTCTCGCTGACTATATTTTGTAAGACCATCAGTACAGATCATTAAATTTCATTTTCAGTATGACCATAGTTTTGAAAATGCTCAACCAAGGGTGCTCCTTGGCACTTACATTTGATCCTTGATTTGTGTTGAAGAATTCGGTTTTTTACAGGCTGGGTTGTCTGCCCTATATAAAACATGTTACAGGGACATTTTAGACAGTAAATAACGTTTTTCATATTACAATTGGAAAACGTTTTTTGTATATGTTCTTGACCATTGATTATAACTTGCTTGGAGTCTACTGTCATCTGACAGGCCACACAATTTTGACATCTAAAATGCCCCTCCACTCGTGGTAAACCCAGCATCCCTCTCGTCTTTTTTTGTTTTTTCAATCGGGTTAGCTGCTCTCACCAATTGCTGGCAGAGGATTTTTCCTTTTTTAAAAGCAAGGAGAGGTTTTGGGAGCCCCAAGTGGCTCACCATTCTCCAATTATTTAGACTGATCTTTTTGATTTTATTGGCCTTTGGAATATACGTCAGGACACAAGTGAGTTGTGCATTTTCAGGTCTCTGCTTAGGGATCAGAAGTTCCTCTCTAGGGGTGTACCATGCTCTTTTAAGGGCAGTCCTAACCAATTTTCGTGGGTACCCTCTATTTAACAATTTATTTTTCAAGATTTCAGCATTTGTGAAGTAATCATTCTTATTCGTACAATTTCTTCTAATTCTAAGAAACTGCCCATATGGCAAGTTTTCTTTCAAGCTTCTCGGGTGTCCGCTGGAAAAATGCAGCTGGGTGTTTCTATCTGTTGGTTTAGTGTACAGACTTCTAACACATCACTGTTGCATTGAATCCACACATCAAGGAAGTTAATCTTTTCCCTGTCACTTGACACCGTAAAGTTTAAATCAGCTGACCTCATGTTAAGCCATTTATGAAATTGTACCAAGGTCTCATTATCACCTTCCCAAATCATAAAGACATCGTCTATATAGCGACACCAATGCCCAATATGGGCCTTATATGGATTGGTGTCACCATATATCCAATGTCTCTCAAATTCGTTCATTACCAGATTCGCTATTTCTGGGGCGAAACTACACCCCATAGCGACGCCCTTTACTTGTAAGTAAAGGGAATCTTTGTAATTAAAAAAGTTGTTCTTCAGGCATATTGTGGCTAAAGATACTATAAATGCTGTTGGTACAGAGTGTGGTTGTTCTCGCTGATCTAATGTGTTTCCCAGAACTATCAATGCTTCATCCTGCTGTCAAAATTGTGTGGCCTGTCGGATGACAGACTCCAAGCAAGTTATAATCAATGGTCAAGAACATATACAAAAAACGTTTTCCAATTGTAATACGAAAAACGTTATTTACTGTCTAAACTGTCCCTGTAACATGTTTTATATAGGGCAGACAACCCAGCCTGTAAAAACCGAATTCTTCAACATAAATCAAGGATCAAATGTAAGTGCCAAGGAGCACCCTTGGTTGAGCATTTTCAAAACTATGGTCATACTGAAAATGAAATTCAATGGTCTGTACTGATGGTCTTACAAAATATAGTCAGCGAGACCACTCAAATGAGACTGAACAGATTAGAAGCCAGACTAATCGAAAAATACCATACTGCAACCACAGGTTTAAATGATCGAGATGAAATGTGGTCTCTTTTACAATAGATATATATACTACGAGTGGAATCTGTGTGAGTTCAATGATTATGTACTATTCAATTTTATGATTATGTACTATTTGATGCTCTGTCCTCTAGAATGTTCTTGGTACAGTTGTAACTTGACCAAATATTGGAATAAAAAACTTCGTTATTGTTGTATAATAGCTGTATATTAATTAGAGGTTTAGACTGTGAGGAGCAGCAAGTCGCAAAGAGACACTCGGTGACGGGCTATTGGTGTATTTGATTTATTTTTATTATTATTTTTTGAAATTATTTTGAGTCCGACTTGTTTATTGTTTATTAATTTTCTTTCTCTGTCGTTTATATAAACGGCGTTTGAAAATATCTTTAGTAGGTCATCTGCGTAACTTAAGTTTACAGCCCGTAGTCTTTTCTCTTTTTCTATGGATTACACAGGTTTATACGCGGTGACGTACCAGCTTTCGCTCCGTAATTGTTATGAAATTATCAGCATGGTGGTAGGATCCATGCCCCAAGCGTGGTGACCTATGAAGTCTTTCGAGTGAACGTTCTAACAGTCTTTGGCCAGTTTAGAAGTTTGTGGTAGTCCATAACCCTAGTTAGAAGAGGTAGTTATGCTTGTTTGTTTTTGCCTCCTCTAGACGGGAGATTTGATACTCAGACTGGAGAGAGTGGTTTGATAATCGCAAGAGCGAGGTTTCTTGCTGGAGAGGTGACCGGTATTTTTAGAACAGCGCAAACAATTATGTACCCTTTCTACGATATGTGTTGATTAATTGTTGTTGTCATCTCCATGCTCTACTGCAACATAGAGCATAATGAGTTTCTTTTGATTTGGTTCCATAGAAGTATATTCGTCCGGGACCATTGTGTAATTCTGACACCACGTCTATTTTCGTTGCGTTGCGCTGACTACAGAATCATATAAAGGTCAGTGTTTACACTAAATTAGTGTGAATACTTCTGTCCAACTTTATCTATGCTCATGTGCATGATGTGGCGGGACTAAGCTTTGCACCGTTAAGAGCAAAAGCGGTAGGACTGCAACTATACTAATACCACGTAATTTTGGCTTTTACTTTACTTGTCCTTAATATCAGCGCGGGCACTATGTGATAATATACCACTCTCAATGGTTATTGTTATTCTTCACATTATTTTCTATGTATGTTGCTGTATCTATTTGGAAACGAGCACTTTGAAAACATTTGAAAACAAGTGTCAGTAGTTTCTATTTATAGGACCAGATATCAGGTTCACTGTGTAGAGTCACCACTAACATTTATTTAATTCTCTGTCTTTATTTAGTTTTTATTGAATTTCTATTGATTTTCTATTGATTATTTTTCATTCTTATATACACTTGTACAATGCTTACAGCTGCTCCAAGAGAGGGCTCTATAATACACATTGTTGTGTTAATTATGTAGATATTTAGTTTCCTGTGTAAATAGTTTGTCTCCTATGATGATATATATATATATATATATATGTGTGTATATATGTAAATACAAGACTTATATTTTGTTTACTTATAGCCTTCCTTTTGCCCATGTCCTGATGAAGCCCCTATTTATCGGGCAGAAACGCGTCGACTCCACTATCTGGAGAAGCCCAGAAAAAGCTGAATTGAATAAAAAGAAACTCATAGTACAGCTTAATATGTAAAGAGGGTCCAGTAATTGTTCCCCCTGTCTGTGCTTTGATATATGGGTTATCTCCCCCAGTACGGATTGCGAGTGATAATAATTTTTTTCAAAAACGTTGGTTCTCGCACCCGTAATAACAAATAGGGTATAAGAATTCACTTTGTTGTACAAATATATGTGTGATTATTTATATATGTTGAACTTTGTGTGTATATATTTTGTCTATCGTCTTCTGTAAAAAAAAATATATATATATATATATATATATATACATATATACATACAAATATGATTTTGGACCAGGTGATGTTTTTTTTTAATGAGAAATTGTTTGGATATTTAATTCCATTTGAAGGTTTAATTTAATTAACCTTTGTAAATAAGATAGTGGTAGATCTATTCCACTGCATCATTTTCCTTTCCAGTGTTTGTTGCCCAGATGCGGGTGGAGTATTAGGGCTAACCCCCTTTGTTGATGAGTTACCTACCTTTTAGACAGCAACATCAATTTTTAAGCCTAAAGATACACCTCGCTGCCATAGTGGCATACACAAGAGGGAAATCATGCAAGAGCTTCTTTACTAGACTGCTCATCAAAAGGTTTCTAGAAGGAGCAAAAGGGTGGCTCCCCAAGAACTGCTCCTATACCTTCTTGGAGTTTAAATACAGTGCTGTCCCAGCTAATGGTAAAACCATTTGAACCCATGCATACAGCAGACATCAAACATATCACTCTTAAAACAGCATTTCTCATTGCAAAAACATCACTACGAAGTCAGTGAACTACAAGCACTAACAAGAGCCATATTTACAAATCCACAAGGATAAGGTAATCTTAAAAACTAACCCACAGTTTTTACCAAAGGTGGTAACTAAGTATCACCTGAACCAAAATATCATCTTACCAGTTTTCTTCAAGAACCCAAAAACTAAGGCAGAAAGAAGCCTCCATACCCTGGATGTGAGAAGGGCTCTACTATACTATCTGCAAATAACAGAACAAGTAAGGAAAACAAAACAGTTGTTTGTGGCTTACTCGCATACCAATACAGGATCAGCTGTCACTAAAGCAACCATTGCAAGATGGATAGTACAAGCAATACAACAAAGCTATGCCAATGCCAAAAAGGAACTACCAGTACAGCCAACAGCTCACTCCACTAGGAAGAAAGGAGCGACGCTATCTTTAATGGCAAATGTACCCATCGAGGCCATCTGCGCAGCAGCAACATGGGCATCACCACACACATTTACAAAGCATTATTGTGTGGACATACAAATGAATAAGGAAGCTCAAATCGGACAAAGGGTGCTTCAACACCTGTTTACTAAGTCTTCCTCTTACCACAGCCTCCCAAACACGGGAGAAACCGCTACATAATCTGATGCACAGCATGTGAATCCAGAAAAGGATTCACGCTGCAAAACGAAATGGTTACTTACCAGTAGGAGTAGTTTTGCAGCTTGAAGAGTTTTCTGGATTCACGTGCGACCCACCCAGCCTTCCCCTAAGAAGGAACACAAACAGGTGGGGAAGCAAGGTATAACGTTAATGACTATAAATAAGGACCATCACAAGGATTAAACAACATAAACACAGAAAAATGAATCCGAAGATGGCCACCACGCACGTCGACCTCCAGGATGCCGTCTGATGTCACACAGGGGACGTACCTGACACCAAATGGTGGTCGAAAGCAACCAAAACAAGAGGAAAAAAACCAACAAAAAAAACAAGGACAATTCCGGACCCAACCACTAGATGGGGGAATGATGCACAGCATGTGAATCCAGAAAACTCTTCAAGCTGCAAAACTACTCCTACTGGTAAGTAACCATTTAGTTCTGTGTGGACTATATAGGGCTCAACTCTGTCACCAAGACAGATGTTCACCCTATCCCAAGAGCAGATGAGTTGATAGACAAATTGGGTGCAGCCAAATTTCTAAGTACCTTTGACTTAACTGCAGGGTACTGGCAAATTGGCATGGTCCCTGGAGCAAAAGAGAAAACAGCATTGTCCACACCTGATGGGCATTATCAGTTCACTGTTATGCCCTTTGGTTTAAAGAATGCCCCTGCCACCTTCCAGAGGTTGGTGAATCAAGTCCTTGCTGGGTTGGAGTCCTTTAGTGCAGCTTATCTTGATGGTATTGCTGTCTTTAGTTCCACCTGGAACACCTGATCCACCTTGGGAAGGTTTTAAAAGCCCTGCAAACTGCAGGACTAACTATCAAGGCATCCAAATGCCAGATGGGGCAGGGAACTGTGGTGTACTTGGGCCACCTTGTTGGTGGAGGCCAGGTACAGCCCTTACAGCCAAAGATCCAGGCCATCCTGGAATGGGCGGCTCCAATCACCCAGACCCTAGTCAGGGCATTCCTTGGCTTGACTGGGTATTACAGGAGGTTTGTGAAGGGATATGGGTCCATTGTGACTCCCCTCACAGAACTCGCCTCCAAGAAAATGCCCAAGAAGGTTAACTGGACAGTTAGTTGCCAAAAGGCTTTTGACACCCTGAAAGAAGCAATGTGCTCCGCACCAATTCTGAAGGCTCCAGATTATGCCAAGCAGTTCATAGTGCAGACTGATGCCTCTGAGCTATGGATAGGAGCGGTCCTATCCCAGACCAATGATGAAGGCCAAGACCAACCTGTTGCTTTCATAAGCAGAAGGCATCGCCCCAGGGAGCAGCGTTGGAGTGCCATTGAGAGGGAGGCCTTTGCTGTGGTTTGGTCCCTGAAGACGTTGAGGCCATACTTGTTTGGCACTCACTTCCTAGTTCAAACCGATCACAGACCTCTCAGATGGCTAATGGAAATGAAAGGGGAAAATCCTAAACTGTTGAGGTGGTCCATCTCCCTACAGGGAATGGACTTTGAAGTGGAACACAGACCTGGGACTGCCCATGCCAATGCAGATGGAATTTCCAGGTTCTTCCACTTAGACAATGAAGACTCTCTAGGGAAAGGTTAGTCTCATCTTTGGTTTGGGGGAGGAGGGGGGTGGGGTTATATGACAAAGTGCCCTCTTTCTTGCATGGTATGCCCCCACTTTTTGCTGAATTGCTGATGTTCTTTGACTGAGTGTGCCCTGGGCTCCTGCTAATCAGGTACCCAGGGCCTATGTTCCTTCCCTAAAATTGCATTGAAGCCTAAAACCCAATTGGCATCTCTGGCCACATGTCAGCCCCTGGTAAATGGTACCACAGGTACCCAGGGCACTGTGACCAGAGAAGGCCTCTAAGGGCTGCAGCACTTATTGTGCCACCCTTAGAGGCCCTGTACCTTGACACACACACACACACACTGCCTTTGCAGGCTGCGTGTTTTGGTGCAGAACAAAGTGAAGAGTCGACATGGCACACATCTCAGTGTGCCATGCCCACAAACCACTGCCCTGGCATAGATCAGTCACCCCTCTGGCAGGGTGCACTATACCAGTGGTGAGGGTACAGGTGCATGAGCCCTGTCCCCCTACAGTGCCCAAGTCCATTCTTGGGCATTGTAAGTGCAGTGCTGCCATTAAGAGTATATGGTGCTGCGAGTTTGTCATTACGAACTCTACAACACCATAATGGCTACACTGAAGACTGCAGCACATTAAACCCAAACTGATGCCAGTGTGGGATTTCATGTAAAATGCACACCAGAGGGCATCTTAGAGATGCCCCCTGAAACTCTACCAACTTCTAGTGACCTGACTGAGTGGCTGCTTAGGCTGCCACCACCAGACATGTTTCTGGACCCCTGGGTCGAGAGCCTGCTGCTCTCGGGGGCCTGAAACAATGCACATCCTGGGACGAGGTGCCAAGCCTCCTCCCCAGGATGGGCAGGGTTCACGAAGGGGAAGCTTCAAAGGCATGCCGCCTTTGTGAGCCTCTCCAGACCATTTGCTGCTTTCAGCAACTGGTCCCCACTGGTTCTACCCCCCACTTTGGGCAGGTGAACCGGCGGGAAAAACAAGTGAGGGAAAGAGGTGTGCCCACCTCTGCCAACTCCACCTCTCAGGTGGGGGAGGCGAGGTGAAGCACAACTGAGTCCCCGCCATCTTGAGGTTGAGGGGACCCAACCAACCAGGGATAGGCTCCTGCCCCCCTCCCACTGGAGGGTGGCACGATGGGGGGTGTACCCACCCCAGGGAAGGGACCCATTGGTCCCTGCCCTTTACCTACCTGTAACGCCCCTAAATCTAGTATTTAGGGGGCACTCTGAACCTTGCTTCCTCAGATCCAGAAACGACAAGAAGAAAAGAAGGACCGAACAGCCGTGCAGCCAGCTAACAAGAGGGCGACGCCCACTGACTTGGCCCCAGCCCTACCGGCCTGTCTCCCCTCGAACCTGCTCCTGCGAAATCCCGGTGTGTCCTGCAGCCAGCAACCTCAAAAGCCCCGGAGGACCTGCCTGCCTTCACTTCCAGAGACTGCTTCTCCCGTGAACACCGGATTTGTTCAAACTGCAGCTTCTGGCTCCGGCCTAATACCGCGAATCCAGCCCACTCTGCACCCGCCGAACCCGGCCCGAGCTCGAGTGGAAAAACGCCAAGAGGAGGTCACCCCGGCGATCCTGACCCGAGATCCGGCGACTCCTGACCTGCCTCAAGCCTCCAGTTGATGCCTGCAGCCTCAAACCAGAGGATCCCCTCTACCGCGACCAAGAGCGGGTAAGACTTTCCGACGTCCCAAGACGCCCCACGGCCTTGTGTGCCCAAACCAACGGTGCCTAACCAACTCAAGACATCCCAACTTACCCCTCGAATTGGTGGTCGCACCCAGAAGATCCTCGTCCCCGAGCCTGCAGTGTTTCTTTTAACCGGAGACTCTCCATTGAAAACAGGGCACCCGACCTCGAAACAGCACCCTGCACCCGGCCGCCCTAGTGCCGCTGAGGGTGCACCCTTGGTGCTAATTTGTTTCCCCAGTTGCCCTGAGCTAAAGTCCAGGAGCTTTGCTCCCACAACCCAGTGGCCTGCTTGCCAGCAGCCACCAACCGGAGACCCCCTATCCTCCATAGGATAACATTGGGCCTCAACACTCTGCACCCGGCCGCCCTAGTGCAGCTGAGGGTGCAGCAAGAGTGCATGACCCCTGAGTCTAACCCCAGAACCTTCACTCCCACAGTCGATAACTTACCTGTGAACCGTTAACCTGTTTTTCCTCCATAGGATAACATTGACAATTTTCTTCCAAAAAGTTTTGAAGTGTGGAGTTTTGAAATCTAAAAATATTCTTTAAAAATCGCACAAATAACCAAAACGTATTTACTTACCTGTTTGCAGGAAATGTCCCAGTGCTGAATCCAGGTATCCTGCACTGAGTTAGAAAAGTAACGTAAAAGTAACTTACCTGTAATTTACTGAAAAAGCCTATTCATTTCAATGTACTGTATTTACTAAGTGTTGCAACCTACTGCATCCCCTGTAAATCAAACAAAGTACAATTTCTATTGCATTTTCAAACTGTTCTATATTCAGCAACTTATTACTGAAAAGTATTTAATGCTTACCTGTGCCAGGCTTGCGTGGTTCTAAAAATAAAACCACAGTATATTTTTTTTATACAAAAACAATTGGCCTAGAGTTCAGTTCTTGAGTGTGTGAATTCATTTGCTGACTGAGTGTGTACATCAAATGCTTAACACTGTCCTCTGATACTGCCTTACTGCTCGATCACTCTACCACAAATAGAGAGTAAGGTTCTATTTAACTTTAACCTCTGCCTACCTCTGGGGTCACCTGGACTCTATACACACTATACCTCATTTTGGTGTAGTATATATAGAGCCAGTTTCCTGCAATGTTATCCTATGGGAAGAAATAGAGTTATCGGTTAACAGGCAAGTACTTTGTTGTAGGAGTTGGTTTTCTGGGGTTAGACGCACTACGGTGGCTGGGTGCAGAGTGCTGAGGCCTAATGTTATCCAGTTGGGGGTAGGGGGCCTCCGGTTGGTGGCTGCTCACGAGCAGGCCTCAAGGTTGTGGGAGCTAAGCTCCTGTACTTAAGCTCAGGGCAAATGGGGGTTCAAGTTGGCACCAAAGGTATACCCATAACGGCACTAGGGCGCCAGGGTGCTGTTTTGGCGTCAGGTGACCTGTTACTTTCAATGGGGATTCTCCGGTTTGCAAACACACTGCAGGCTCGGGGACAAAGGTCTTCTGGGAGCGACCACCACTTGGAGAGGTAAGTTGGGATGCTGGGGGTTGGCTGGACACAGTCGGTTGGGCCACCCAAGGCCGTGGGGCGTCGGGTGCAGGGGTTTCTTTTGGGATCGGATCTTCTTACCAGCTCCTGGTCTTGTTTGGGGGGGACCCTCCGGATTGAGGCTGCAGGCATCGGCTGACTGATTGAGGCAGGTCAGGGTGTTGGGGCATCCTCGTGGTGTTGGGTCACTAGAACTCGGGCTGAGGGTGACTGGTGCAGACTCCTAGATTTGGCCGGAGCCAGAGTCTGTGAGTGAACAAATCCGATGTTCATGGAAGACAGTCTTTTCTTTGGAAGGCAGGGCAGGTCCTCGGGGTTCTTGAGGTTGCTGGCTGCAGGACACACCGGAGTTTCGCTTCTGCAGGTTCGAGGTGGGGACAGGCCGGTAGGGCTGGAGCCAAGTCAGTGGGCGTCCTCTTTTTAGCTTCGGCACGGCTGTTCGGTCCTTCTTCTTTTTGTAGTCATTTCTGGTCTGAGTTCTTGGTTCAGGGCTGCCCACTGAATACTGTATTTAGGGGGCGTTTTAGGGGTCTCGGGGTCAGTGGCCAATGGGCTACTGACCTTAGGGTGACTACACCCTTGGTGTGCCCACCCCACGTGGGGGAGTGAGCACAATCCCTAATCCTGACTGGGAGGTGCCTGCCATCTGCAAGATGGTGGGCACTGAAGAGTGGGCTTCACCTCGCCTCCCCCACCTGAGGGGTGGGGTTGGCAGAGGTGAGCACACCTTCTGGGGTGGCTAATTTTTCCCTCCTGTCTTCCCGCCGAAAAGGAAGGGAGACAGAAAGGGAGAGGCTGGGGGTCGCATTACAAACGCTGCAAGGCTTTTGAAGCTCTTCTGCCACAGATGGCTCCTCCTGGCCTGGGGGAGGTGTGAACACCTCCTCCCAGAAAAGGCTTTGTTTCTGGGCTCAGGGAGCGAAGGCTACCACCTCAGGGGTCCAGAAACATGTCTTGTGGTGGCAGGCTGGTGTGTACCAGTCAGGGATCCCACCAGAGGCTGGTTGTTTATCAGGGGGCATCTCGAAGATGCCCTCGGAGTGCATTTTTGATTAAATCCCACACTGGTATCCGTGTGGGTTTAATGTGCTGAGAAGTTTGATACCAAACTTCCCAGTTTTCAGTGAAGCCATTATGGTGCTGTGTAGTTCATAATGACAAACTCCCAGCACCATATACTTTTAATGGCATTACTGCACTTACAATGTCTAAGAATTGGGTGAGACACTGTAGGCGTACAGGGCTCATGCACCTGTACCCTCACCACTGGTATGGTGCACCCAGCTAGTGGGGTGGCTGACCTATGCCAGGGCAGTGGGTTGTAGGCATGGCACACAGGCATGTGTGCCATGTCGACTCTTCACTTTGTTTTGCACCAAAACACGCAGTTTGCAATGGCAGTGTGTGTGTGTGTGTGTGTGTGTGTGTGTGTGTGTGTGTAAAGGTACAGGGCCTCTAAGGGTGGCACAATAAGTGCTGCAGCCCTTAGAGGCCTTCCCTGGCCACAGTGCCCTTGGTACCCATGGTACCTTTTACAAGAGACTGACATGTGGCCAGAGAAGTGCCAATTGGGGTACAAGGTACAGTTTTTGGGAAAGAACACAGACCCTTGGAACCTGATTGTCAGGGACCCAGGGCACATCAAGTCAAAGTGCATCAGTAGTCTGGCAAAAAGTGGGGGGGTTACTGCAACAGAAACCCAGCTTCCTACAGTTTGGTGCTGCCATTTAGCCTCCTCTGCTTATGTTAACCCCCGGAGACTGGGTTACCAAACTGTGTTACTCACCTGTGAGCAGCATCTCTTTGATTATCCCTTTCTCCATTAGATAACCTTGACGTCAGATTCTGATTTTGAACCATGCACCCAGCCACCCCTGTGCCGCTGGAGGTGCAGATTTGCTACTTACCTGAACCTTGCCTGGTGCTGGTTCTTGATCCTGAAAACCAAGACTGTAAGTTGTATACTTACATGCAAAACCGCATTCTTGTTTTCCTCCCATAGGTCAACATTGCTGAACTGAAGATTGCACTGTTTCCACTTTTTAAGGTGAAAAGTATTTCTCATGAAAAACGTACTTACCTTTTTACGTATTTCTTGTTCTTAAAATAAATCTTGAATGAAGCTTATTTTTATAAAATTGGTGTGGATCTCCTTTTTGAGTTGTGTGTCATTTATTAGTCACTGTGTTCATAAGAAATGTCTTTCACTCCTCTGTGTTAGGCCTAAGGCTGCTGAACCACACTACCACAAATAGAGCACTTTGGGTTTACATTGAGCCTTGTACACTTTTTGGGATCTCTCTGGACTCTTTGCGCGATATAACCACTTAGTGGTATATCTTGTCTAAAAACCAAAGCTGCACACTGAAAGAGCCCTGCTCACACACACTAGACGTGTAGAAGGCAGGTATATACTACATCCAAGAAACAAAAATCGAAGAAAGGGAAGTCTGCATTGTATCTCCTTTGCATAAGTAAGCAAGGGGGCATCAATAACCAAGAGAACTATCACACGATTGGTAGTTCAGACAATTCAAACCTGCTAAAAGTAAGCGAGTCACTAGAAACTAGAGCAAGGGCATATTTCACGTGGAAAAAAGGGAGCAAGGAGCCTTGGCCTTTTTAGCAAACATATCCATCAACGACCAATGCACGGCAGCTACATGGTCTTCCATACACACCTTCATAAAGGGTTACTGTGTGGATATCCAGAAACACAGAGGAGCGCAGTTTCACACTGCAAAACGAAATTGTTACTTGTCTTTAAGAAGAGTTTTGCAACTTGAACAGTATCCGGATACATATGCAACCTGCCAGCCCTCCTCCCACCCTGGAAATGCGAGGTCAAATAGATGAAGTCAACAATTCAGCAAAACGAAGGCAAAGTTCAAGCACCCAATAATTTGCCTAGATGTAGCTGTAAGGAAATGACTCCTTATGTAGGGTCACCCCCATGTTTTAGACTCGGAGTCCACTGAGGCGTCCTAACCAGACATCAGTGCCTGTGCACTGACCCTAAAGTGTATGTCGAATTGGCTGCACTGACTTGAAACTGGCTAACTTAGCTGTAAGTCCCTAGTATCTGGTACCCTGGGCATGTAAGTTAGAGGGGTACCGCAGAGCTGAGCACTGGTTGTGCCAGCCTGGACGTCCTCCACATAATACGAGTTCCCCCACTCCACCACTGCGGACTGGTAGAGCAGGCGTGCGCTGCAAACCCGACTTTGCTATTGAAGGCCATAGCAAAGCCACTACTTCCCCTGTACATATGTGTAAGTCACTCCTCTGGCAGACATACAGAGTCCTAAGGCTGAATGCAACACATGACACGGGCAAGACATGCGCTTTACATGTTTTAGGAAGCTGGGTATTTGATGCACCTTTGACTGAAGTGTACTGGGTTCCTGCTCCTGAGTTACTAAAGAGGGCCCCAAAGGAACCCCTCACCAAGCACATGCAAGACTGCCATTGCAGGCTGTGTGTCTTGGTGCAGACAAAAGGAAAAAGACAACATGTCACACATCCCTGTGTGTCCACTACCACTACCACAGCATGGAATATTTATAAATCTCCCCTACAGCAGGCCTGACAGCCCCAAGGCATGTGAGGGCATACCTGTATGAGCAGATATGTCCCTTTGCTGGTCAGTCCTATTACTTCCAATACAAGGGACTAGGGAAGCCATTTTAAGATGTGCTGGACACTGGTGAAAACGAGTTCCCCAGCTATGATTGGTATCAAACAAATTGTATTAGTAAAACCACCCTGATGCCAGTTTTGGGTTTGCCAATAAATGCACCCATAGGGCACCTTAGAGGTGCCCTCCTGAAAACCTACCAACCTCTGGTGTCCTTGCTGACTAGTTTCTGCCAGCCTGTCACCCAAGACACTGTCTGACCTCTTAGGGTCAGAGCCTTTAGCTTTCAGGAGACACAAAGCAAAAGCCTGTTGGAGAAGAGGGTGTAGCACCCCCTCCCACATGATGACCTACAGATTAGCCTCCATCGGCTGGCAAACTTCAAAGAGCCCTCTTTCTGCATGGTTGCCCCCACGTTGTGCTGAATTGCTGATGTGCTTTGACTGAGTGTGCCCTGGGCTCCTGCTAATCAGGTACCCAGGGCCTATGTTCTTTCGCTAAAACTGCATTGAAGCCTAAACCCAATTCGCATCTCTGGCCACAGGTCAGCCCCTGGTAAATGGTACCACAGGTACCCAGGGCACTGTGACCCAAGAAGGCCTCTAAGGACTGCAGCACTTATTGTGCCACCCTTAGAGGGCCTGTACCCTTACACTCACATACTGCCATTGAAGGCTGCATGTCTTGGTGCAGAACAAAGTGAAGCCTCGACATGGAACACATCTGTGTGCCATGCCTATAACCCACTGCCCTGGCATAGATCAGTCACCCCTCTAGCTGGGTGCACTATACCAGTGGTGAGGGTACAGGTGCATGAGCACTGTACCCCTACGGTATCTAAGTGCAGTGCTGCCATTAAGAGTATATGGTGCTGGGAGCTTGTCATTACGAACTCCACAGCACCATGATGGCTACACTGAAGACTGGGAAGTTTGGTATCAGACTTCTCAGCACATTAAACCCACACTGATGCCAGTGTGGGATTTAATGTAAAATGCACAACAGAGGGCATCTTAGAGATGCCCCCTGAAAACTAACCTACCACTAGTGTCCAGGCTGAGTGGCTGCTTTCAGCTGCCACCACCAGACATGTTTCTGGACCCCTGGTTCGAGAGCCTGCTGCTCTCTGAGACCTGAAACAATGCACATCCTGGGACGAGGTGCCAAGCCTCCTCCCCCAGGATGGGCAGGGTTCACGAAGGGGAAGCTTCAAAGGCTTGCCGACTTTGTGAGCTTCCCCAGGCCCCTTGCTGCTTTCAGCAACTGGTCCCCACTGGTTCTGACCCCCACTTTGGGCGGGAGAACCGGCGGGAAAAACAAGTGAGGAAGAGAGATGTTCCCACCTCTGCCAACTCCACCCCTCAGGTGGGGGAGGCGAGGTGAACCACAACTCTGTCCTCGCCATCTTGCAGATGGGGGGGACTCAGCCAACCAGCGACAGGCTCATGCCCCCCTCTCACTGGAGGGTGGCATAATAGGGGGTGTACCCACCCCAGGGAAGTGACCCATTCGTCCCTGCCTTTTACCTACCTGTAACGCCCCTAAATCTAGTATTTAGGGGCACCCCTGAACCTTGCTTCCTCAGACAAGAAGAAACTACAAGGAGAAGAAGCAGGACAGAACAGCCGTGCAGCAGCTAACAAGAGGAAGACGCGCACTGACTTGGCCCCAGTCCTACCGGCCTGTCTCCACCTCGAACCTGCTCCTGCGAAATCCCGGTGTGTCCTGCAGCCAGCAACCTCTAAAACCCCGGAGGACCTGCCTGCCTTCAACCCCAAAGACTTTGTCTCCTGTGAACACCGGATTTGTTGATCTGCAACCTCTGGCTCCGGCTGGACACCGCAAATCCGCCCCACTATGCACTCGCCGTCCACGGCCCGAGCTTGAGTGGGCAAACACCACGAGGAGGTCACCCCGGCGATCCTGACCCAAGATCCGGCGCCCCCTGACCTGCCTCGAGCTTCCAGTCGATGCCTGCAGCCTAAATCCAGAAGGTCCCCCCAACCGCGACCAAGAGCTGGTAAGAAGATCCGACCCCCAAAAGGCACCCCTGCACCCGACACCCCACGGCCTTGGGTGCCCAAACCGGTGCCTAACCAACCCCTAACTTCCCAACTTATCTCTCGAAGTGGTGGTCGCACCCAGAAGACCTTAGTCCCCAAGCCTGCAGTGCCTTTGCAAACCGGAGGTTCCCCATTGGAAACAACAGGGCGCCAGACGTCGAAACAGCACCCTGCACCCGTCCGCCCTAGTGCCGCGGAGGGTGCACCTATGGTGCTACTTTGTTTCCCCATTTGCCCTGAGCTAAAGTCCAGGAACTTTGCTCCCACAACCAAGTGGCCTGCTTGGCATCAGCCACTAACCGAAAGCCCCCTATCACCCATTGGATAACATTGGGCCGCAGCACTCTGCACCCGTCCGCCCTAGTGCCGCTGAGGGTGTAACTAGAGTGCATTCTTGACCCTGGGGGACCCCTGAGTCTACCCCCAGAACCTCAACTCCCACTACCAAATACTTACCTCAAAACCGATAACACTATTTTCCTCCCTAGGATAACATTGACTGTTTTTCTTGGAAAAGTTTTTAAGTGTGGAGTTTGAAAACCTAAAGAAATTCTTTAAAATTGCACCAACTAACAAAAATGATTTTACTTACCTGTTTACAGAAAATGTCCCAGAGTTGTATCCAGGTATACTACTCTGTTTAAGAAAAGTAATCTCAAAAGTAACTTACCTGTAATTGTACTGAAAAGCTCATTCAAGTCTATGTACTGTATTTACAAAGTATTGCATTTCATTAAGTCAAAACAAATCGCATTTTCTATTCAAACTGTTTATAAACTGCATTACTACTGTAAAGTATTTATTGCTTACCTGTGCCAGGCTTGCTTGGTTCTAGAAAATAAAATAACTAAAAGAATATTTTCATACAAAAACAATTGATCTGAAGTTCAGTCTCTGAGTGTGTGAATTCATTTGCTGACTGAGTGTGTACAACAAATGCTTAACACTGTCCTCTGATACTGCCTTACTGCTCGACCACACTACCACAAATAGAGAGTAAGGTTCTGTCTAACTTTACCTCTGCCTACCTTTGGAGTTCCACTGGACTCTGTGCACACTATACCTCACTTTGGTATAGTACATACAGAGCCAGCTTCCTACAGCTGCCGCCTTAGGAATGCAAATCTGGCTTTCCTTATAGGAGAGGAAACCCTCCCCCCTTTGTCCAGGACCCCCTTGACACTTGAAACAGGCTGGAAATTGAGCTAGTCAGGTAGGCGTTCCACCTCCAGACTAGTACCACCCCTAAGGTGGGCTACTGTGAGGTGGACATGATTTTCCAGAAGTAGCCATCTTTGTGATGCATACTTAGGAATTCTGGGACAAGGTTATGCCCACTTCCCACAGGAAAGTAGTCATATAGGGGGTGTAGTGACCCTTAGTATCAGTAGCCCATTGGCTACTATCCTGAACGTCTCTAACGCCCCTAAATTCAGTATTTAAGGGAGCTCCTGGCACCAGAGATCCAGATCCTCCTGACCTAAGAAGATAGCGGACACAGAAGAGCTGCAAAAGCGGAGAGGAGAAGCAGCAGCTGACCTGGTACCATCCCTGCCTGCCTGTCTGCATCCCTCATCGACAACTGTGCCAAAGTCGAATCGTCCTGCAGCTGCTGACTCCTGAAACTTGGGAGGACTGCCTGCCTTCGATAAAAACCAAGACCTTCCGAAGGACAGCGGAACTGTTCTCACGCATCCTGCAGTAACTCCCAAAGAAAAGACACTGAGGCCTCCAGAACCGCCAAAACCCAACTCCTGAAACCACCACTCCATCCGTAGCCTCCGGTCCGAGTTGAAGTGGGCCACTGGTGTCAACAAGGTCCTCCAGAGCTTGAGTCCATCATGTTTTCACCCCGCTTGGACTCCCTGACGTCACCTGCAGCCTCTGTATGCAGGCCCCCTCAACCGCTCCCAGTAAGAAAACCTGACACCTAAAGACACATCTGCATCCCTCGACCCTGGGCCGGGGATAAGAGGACCCCTGGTGTCTCTACGTCCCCGAGCATCACAAGCCTTGGAACACTCACCCCCCCGCCCCCCCCCCCTCCCCCAACCCTCCACAAACCCTGATTTACCTCTACTGGCCTTCCAGCCAGAGCCTGCATCCTTTTTTCGCAGTGACAGATCTTCATTGAAACCTATTGGGCTCCATACGCTGTTTTGCACCCGGCCACCCTATGCCGCTGGTGGTGTTCTGTTGGTGCGGCCTTGGACCTTGTCCACCACTCACCTTAACTCTTGGAGATTGATCTTGTAAGTTGCTGTACTATACCTGTTTGCAGAACTAATTCTTGCTTCCATAGGATAACATTGCAGAACTCAAATTGCTTTGGATCCACTTTTTAAAGAGAAAAGAATATATATTTTAAAATGTACTTACCTGAACGATTTTTTTCAGCCAGATGCCGCACTCCACAGGAAGTGGTCACCAGGTGGGAGGGAACTTGGTAGCCCATTGGCTGAGGTCATTTTCCGAGCATAAAAGGGGCACCCTGGCACTCAGACCTCCGATCTCAACCGACCTGGAAGAAGGACTGCCCTGGTGCACCGAAGTATCAGCAAAGAGAGGCTGCACCTTGAAAGACTGCACCTACTGGTTAGCGAAGAGAGGTGCCTGGTGTGTCCTGCTCAAGGAGAAGGTGTCTCTAGAGCCCAGCCATGCCAACAGACTTCAAGGGCAAGCCGACTGGCTTCCTGTTCGCAGCACAGGAACACAACTGAGGAAGCCTGCCTGGGCAAATTGGTAGCCCAAAGTCTTCAAGCCCCTACCGCCGTGCAGCACCTAGGACCAAGACCCGATGCAGAGAGTTGCACCTTGGTTCGCTGAATCCGGTAGTGCTGTCGGAGAGCTGCTGAAGGAGAGTTAAAGACCCAGGAAGGACTGGCCTTTGACTGCGACACAGGGCAACTGGCAGTCCACTGGCGACTGGACTTCAGCCAGGCCATAGAAAACCTCATGGGACGTCGACCCTGCAACAAGGACCCCTGCACCATCTTCGTGGACCAAAGAATATCTGCAGCAAGACCCCTATTGACGGTGTTGCATCCTTAGCATCCTTGGAGCATTTTCAGCATCCTTCTCCCCTTGCATCATGACCACTCCATAGGAATCCATAGCAATGTGGTTAAAGTGCCTGGAACTGCTGCAGGACTACTGCTTTTGTGGAGTTAACTGATTCTAAGGACCCTGCTGGTCTCCCTGACTAGCTCCCTGCTGGAGAACGTTGCCCCAAGTACTTCTACCCAACCGCATAGATACTTACTGAAGTTTTCCTTGAAAAGATTTCTACGTGTCAAATTCGTTGAATTTTCTAAGGCTTATTCGTGGTTGAGTGAAAATACTTTGATTTATTGTTTCTTGTAAAACCCACATCCCAGAACCCTCTAGTGGATCTTTTTAGGTCTTGCGCCTAGCGTTGCAGTGCGCGGCACTGCTCGCGCAGCGCGAGACCTTTAGAAAGGGCTTCTGAAAACGACTCACACGCTCGTGCGTGTGGTTTTGTTTTCGGAAGCCCACATTGGCTGGAGCGTGCGTTTAAAAAAAAAAAAACGGCACGCGATTGGGCAAAGGCGGGCGCATGTCTCTGCCGCTCGTGTGTGTATTCTGAGTCGGGGTGGAATTATTTTACAAACTCTGAAAATGTGCCTCTGCCCTCCATGATGTTTTCTTATGAATTAATCCATATGTACAGCTGAGGAGGTTTGATGAGGAGAGGCTGCTGCGTGTTCCTGTTTGATGCTTTGTGAGTCACAAAGCAGATGGGCTTCAGCTTAAATTAAGGAAGTTTTACATGAACTCTAAAGTGAGTGTGTCGCTCGTGCAGACAGTTGTTTCCATATACGATATTTTCTTAAGCTACTGCTGACCCTACTACGCCCTTTAGCCTCATGTTGTGCCCTCTATATCTAGGATTCCTTTCCCACTCAAAGGTCTGTTTTGTTTTTTTTGTACTGCGCTCCCCTCAGCCCTTCTATATTTTACTCTTTTAAAAAGTCACAGCACTAACTTCTGAAGGCACATGGTGAGCCTAAAGTGCCTTTCCGACTCAGTGTGCACTTTGCAACCCGTAACGAATCTCAAAGGAAGGGGCGGGTTGTAGAGGAGGCCTCCCAACCCTTTGCGACTCGATCTGCTAATTACTCAATAAAGGGGTGGTATTTATTCGCGGAGAGGAAGCTGCCCCCACAGCATCCACTTGGGGCATCTGGGCTTTGACCTTTACGAGAGCAGACGGCGGACCACAGGACTGCTGACTGCACTCCTCGCTGTCTGTCACAGAATGCCAACTTTCTTCTTTTGAAGGCAGTCCCTGCCCCTTAAGGAAAACAGTGTTGGTATTCCATGAATGAATGCAGGGGGAGGTAGGAGGCCCCTATCAGGCCCTCAGCCCTGCATTGGCAGGTATTCCCAAAGAACCCACAAAACACATCCTTCCTTCTGAATATTAAGGAAGCTGACGTTTTTGCAACTCCTTGTGAATGATAATTTTGCGATGTGATTGATTTGTACATCAGTCGCATCGTAAAACTCAGGAATGCTGCCAAAGCAATCTGAATGCTAAAAATGCCAATTGCTTTGCGACCCCACCTTAGTGCATCAGGCCTTGGGTCCCTGTCTTCAACTAGTGCCTAACAGTAGAAGGAAGTGTGTGTGTGTGTGTGTGTGTGTGTGTGTGTGTGTGTGTGTGTGTGTGTGTGTGTGTGTGTGTGTGTGTGTGTGTGTGTGTGTGTGTGTGTGTGTGTGTGTGTGTGTGTGTGTGTGTGTGTGTGTGTGTGTGTGTGTGTGGTGTGTGTGTGTGGTGTGTGTGTGTGGTGTGTGGTGTGTGGTGTGTGGTGTGTGGTGTGTGGTGTGTGGTGTGTGGTGTGTGTGGGGTGGGTGTGGGGTGTGGGGTGTGGGGTGTGGGGTGTGGGGTGTGTTTGGTGTGTGTGTGTTTTTTTCAACCTGCCATGCACCCGCCCAAGAGACTGCTTTGGAATACCCTAGGAAAAGAGCACAGACTTTGTGGTTTGAAGAGCGATACCAGCACTGAAGCAAACAAAATCCGTAAAGAGCCCCTCAGAAATCCCTCAACTGTTAAACAGAGAAATCTCCCGCTAAATAAAATTGAAAAAAACAACTGCCGTTAATCCCTGTCCCTCCATTCGTGCAGGGTCTTCCTGGACCATGTGTACCTAGAGATTTTATGGAAGAAATACTAACCTGTAAAGTTTTACAGCGAGCAAAACAACATGGCCGCTGGGAATTTGTGTTAACCATGCAGCTTTAGAGGTTACTTTCTCCTCCCCCGGACCTCAGCAAATTAAAAGAAAAAACCCTATGAGAATGAACTGTTTTTATAATGCGTCGCCTCGCGCTGCTCCTTCTTAGTCCCTCTGCCCACTTAAGTGTTCTTGCCTACTGCCGACATCCCTTCCCTCCCCCTCTCTGAAAATCATGGCCTCTCGCTCACTTCCCCGCCATGTCCTCGGACACCCCCCTTTTCAACATACAGCTTGGCACCTTCGACTGTAACTCACCTCACCTCCCTCCCCTCTCTCTCAACTTCCTTGCTACTTTAACGTAGCCTTTTTAAAACTGTTTTTTTCAAATGTGTCAAAAGAAAAGGTCTACGCGCCGACAAGCGCTTCGAAGCCTCGTCAGGGGTAGTAAGCGCTATATTAAATGCAATTACAATACATGTCGTGATAATGAAACAAACTACAACACAACCATTCCTCTGTGTGCCATCACACTTACTTGTGATGTTCCACATGAGCAATGGAGTGTACCAAACGGGTAGCACTGTATTGGCGTACAATGCATTGGTTTGGACATGTGCGCACAGTATTCATATGGTCATGTACAATGTAAGTACTGTGCTAGGTGCTGCTGTGTTTAAGCATGAGGGTGAAACTATGTTTCCACTGTAGTGTCGGTGTTCATACAGGCTGTAGTCCTTTCTCACTGCAGTCTGAGGGCCTTCCTCATGGTTGCATGCTGCATAACCTGGAAATATTCCTGCTAAAGCATGTGTGTAACCTAGAAATGTTCCTGCTACCGGTGCTCTTTGCTGAGTGCCCTAGTCGTGGATTAAGGGGACTTCTCTATGCACTGAATCTAGGTCATTGTCCTTTTTTAGTGTGCATAGGCAGAACACTCCAACCAAGTCAACACAATGTTCTAGATTACATGGTAGGAACAGTGGACACTGTTTACTGCCAGTCCAGATGACACGGACAGCAGGGTCACTTTTATGCACTAACAAGGTTTGTGCTTGACATTGATAGTGGATATTATCATTTGAATGGCGTTGCAATGTAAATGCATTTTTGTACTTTTGCAAAGACTTTGTTATCTAAACACAAAAATATCTTGTTCGGCTATCCAGTTGCATAGAGCGGAATCAGAGTGCCTGTTTTTCACTGTTTCCTCGCCCATGCTGCAATATATAACAAGATTTTGCAATGCAATAGGTCTCGCATTTGCGAGAGTTTGAGCTTTTGGCATTGTAAATGACAATGCCTTTTATTTATGTGTTTTGAAAACCTGCAAGTATTGTGTAAACATGCACTTTGTACTTATAGGCATTTCTTACGACAAGCAAAGCTGGCAGTAACTTGGGGAGAGGAGTTGGCCTAACGGCTAGGGCAGTCGACCTCGAATCTGGGTTCGAGTCTAGGCAATGACGCTGAACATCCTGTGATTCTGGGCAAATCACTTAATCTCCCCGTGCCTAACAAAAAAAGAATGTGTCCTCATGTAACGCAACTGGTGCTATGTAAAGCGCTCTGATACCCGATACCTTCGGGTCAAGTTCGCGCTATATATAAAACTCTGAAGAAAAAACTGTGCCTCTTTGTACTTGTAGTCCATGCTTACCAGAAGCAAGGCTGGTGGTAAAAGAGACGCAGTTACTGCCAGCCTTGCTTCTCGTAAATAATTTGTGTTTACGCACCACATTACAGGTTTTCAAAACACATAAATAAAAGACTGTCATTTACAATGCCAATAGCTCAAACTCTCGCAAATGCGAGACCTATTGCATTGCAAATGCTTGTTTGTTGTGGTGTCTAAATTCTTATAAAAATTGTATATTTTTGTAAATTAGTGTAGAATTTCTTAAGTGTTGTAGATTTCTTCTTCAATTGTTTTGGTGCTGTTTAATGTTTAACACTTGATTCTCTGTGTAAGCCTTGCTGCTCAGTGCCACAGCTACCCAGGATTAACCTGAGGGTTTGACAGGCGAAACCTACTGCACCTAAAGGGTTTGATAAGTGTATTACATGGTGCGGTCACACAACCACACCATATAATGCACTCCATTTCCAGTAGCCATTTCACAGTTGGATATTGGTCACAAGGAAGAAAGAGGCAAGTGGTGGCTATTACAGAGTGAAAGGCTTGGAGTGTCTTTCGCTGTAACGAACATTTGTAGGAGCAGGGAAGAAACTCCTTCTCTGATTTAAGCTGAACATGCTAAAATAGTATGCCCGTTTTGGAGGGCAGGACCTTTTACATTCTCTGTAATTCCATGTTGTAGGAAAGTGGGTTTCTGTTGCAGTAACCCCCCCACTTTTTGCCTGATAACTGATGCACTTTTCCTTGGTGTGCCCTGGGTCCCTGCCAATCAGGTACCCAGGGCCTGTGTTCCTTCCCTAAAAAGTGTACTAAAGCCTAAACCCAATTGGCATCTCTGGCCACAGGTAAGCCCCTGGTAAATGGTACCCTAGGTACCCAGGGCACTGTGACCAAAGAAGGCCCCTAAGGGCTGCAGCACTTATTGTGCCACCCTTAGAGGCCCTGTACCCTGACACACACACCCTGCCTTTGCAGGCTGAGTGTCTTGGTGCAGAACTAAACGGAGAGTCGACATGGCACACATCCCTGTGTGCCATGCCCACAAACACACTGCCCTGGCATACCTCAGTCACCCCTCTAGCTGGGTGCACTATGCCAGTGGTGTGGGCACAGGTGCATGAGCCCTGTGCCCCTACAGTACCCAGGGCCATTCCTGGGCACTGTAAGTGCAGTGATGCCATTAAGAGTATATGGTGCTGGGAGGTTGTCATTACGAACTCCACAGCACCATAATGGCTACACTGAAGACTGAGAAGTTTGGTATCAAACTTCTCAGCACATTACACCCACACTGATGCCAGTGTGGGATTTAATGTAAAATGCACGACAGAGGGCGCCTTAGAGTTGCCCCCTGAACCTAACCTACAATCCACGTCTTGTCTGAGGGGCTGCCCCGGCTGCCACACAGCAGACATGTTGCTGGACCCCTGGGTGGAGAGCCATCCGCTCTCCTGGGCCTGCAACAATGCACATCCTGGGCGAGGTGCTAGGTCTCCTCCCCCAGGATGGGCAGGGGAAGCTTCAAAGGCATGCCGCCTTTGTGAGCTTCTCCAGGCCACTTGCTGTACTCAGCAACTGGCCCCCACCGGTTCTGACCTCCTCTCTGGCGGGAAGACTGGCGGGAAACCCCAAGGGAGGAAAGGGGATGTGCCAGCCTCTGCCAACCCCACCCCTCAGGTGGGGGAGGCGAGGTGAAGCACAACTCCGGGCTCTCGCCATCTTGAAGATGGGGAGCCCTGCCCAATCAGGACTAGGCTACTGCCCCCCTCCCACAGGAGAGGGGCAGGATAGGGGGTGTACCCACCCCAGGGAAGGGACCCATTGGTCCCTGCCCTTTACCTACCTGTAACGCCCCTAAATTTAGTATTTAGGGGCAACCTGAACCTTCCTCCCTCAGATCCAGATTCCGAAACAAGAAAGAAGAACAAGAAACAAGACCTGCCGTGCAGCTGCTAATAAGAGGAAGACACCAACTGATTTGGCCCCAGCCCTACCGGCCTGTCGACCCTCAAACCTGCTCCTGCTAAACCCCGGCGTCTCCAGTGGTCAGCAACCTCAAAAACCCCGGAGGACCTGACTGCCTTGTGACTCTAACTACCTGGGACTCCCACGAGCAGTGGTACTGCTCAAAGCAAGTAACAAGCCCCTGGCATCAGCCAGGAACCGCGAACCCGCACACTCTGCACCCGCCGAGCCCGGCCTGTGCCTGAGTGGACAAAGACCACGAGGACGTCCCCCCGGCGACTGTGACCCAGAATCCAGCACCCAAGGACCCTCCTCGACGCTCCTGACCACGCCTGCAGCCTCAGAACCAGGGACCCCTCCAACCGCGACCAGCCGAGGGTAAGATTTCCGACGCCAAAAGACACCCCTGCACCCGGTGCCCCACGGCCTCCTGTGCCCAACTCCTGGGTGCCTACCCTTCCTACAGCTTCCCAACTTAACCCTCGAAGTGGTGATCGCACCTGAAGAATCACCGTCCCCGAGCTTGCAGCCTTTGTTCGTCACGCAGCTTTCCCATTGAAAACCATTGGGTGCCCGACGGCCCAAAAGCCCACTGCACCCGGCCGCCCCAGTGCTGCTGAGGGTGCACCAACTACCCTGTTCGACTTCCCCACTTGCCCTGAGTAAGTGACCAGGAGCTTTGCTCCCACAGCCGAGTGGCCTGCCTGCCAGCAGCCACCAACCAAGGGCCCCCTGCCCGCCATAGGCTAACATTGGGCCTAACTCACTCTGCACCCGGCCGCCCCTGTGCCGCTGAGGTTGTACCAACTGTACCTACCTGACCCTGGGAGACCCCTGAGTCTATGCCCAGAACCTTAACTCTGCCAGTCGAGTACTTACCTGGAAACCGATAACTTACATTTTCTCCATAGGGTAACATTGACTGGTTTACACTGAACTTTCTTCTAAGTGTCGAGTTTTGAAACTTTAAAATAATCACTAAAAATCGTCCGATCAACGAAAACGAAATTACTCACCTGTTTTCAGGAGAGATCCTAGTGCTGGATCTTGGTGCCCAGCACTGACCCTGAAAAGTAATTACAGCTGTACTTACCGATAACTTGATTTTCCTCCATAGGATAACATTGCCTGGTTTTTGCCAGAAATTCTTCTAAGTGTCGATTTTTGAAACATACAAATATTCCTTAAAAATCGCCCGATTAACAAAAACGAAATTACTCACCTGTTATCAGGAGAGATCCCAGTGCTGGATCTTGGTGCCCAGCCCTGACCCTGAAAAGTAATCATAACTGTACTTACCGGTAACTTGAATTTCCTTTCATAGGATAACATTGCCTGGTTTTTGCTGAAAAAGTTTGTCAATTTTGCAAACTTACAAATATTCGTTAAAAATCGCCTGTATAACAAAAACACATTCTTTCAACTGTTTACAGGAGATGCACCAGTGCTGGATCCAGGATCCAACACTGAGTTAGAAAAAGTAACAATAACCCCACTTACCTTAAAAATCACAATTGTAACCAAAACGTTTTTACTCAACTGTTTACAGGAGATGTCCCAGGACTGAATCTAGGATCCAGTCCTGTGGTAAGAAAAGTAATCCAAAAAGTAATCTATTGCATTTAACTAGAAATTATTATTATTAGGAAGTTTGTAAAGCGCAATGGTTACTCCCAACGGAGTGTCCCCGCGCTAGGACAACTGAGAGCCCCATGCCACACTAATCGACTACCTACATAACCTCTCAGCAAGGAAGGCAGCAGAGTTATTGACGACCGCCCCCTGGGTCACGGAAGAGCCAGGTTTTCAATTTCTTACGGAACCAAGGTTCTGACTCAGATATCCTCAAATCCACAGGAAGCTTATTCCAGGCCTTAGCTGCCAGGAAACCAAAAGATCTTCTGCCAACCCTGGCCCTCCGCACCTTAGGCACAGTCATTCTCATACTGCCAAGAGATCTCAAATTCCGAGAAGGTTGGTAAACCGCCAGAAGGGGGGTCAGAAAGCGCGGCCCCCTTTTCCCAAGGATCCTATGGCTGATACAGAGAGCCTTAAATGTAACTCTAGCCTGTATTGGGAGCCAGTGTAGTTTTTTTAGAGCTTCTCCTACCGGGGCCCTCCTGGGAATATTCAGGATAAGCCTAGCTGCGGCATTTTGGACCTAGTGCAAGATGTTCAGATTTTTTGCAGTCACCCCTAGATACAGAACATTGCAATAGTCAAGGCGAGACGTGACCAAAGCCTGTACAATAGTTCTTTTAGCATCCAGGGGGAGAAGGTCCAGAATCGTCCGCAGCATTTTCAAAATGCCAAAGCAGGTTCCGGCCACAGCAGAGATTTGCTGAGTAAAGGAGAGTGCTTCGTCGAACCACACCCCCAAATTTTTCACCTTGGCTTTCGGCACCGGGCAAGGTCCCAGTTCCTCAGGCCACCAGTGCTGTGACCAGAAAGAGGGTTGTTTTCCCACGACCAACACCTCTGTCTTCCCTGCATTCAACTGGAGGCAACTCAGTCTCATCCAGTCCATAAGCTCCCTCAGACATGTTTTAAAATCAGCAGCCCTTCCTGATTCTTGTTGTTCTAGGGTCACAACTAGCTGAGTGTCGTCAGCGTAAGATACCAACTTAATTCCATGTCTTATCACAATATCTGCCAGCGGGCGCATATATATATTGAACATGGTGGGGCTCAGAGCAGATCCCTGCAGCACCCCCTGGTTTAAAGGACAAACTCTGGACTTGAATGGATGTTGCAGAACCTGAAAGGTTCTGTTCTCCAAAAAGTTCTTCAGCCACATCCACGTGACACCTCCGAACCCGACCTCCCCTAGCCTCTCCAGCAGGAGGCCGTGGGACACCGTGTCAAACGCGGCACTCAAGTCCAGCAAAACCAGAGCGGTTGTTCTGCCTTCATCAGCTGCAGTCCTCAGCACTTCAGCTGCTAGGAGAAGAGCGGACTCCGTGCCATGCATTGGCCTAAAACCGGCCTGGGTGTCATGAAGAACCTGCCTCTCTTCTATAAACCTCGACAGTTGGCTATTCAGATGTTTCTCTGCAATTTTTGCCACATAAGGAAGTAGAGATATGGGTCTTAAATTTTCAGGGATGGCGGGGTCCAGTGAGGGTTTCTTCAGCAGAGGGACCACCATGGCGTGTTTCCATCTGCTAGGAACCAGTCCTGTGCTAAAGGACAGGTTCATAAGTGAGGTGAGAACAGGGGCAATTATTTTTTTCCCAAATTGGAGAAATTTAGGAGGGACCGGGTCCAGAGGTGATCCCGATTTCACAGCCTCCATCAGCCCCAGAACCTCGTTTTCCACCAGAGGACAGAGGATAAACTTATCCTCGGTAAAAGGTGCCTCCATATTAAACACAGGAACATAGCTCCTACTACTGTCTGGGAAGGAGACAGATATCCTGTCGATCTTATCAATAAAATAGTTGGCGACCTTATCACAGTACTCCGTAGAAGCAGGGAGTGCAGCAGTCACCCGTTCTAGAGAGGATAGTTGTTTCACTACCTGAAAGATGGTTTTGGAAGAGTGTTTGGCTAGCTCAATTTGCCCTCTCCTAATTTGACGATGGTAGAGCTTCAAAGCATCTAGATATTTCTGTCTATTTACATCCTGATAGCTCTTCCTCCACTGGCGCTCAAGATGCTTACATCTGGTTTTCATTAGCGCCAACTCTTCGGAAAACCACTATGCCGAAGCGGATGTACGGGCATTTTTACATTGTTTGAGCGGTATCAAGGAGTCAACCGCCTTCGTCATCCAGCTAGAGATAGAGTTATCGGCTACCTGGCTGTTATCCCCTAATTCAGGAGGACAACTCGCCAGAGCATTTTCAAAGGCATCCTGGGTAAGTGTAGACCATTTCCGGACCATTATAGGTTTGCAGCCCCTACCCTGCAAGTGAAGGGCCTGACCTAATATCGGTATATTAAAAGACAGTAAAAAGTGGTCTGACCAGGCTACAGGGAGGGGTGGTAGAGCAGCTGACTCTGTGCAGTTAGTGAAAATATTATCTAACGTGTGGCCTTTGTTATGAGTGGGGGAATGTACCAGTTGAGTAAGGCCGAGTGCCTGAAGACCCGATACAAACTCAGCCGATTCTTTGCAGCCATTGTTTTCAAGATACAAGTTAAAATCTCCGACTAGAAAAAAGTTAGAGTAACGAAGGGCATACTGGGGTAGTATTTCCAGAAGCTCATCAATAAAAATTCTCCCCGAGCCGGGAGGTCTATAGATGAGGAGCCCAGAAACAGATCTGGAGCTAGTAATAGTTAAGTTAAAAAACGCTGCTTCGCAGCTAGACAATTGCAGTTTATCTAATTTAAGCTGAAGATCTCTCCTGAAGATCACCGCAAGGCCCCCCCCCCCCCTCTGGCCAGCCCTATCCACCCTAAGAATCGCATAGCCTTCTGGTAAAGCATCCAGAATATCTGGAGCGGATGCATCATTAAGCCATGTTTCAACCAGAAAAAGTCCATCTGGTTTTAGATCAGTAAGAAGATCACAAACTTCAGTGCTGTGTCTACTAAGCGATCTACAATTAAGAGAGAGACAATGCAAAAGGGTGCTAGCAGTTCTTGACGCTTCCCTTTTTCCCCTTGGTACTACGCCAGGTGTCAGCCAAAAGCCACAGTGCTTGCAGTCTCTACGATCGCCATCCGCCCTCATAGAGTGAAGGCATGCACTACCCCCCATACATCTAAGAGCCAGTAGCTCTTCAGAGGTGTACATCTTTTTACAGCTTAAGGGACAGACCGGGGTCCTGGCCCCTGGCGCCGGCGCGGACGGGTGCAGACGGGCTTGCCTTAGGCGCGCCTTTGGCGCGCCAGCGGCGCATCCGCTGCGCGCTCGCTTGATCATGCGCTTTAGTACCGTGAGCGCTGGGAGCACTAGACCGCTCCGCCCGTTCTACGCTCGGCCCCGGAAGTGAGTGCCAATGTGGTACAGCGCAACGCCCTCCGCACAAAACGGCACACGCCGCGGCGGAACGGGGCGGAAGTACCTTCCAGCTATGGCCACACTCCCCAAGCTTCCCCCCCTCCTTATTCCAGCCCAGTACAGACTGACGGTAAGGCTAAAAAATAGTTTAAAACAGTTGAAACAGGGCTAAAAAGAATGTACAGGTAGCAGCATACGATCGGCTCTTAAAATGACTAGATAGTGATTCCACCACAATAGCAGTGAAAAGGTAGCAAAACGAGGGCAGTGCCGGACTCACCAGTGTCCCATTGAGCTCAATGTTAAATTGTGTTTGAAATTGTGTTGCCTATTGCAACAACTGTAACTATTGTATTCAAAAGTCTATTGCCTATTTGAAAAGTATTTAACTAAAGTATCTGAAAGAGACACGTTAGTGACAGATTCCTTACCTTAGAATATCCCCAGGCGTCAGGCTGGATCCGGAAAGTTTTTGCGTAGCAGTACCCTTGCGCGTCGGTAGGCGGCGTCGTGCGGCTCCGCGTCCGTCGTCGGCGTAGCGATCGCCGGGATGACGTTGCGGGCAGTACTTAGACGCCGCCCCTGCGCGCTGACGTCAGTTCTTCTTTTTCCGCGCCAGCAAGCGCAGATCCGGGAAGAGCAGTGCCCTAGTCATTTTTTGACTAACTTTTTGGGTGAATTTTTTCACTGTTTCTTTTCATATCGACTCCAAGGTGTCGTTAGGGATGCCCGGCTTTAAACGTTGCGACGCCTGTGCTCGGATGATGTCCATCACAGACCCGCATCTGGAGTGTCTCTTCTGTCTCGGGCGAGACCACGACACGAAGTCGTGTTCCGACTGCCGGTCCCTAAACCCGAAAGCTTTGCGAGAGCGGTCTCGAAAGCTCCTCGAGGCCCGGCAGTCGGCTCCGCGCCACACCAAGCCCCGGTCGCGTGAGAGGTCGAGGGGTCAGTCGCGGATCCAAGTCTTCGTCGTCCGGTAAGTCTAAACACAAGAAGTCCAAAAAGCATCATCGCTCTAGGACTTCGCCTCGCCGGTCTCGCGACTCGGCTGAGGCCCCTCCCGGCACCGTCCCCGCGACCCCGGACATGCCTGTGGAGTCGCCCCCGCAATACCCGTCCTTCCCGGGTTCGGGGGCGGATCCGGCTCAAATACAGGAATTCCTGTCGGCCATGGCCCGCCTCTTCGAGCCTCAAGGTCCCTCCGGTGCGCCTTCGGGCCCCGCGGGCCCTGATGGGGTTGCCCCGGCGTCGCCGACGACTCCGGTCCCGGCGTCGCTCGTGCCTCCAGCCTCGATTCCGGCTTCGGCCCCGGCCTCGATCCCGGCTCCGGTGGTACCGCAGCCCCCATCGACGCCGGTCGACCTGACCACGCCTCCGCCGGCGCCGATGTCTCCGGTGCCGTTCCTGACGCCGCCCGGGGCTCCGGGCGGCGTCGTCCCCCTGTACTCTCCGGCTCCGGACATGGAGCCGGACCGACGTCGCTCGGCGCCGATGAGACCTTGGGTCCCAAATGTCCCTCCTCCTCCTTATTTTGAACCGGAGGAGGACCAGGAGGACTGGGAGGGGTCTGAGGACCCTCTGGCACAACAGTGTCAGTATGATGAGGACTGGGCAGAGGAACTAGGGGATGCCAGTGGTCTAGATACTTCCCCTGACACTGGCATGCTGTCTCCTCCCGTGGCTACGGAGGAGGGAGCCAATTTTGCAACGGTGTTGCATAGGGCAGCTGGAGCCTTACATCTCCGACTCCCTACTGTGGCGGTCAAGACTAATCTCTTGACAGAAGTGCTTCAGCCGGCAGCCTCCTCCTTGGAGACTGTGCTGCCGTTCAACGATGCACTCACTGACGTTCTTTTGGGCGCCTGGTCCAAGCCCAACACAGGGGCTCCTGTGGATAGGAACGTGTCCCGATCCCATAGCCCAGCTCCGGGCGACCCCTTGTTTGTCTCTGTCCACCCCACTCCTGAGAGCTTGGTTGTCCAAGCCTCGGCTTCCCAAACCGCCTTCCCTACCGCCCCTCCGGATAGGGAATCCAAACGCCTGGATCAATTTGGGAAGAAGGGTTTTTCTTCCTCCAGTGCTGGCTTGCGGTCCATCAACACCGCTTGTCTTTTGGGCCGATATACCCACTCCTTGTGGGATTCGGTGGCGACTGTTTTGCCCCAGTGTTCTGAGGAGGTCCAGACACTGCTTACCCGCGCCATTGCGGAAGGTAGGGATGCGGCCAAATACACCATACGTTGTGGCCTTGATACCGCCGACTCGCTGGGCAGATCTATTGCAACGACGGTGGCGCTGCGTCGCCACGCCTGGCTGAGAACCACTGGTTTTTCGGGTGATGTCCAGAATACACTCATGGACATGCCCTTAGATGGAGTCGGTCTTTTTGGTTCCAAAGCAGACCATGCGTTGGAGCGTTTTAAGGACTCACGGGCTACTGCCAAGTCCCTGGGCCTGTCTGCTACACGCCCTCCGCTAACTTCTGCTTTTCGCCCATATCGTGGCCACGGAAGGGGCGCCCAGTCACGTCAGCAGCCCAGCCACCGGCCCGCGCAGCAGGCGTCTTCGCGTGGCCGAGGACGTGGATACCGCCGTGGCGGTTCGGGCAACCAGCGTGCGGGTCAGGCCACCACCTCCAACCCGTCCACGGCCTCCAAGCCCTCCTAGTCCCTCCTTTCAGGTGCACAGCACGCCAGTAGAGGGCAGGGTCCGCCATCACCTTCACCACTGGCGTCCCATCACCTCGGACAGGTGGGTCTTGGACATTGTCCGAAGGGGCTACTCCCTCCCCTTCGATACCACCCCCCCAGCCATGCCACCTCAATTCCACCGCATGTCAGGGGATCACTTGGTACTTCTGCAGAAGGAAGTCACGGCCCTCTTGGCCAAGAGGGCCATCGAGCATGTTCCGACCCCAGAAGTAGGACGTGGTTGCTACTCCCACTACTTCCTGGTGCCCAAAAAGGACAAGGAGGACATGCGTCCTATCTTGGACCTCCGGGACGTCAATCGCTTCCTCCGGAAGGAGAAGTTCAAGATGCTCACCCTAGCTCAGGTCTTGACTGCCCTCGACCCTGGAGACTGGTTGGTAGCGTTGGACTTGCAGGACGCCTATTTCCACATCCCCGTCCTGCCGGCCCACCGGCGTTACCTTCGGTTCACGGTAGGCCTCGAGCATTTTCAGTTCACCGTGCTCCCCTTTGGCCTTACCAGTGCCCCTTGGGTGTTCACGAAAGTGATGGCGGTGGTCGCAGCTCATCTGCGCCGGGCAGGGGTTTCAGTCTTCCCCTACCTCGACGACTGGCTGCTGAAGGCGGGCTCGTCCCAGGCAGTCGTCTCCCACCTCCAGACTACGGCCGAACTCCTGCACTCGCTGGGGTTCTCCATCAATGTGCCGAAGTCGCATCTGATTCCTTCTCCACAGCTCCTTTTCATCGGAGCAGTTCTGGACACGACGCAGTTTCGGGCCTATCCTCCCGAACGGCGAGTCCGGGATATTCAGGCTATGATTCCGATCTTTCAGCCTTTATCCTGGGTTTCGGTACGGATGACCCTGAGGCTGCTGGGCCTCATGGCCTCCTGCATCCTGCTGGTCAATCATGCCAGATGGCATATGCGGGCTCTGCAGTGGGACCTGAAGTTCCAGTGGGCGTAGCACCAGGGCAACCTGTCCGATCACGTCCAGATCTCGGAGGGGACTGCAAAACAGTTGCAGTGGTGGCTCTCGAACCGGCAATGGGTCATGGGCAGATCCCTCTCCCTTCCCCAGTCAGAGCACACAGTTGTGACGGATCGTCCCTTCTGGGATGGGGCGGTCACATGGGAGAGGCGGAGATCAGAGGCCTCTGGTCTCCGGCGGAGTCCCGGCTCCATATCAACCTTCTGGAGCTCCGGGCGATCCGACTTGCACTCAAGGCATTCCTTCCCTCTGTCAAAGGGAAGGTAGTGCAGGTGTTCACAGACAACACCACCGCCATGTGGTACTGCAACAAACAAGGCGGGGTGGGGTCGTGGACCCTTTGTCAGGAGGCTCTGCGCCTCTGGACATGGCTGGAACATCAGGGCATGTTCCTGATGGTTCAACACCTGGCAGGTTCCCTGAACGCCAGGGCGGACGAACTCAGCCGCAGGTGCATGATGGATCACGAATGGCGTCTTCACTCGGAAGTGGCGCAAGGACTCTTTCTACAATGGGGAGAGCCTTGGTTAGATCTATTCGCCACCGAAGAGAACGCGCAATGTCATCAGTTCTGCGCGTTGGAATTTCCAAGGCGGCACTCGCTCGGCGACGCTTTTCGTCGCGAGTGGAGTTGCGGTCTGTTGTACGCCTTTCCGCCTATACCACTTCTACCCAGAGTGTTGAAGAAGATTCGGCACGACTGGGCCCAAGTCATCCTTGTGGCTCCGGACTGGGCTCGAAGAGTTTGGTATCCCGAGCTACTCAGTATGAGCTTAGATCCCCCGATCCGTCTGCCTCTTCGGGAGGATCTTCTGTCGCAGCAGCAGGGGACGGTCCTCCACCCGAACCTGTCCAGTCTACACCTGCTTGCGTGGAGATTGAGCGGCGGCAGTTGATTCCTTTCGACTTGCCTCCCGAAGTTTGTGATGTGATTCTGGCAGCCAGGCGTCCCTCCACTAAGGTGGTATACGCCTGCAGGTGGAACAAATTTGTGGCATGGTGCACAGCAAAGGCTGTGAATCCCCTTTCTGCCCCTCTTTCTGAGGTCCTTCTGTTCCTTCTTTCTCTGGCCCAACAGGGTTCTGCCCTGGGTACCATCAAGGGTTATCTTTGTGCTATCTCGGCCTTCCTCAGGCTCCCTGATCAGCCCTCCCTTTTCAAGTCCCCTGTTGTTAACAGGTTCTTAAAAGGCATTACACACCTCTTCCCTCCTGTTCCGTTTGTGATGCCTCAGTGGGACTTGAACTTGGTTCTTACCTTGCTTATGTGCGCTCCCTTTGAGCCTCTACATAACTGTCCTCTTCGTCTTCTGACTCTGAAGACAGCCTTTCTGGTGGCCATCACCTCCGCTCGGCGGGTGAGTGAGCTCCAGGCTCTATCTTGCAAACCTCCCTTTCTGTCTGTTCATCCAGACAAGGTTGTTCTTAGGACGCGTCCGTCCTTCTTGCCAAAGGTGGTTACTGCCTTCCACATTGGGCAGACCATCACTTTGCCTACCTTCTTTCCGCCTCCGCATCCTTCCAGAGAGGAAGAGAGGCTCCACCGTCTGGACCCAAAACGTGCGCTCTCCTATATCGACCGCACAAAACACTTCCGGGTGGATGACCAGCTCTTTGTTGGCTACGTGGGCGCCAAAAAAGGTCGGGTGGTGCACAAACGAACCATCTCCCGCTGGGTTACCTTGTGCATCAAGGCCTGCTATTCTTTGGCTAAGAAGGAGCCTCCTGTTGGGCTGCGTGCCCATTCCACCAGGGCAACGGCTGCTACCACGGCCTTGGGCTGCGGTGTTCCGCTGCCGGTTATCTGTCAGGCAGCTACGTGGGCCTCGCTGCACACGTTTACAAAGCATTACTGCCTTGACAGTCAGGTCCGGGGGACGGCTTCTTTGGCCGTTCTGTCCTCCAGGACTTCCTTGTCTGATCTTTGTTCGCAGACCCACCACCGGGGTTGGTATTGCTGGGGTATCTATTCTAAGGTAAGGAATCTGTCACTAACGTGTCTCTTTCAGATGCACAAGTTACTAACTTGTGTAACGATATATCTGTAAGAGACAGTAGTTAGTGACAGATTCCTACCGCCCACCCATCCTCCCCGTTCTGCGAACTGATTTCTAGGGTTAAGGACATCCCTTTCAGGGCCCTAGTATTTTTCAGACACCCATGTCAGCTTCTTGCATGGCTCTGCGTTCCTGGCGCGGAAAGTCGTGTACAGAACTGACGTCAGCGCGCAGGGGCGGCGTCTAAGTACTGACCGCGACGTCATCCCGGCGATCACGACGCCGACGACGGACGCGGAGCCGCACGACGCCGCCTACCAACGCGCAAGGGTACTGCTACGCAAAAACTTTCCGGATCCAGCCTGACGCCTGGGGATATTCTAAGGTAAGGAATCTGTCACTAACTACTGTCTCTTACAGATATATCGTTACACAAGTTAGTAACTTGTGCAACTCATTCTGAGAAAGTATATTTTGATACCTATTGTTGGTTCTAAAATAAAACTATATATTTTGATACAAAACCATTGGCCTAGAGTTCAGTTCTTGAGTGTGTGAGACCCTTTGCTGACTGTGTACAACAAATGCTTTACACTGTCCTCTGATACTGCCTTACTGCTCGAAAAAGCTACCACTTTAGAGAGTAAGGTTATATCTAACATTAGCCTCTACCAAACCTCTGGGGACTGTGGACTCTGTGCCCACTGTACCTATTTGGGAACAGTATATACAGAGCCACTTTCTTACACATGTGTTAGTTCTTACGTCCTTGAGTCAGTCCAGAAAGTAACTTATGCCCAGAATCTTCACCTACATAGTTTGGCTTGCTTTGTCGTGGTGTTCACCCACCCAGTCCTGGAAAACATCCTGTATTGTTATAACCAACCTGTGGTCAGAACCAATCCTTTCATTCCCTAATAGGGATCCTTCCTATCTGTCCCACTACATGAAGAGGCCTATACTAAAACTATCTAGTGTGCGCTTTACTTGTATTTCTTATCACAGTATTAAAACCAGAGAAGGTCTAATGACAGACTGTTCATGTTTAATGCTGACAAGTATCTGACCTTCATTCCTTCTAATAGGCAGTTTGTAATTGCTTACTTGCCTCTTCTCTTTTTCTTTTTATGCATTTGAGGCTATAGTACTGGAGAGACATTGAGGGCTTTGAGTGTAGTTGACAGTGCCATGCTACATCTAAATCTCCAATGCCTACCACTACCTTCGCTGTTTGATTTGACTACCACAGAAGAAGGTAGTGCTCAAATTATGTAACTTTAACCAGCTGAATTGTGGTAGTATTGGTTGCCCTAGGACCTTAGTGATATGCACTCCCAATAATGTCAAGTAAGCATCAACACTGCTTGATTTCATAAAAGGGCCTTAATTTTAAAACCTAGGCGTTTGAGTTGCTATAAAGATAATGTTTTTGTCACAATGTCCTGATAAAAACAGACTCTTGTTTGTTCTCTATTAGTTGTGCTGACCAGACATATTTTGAGGAGATCAAGCAGTTCTATTACCGAGATGAATTCAGCCACCAGGTGCAAGAGTGGAACCGGCAGCGAACCCTGGCCATCGAACGGGCCCTGAAACAGTTCCTCTATCCACAGATGGGGAAAGAGCTGAAGAACAAGCTTCTAATTGAGGCCAAGGAGTTTGTTATCAAGGTAAGTGCTATCTAATGAATGGCCTGGTGAGGATGTGGCTTTGTTACGGGCTCACACCCGGGTCCAATCCAAGAAAAGGAAATAGCTTTAAACTTTCAGGCATTTTATTACACCATGTGAAGGCTGTGTGTGGATCTTTGACTTTGTGTGGTTTCTTTTCTCACTAAATTTTAGAGTGGTTAGCTTTTGGTACTCTGGCAATTCTACTGATTTTCTCAGCGATGTGTGCTTCTGCTGCATGTGAGAGTTAGTGAATGTCTTCCAAGTGATATGATGTGATGTGCAGGGACGTGATGCTGTGGTCAGTAGTAACCAGTGTCTGCAAAAACCTACCCGTTCTATCACATTTAATGTTTTTTTTTGTGAGAAATAACTCCTGTTTACCAGAATGTTTGATTCATGAGGGTGTCGTTCAGTGTTATGTACTGAACCTCTTTGGCTCTCATTACTAGTTGGGTAATACATTCCGATATATATGGTAGCTCTTGTTACCTAAAAGAATGGAATCATAATTTTAGCGATAAACCCATCCCCGATAAATTTTGGCAAGTGAGTCCTGCCAGTAATTATCAGGGAATAATGACTGGTAAATACTAGGACAATGTGTAAACTCTTTAAGCTTTGAATATGCAGTAGGAAAAGTCATACAAAACACTGTAAAATTCCACAACCAACTTTAAAATAAAAAGTATATCAGTAAAATAAGACCAAAACAACAAGAATCTAATAAGGGGAACCAGAGATGTGAAGTTTTAAAGAATTAATTGAAAATAGTGCCAAAAAAGCACCAATCATAGTCTATGGAATCAGTAGACCAGGACTAGGCGCAATTCAAGAACGACTTCATTGGAGCCCAATTCTGATATACCAAGTTGATTGGTCCTGTAGAAAGTCTGGAAGTCAAAAAGCTTGAAATAGTTTAACAGTCCTAATCCAAAAAGAGACTTTTATTTTTTTGAAGAAAAAGTTGTTTCTCCATGATGCATCTGAAATTGTAGCACTGTTGACAGTTGGATACCTGCTGCAGGTTGGTCCTGCTAAGGCTCTGGAGGTTTTGAGGTTTTGCTTGAAAATGTTTCTAAGTCCTAAAACAGAAAGAGACAATGTCATTTTTTCAGAGATGCTGGGGACTTTCAGGGGGAAGGCTGTGGAACTGCCAGTCTGGTACTTTTCCCAGTAGGTGTTCTTGGCTCTGGAGCAAAAGTTAAAAATAATTACCAAACTTTTTTCTGATACTCGAGCACCCACTGAAGTACACTTCTAAGACCCCCAGGACCTTACCCGGGTGCACCTAAAGACTTGCAGGGTGCCTGGCAGAGACCACCGGCATAGCCCAGTACAATTTACAGGTGCCTCTGATCAGATGGGAATTGTTAGGAAAAGGCCTCTTGCAGCTTTTAGTGTCCCTCAAGCCACACAGGTCAGCCAACTGACACTTGGAGTCCACTTCTTTGCCCTGGATACAAGGAGATGCAGCTCCAGTCCTTCAGGGCTCCTCTCGAGTCACAAACAGCAGGTCCAGTCCTTTTGTGTTCTTGCGCAGGTCTAGAAAGTGTTCAGAGGAAGGCTGGGTGAAAGTCCAACTTGTGGGATTCACCCGGTGGGTGGGGGACACCCTAAGCCACTCCTAGTCACACGCTGACCAGTGGAGTAAATGTTCTAGGCCCTGGTTTACGAGTTTTCAGCAGTTCCTGTTTGCCGTACTGCAAACAACCCCACAGTGCACACTCCCTATTCCCAAAATCTAAGTGAGGGAAACCCTTCTGCAGATCTTATGTGTCCGCCCACCGTTATGGCCAGAGTAATGAGCTGTTCTGCATAGTAGGATCCTCAATGATAGTCATAAATGTAGAATATTCACGCCTATGCGTGGGGACCCTGGAACTTGTCTATTAAATGTAGGAAAGTCAATCTGTTGTTGCACATAGACACCTTGTGAGAAAGTGCCTCTTTTGACATGGCTAGCCCCCACTCTTTGCCTGGTATTGATTATTGATGTGGTTTCGATTGTAGTGCACAGGGTCCCTGCCAACCAGATCCCCTGTGCCCTTGCTTCATCCCTAAAGCATATCCCAGTTGGTACTTCTGCCCCCTGTAAGTCCCTAGTAAGTGGTACCCTGGTTACCTAGGGCCTGGACGCAGAAGAGGGTCCCCTGATACCCCCTCACTAGGACCATGCCACTGCCTTTGCAGCTTGCATGTCTTTGGGGGGGGAGGAGGGGGGATCCGACAGTCGACATGGCACCCTGCCTGGGTGCTATGCCAGCCAGCACTGCTTGTAGGTATAGGTAAGTCACCCCTTTAGCAGGCCTTACAGCCCTAAGGCAGGGCACACTATACCATAGGTGAGGGCATATCTGCATGAGTAGATATTCCCCTACAATACGCAAGTAAATTCTTAGATATTGTAAGTGCCAGTACAGAAGTAGAGGTGTACATGGGCTGGAAACTCGACAACTCGAATTCCCCAGCACCATGATGGCTTCACTGAAACCAGGAGTGTTTGGTACCAAACAACTCCTTGTAATAAATCCACACTGATGCCAGTGTGAGATTTATTAAAACATGTACTCAGAGGGCACCTCAGAGGTGCCCCGTGAAAACCTACAGACCCTGGTGTGGTCACTGACTGGCTTTAGGCAGCCTGCCACACACAGACATGTTTCTGGACCTCTGGGTGGAGAGCCTCTGGGACGAGAAACAATGCACATCCTGGGCAGAGGTGTCAACCTCCTCCCCCAAGATGGGCCAAGTGCTCGAAGGGGGAACTTCAAGGGCCTGCCACCTTTGTAATGCGACCCCCAGCCTTTGCTGCTAGCAACAGATGGCAGCCCCCGGTTTACACCCCCACTTTGGGCAGGAAAACCCCCTAACCTGGAAACTAGTTACCTGCAACCTAATAAGAAGGACAAAGAAGACTCCGTGCAGCGAAGCCTGAGGTCGATGACTGGCCCTACTGGTCTTTCTCTAGTTTCCAAGACCCTGCAAGAAGACAACGCCTGTCCTGAAACCACTGACTTGCAGAAACTCAAGGAAGACTGCCTGAACTAAGAAAAAGACCAGAACTCCAGAGGATAGCGGTTCTTTCCCCAAGAATCCAACACAAAGGACTCTGGTGCCCTGCAGTTCTGAGAGTCCTGCCCCTCTGCACCCAACGCCTACAGCCCATGTCTAGGTGGCCCACCGACCCAGAACAGGATCCCCAGCGATCCTGACCTCAAATACAGCATTGTCTGACCCCTTATGGACTCCACGACGACACCTGCAGCCTGAATCCATAGGCTCCCCCTGACAGCGACTGGCTTCGGTAAGATGACTCCGACTTCTAAAGGCACTCCTGCACCGAAGTCCTTGCGCCTTGGTGAGCTGAATTGACTGAGTTCCTACGACCCCTACATCTCTAATTACCTCTACTGTTAGTCTCTCTCCTGCAAACTCTGGTGTGCCGCCTGCTCTGAATCCATCACTACCCCCTCAGATAGCAAGACCACTGGTGGGAGTGACCCCAGTAGTATCCCAGATGCGGGAGTGACTGAAGATGCAGATCTTCAGAAACTGGCCAGGAGGATATCCTTAGAAGCTAAACTCCTAGCCATAGAAAAAGAGAGCGGAGATGGCCCTAGCACCCATTACTCGTGGCAGCAAAATAATAAATAGGAATGTAGACTTTGTTGACTCCAAAATCCCCAAAGGTATTGTCCCTAAATTCTTTGAGGGTGATATCATCACTAAGTGGTTCATTGCATTTGAAAGAGCCTGGAGGAAGCTGTGGATTTCTATCCTGTGGGAAATGTTCTCAGTGAAGTGCAGGGATAGAATACTGACTCAGTGAGAGAGATGCTACATTCTATTACCTCATGAAGGGTACCCTGATTTAGGGCTTTGAATTCAGAACTGAGGAGTTTAGGATCAGATTCAGGGAGGCTAAGAAAACCCTAAGCCACACCTGGGTGGATTTTGTAGATTTCTCAGTGAAAACACTAGGAGGTTGGTTAGACGGTAACAATGTACATGATTTTGAAGGGTTGTTTAATTTGATAATGAAGGGGCACCTTTTGAGTAATTGTCACCAGGAGAAAGCATCAATTCCTGGTTGACCTAGGCCCACTTTCTCCTCAAGAATTGTAGACGAAGGCAGACCACTGGGTCAAAACAAATGTGACCGAGACTACCGCTGGTGGGGGAGACCAAAAGAATGAGGCCAAAAAGCCCCCTCCAAGGGAAAGAGGGTAACCCTAAAAATAAGTCTTCTTCAGGCCCCCCCAAAACCTGCTCAGGAGGGTGGGCCCAGAGTCTCTTCACAGTCTAAGGATGGGTAACTGGGGTAGAACTAGGATCCCAAGTAGGCTTGGTGTCACAATTGTCAGGCACTAGAACACCAAACTGGAGACCCTAGCTGTAAAAATAAGAAAAATGCCTCTAGTCCACCTGCTGTTGCTAATGTCTAGATGGGATCCCAGGTCTGACCATGTCAATAACCCCACCTAGGCAACCATTGTCTTTGAGGGAGGGGTAGATTTAGCCTGTGTTGCAGTTTCCATTGATCAGCCGATCTAGAGTAGAGGCCTTGAGAGATACTGGGGCTAGCGTCACCATGGAGACCCAGTAGCTGGTTAACTCAAATCAGTACCTGATTGGAAGGGCCTATCCAGCCACCAATGCTGACCATGTCACCACAGTCGGTCCCATGGCATCTTTGGACTGGGGGCGGGGTGGTTTGGACGGGAGTAGTTGGAGAGAAGGAAATGGTCGTGTCCCCAACCATCCCTGTAGATTTTCTACTTGGAAACAACCTGGAGACTTCCCTTTGGGCTGAAGTCGAACTGAGAACCCCTGCAACCATGCTAGGATTCTCAGAATGGAGTTTTGTAACAACCGGAGCAGAACTCAAAGTGAAAAAGAGGTGCTGAATCCTGAAAGAGTGGACCAGCCCTCCAAGATAAAGGGCGAGAAAATTGGGGGGCCAGCTTCTAAACCGATCCCAAGTCAGAACTCCTCTGCTCAGGAAGAGGACATAATAACTACAGAGGAAACTGAGCCTGAAGAGGTTGGGCCTTACCAGGCAGATTTCCTAGGCCCAGGGGGACCCTCTAGTGTGGATCAGTGCCAAGGACAAGAAACTTGTCCCACTCTTGAGAGCCTGGGGCAGCAAGCTGCTGCACAGGAAAAGGGTGCTATCAGGGGCACCCACAGAGTCTATTGGGAGGATGGACTTGTATACCTGGAGAGACCCCAAAACTGGTGCAACCAGGAGAGTGGCAGTACCTCAGAAGTTTAGAGAGTTTCTCCTTACTTTGGCTCATGATATCCCCTTAGCGGGCCCCTTGGTCAGGATAAAACTTGGAGTAGATCAGTCAATCACTTCTACTGGCAAAGTGAAGGACTTTCAGTCCTGTTTCACCTGCCATGTCAGTGGCAAGGCAGAAGGCTACCGGAAGGCCCCCTTAATTCCACTTCCAGTGGTTAGGGTACCCTTTGAAAGGGGTTGGGTCCACATTGTTGGCCCCCTAGACCCTCCCAATAGCCACAGGGAAGAAATATATTCTAGTTATAGGGATCATGCCACCAGGTATCCTGAAGCTCTTCCCCAAAGGGCCATGTAGCAAGCTGGCTCTGTATATGGTATGCCCCCTAGGTGGTTATACCGTGCACAGAGTCCAGGGGTTCCCTAACAGTGTACAGGGCTCAATGTAAAACCCAAAGTGTTCTAATAGTGGTAGTGTGGGCGAGCAGCCTTAGGCCTAACACAGCAGAGTGTAAGACATTTATTGCACAACATTGATCAATAATGAACACACGACTCAAAAAAGGAGATCCACACCAATTTTTAAAAAAATGCTTTTTTTGTATTTTATTTTAAGACAAAGATCTTCGCAATAAGGTTAGTACGTTTTTAAATAAAAATACTTTTCACTTTCAAAACTCAACACTTTGAATATTTTTGAAGCAGTTCAATGTTATACTATGGGTAAAACAATCATGCTGTCTAACAGGTAAGTACCATGCTTACATATTTAGTCTTCATCCCAAAGATCAGAAAGGGTCAGGTGAGTACCAAAACTGCACCACCAGCAGCACAGGGGCGGCTGGGTTGCAGAGGTCAAATTCTGAGTTCGGCCCAATGCGTTTCAATGGAGACTGGGGGTGCCTGTAGCCACACCGCTTGAGGGTAAGTGGATCTGTTGCAGGGGCCAAGCTTTGGGGGTTAGCACAAGCGCAGGGGGGTGGCACAAAGCAGCACCAAACACACACCACCAGCGTCACAGGGGCAGCCGGATGCAGGGTGCAAAATCAGCGTTGGGTGCCCAGTGCTTTTCAACTGAGGATTTTCTTTTGACAAACCGGTTGCAGGTGTTGCACCGGAAGTTGCAAGCGGGAGACCAACGATAGCAGAGGTAAGTAGAGATTTAGGGGGTCATAGAGGCACCGTCGGTTCAGCTCACCAAGGCCTAGGGGCTTTGGGTGCAGGGGTGCCTTTTGACGTCAAGTCTTCTTACTGAGCCAGTCCCGGTCCTGGGAAGCCTCTGGATTCAGGCTGCAGGCGTTTTCGTGTAGGTCAGGAGCAGTGAGCCAGCCCTGGACTCGAGGTCAGGATCGCTGGGGAGACTACACTGGGAAGCTGGGCCACTAAGGCTCGGGCCGTGGGTGTCTGGTGGAGAGTGGGCATTAGACGCAGATCCGCCTAGATCCGGAATCCTTGTAGTAGGTTTCTTCTGGACAGGGCCGCTGTCCTCTGGAGATTGGAGCCTTTTTTGAAGGAAGCAGTCCTCTCAGGGTTTTCAGAGGTCGCTGGCTGCACGGCAGGTCGCAAGTTTGTCGAAGCTGGATACAGGCCGGTATGGCTGGGGACAAGGCAGTCATAGTCTCCAGTCTTCTCTGCAGGAATGTCTTCTTTCTTCTTAGGTAGTCGCAGATCTGAGTTCCAGTTCTGGGATAGCCACCTAAATACTATAGGGGTGTTTTAGGGGAGTAGTAGGTAGGGCTAGTGAGCCCCTTACCTGGGGTGACTACACCTTCTGTTTTGCAGCGTGAATCTTTTCTGGATTCACATGCTGTGCATCATCCCGCCATCTAGTGGTTGGGTCCGGAATTGTTGTATTTGTTACTTTTTTTTTTTTTTGGGTGGGAGTCGACATACCACCATTTGGTGTCCTCTTGTGGCGTCGACGGGCTTCCTTGGAAGCTCCCACCTTTGGTATCCATCTTCACATTCTTTTTTTTCTGCCGTTGGGTCTGGATCAATACGGAAGGAACTACTGAGATTTGGAGAGAAGAACTAACGAAAAATAGGGAAAAAACCCGGCAGAACAGCGGTACAAGATTTCGACTTTCCGATCTTCAATCCAAACAGCTGGAGTCAGACAAAAGGTGAAAACATCAAGTTCGAGGCATATGAGCTGTAGATTGTATACTTTAGCATAGATCGCCATCTGGTGTTGGGCTCGGATGTTTGCAGTTTGTTTTTGTCGAAGAAGTCTTTGTAGTCACGAGATAGGTGACTCCTCCTTATGGTGATAGTGCGCATGGGCATCGACTCCATCTTTAGATTGTTTTTTTCCGCCATCGGGTTCGGATGTGAATTGCTGCGCTCCGGTCGTTATCAAAACCCCTTCGACACGCAATCACTCACCTTTCGACGGTATTCTCTCGATCGCGTTCTCTTTCGACGCGCATCCTCTACAATCAAGCGACCTAGACTTCGACGCCGGCCGTTGGGCCTACCCGCACGTCAAACACAGCAGATCCACGAATGGGAGCTTCATCCTCAAGTTCTGCTTCCATTCTTTCACATGTGGGGCTACCCAGAAATAGACCTGTTTGCCACACACCAAAACGCAAAATGCCAAAGCTTCGCCTCCAGGTATCCACACCCATTGTCCAAAGGCAATGCGCTATGGATGAACTGGTCAGGAAAATTTGCATATGCTTTTCCGCCTCTCCCGCTCATTCCGTTACTGGTTCGGAAGCTCAAACAACACTCCCTCACAATGATCCTAATTGCTCCAACATGTGCACGCCAACCATGGTTCATAACCCTGTTGGAACTCTCTGTAGTACCTCATCAAAAGCTGCACCTCTCCCCCAAGTGCCTTACTCAGAACCATGAAGAGATAAGGCATCCAGATCCCAATCAACTAAATCTTGCGATCTTGCTCCTGAAGTCCTAGAATTTGGCTACCTCAATATCGCGCCAGACTGCATGAACATTATCAAAGAGGCTAGACGCCCTACCACTAGAGCATGCTATGCAGCAAAGTGGATTCGTCATCTACTGTACAAACAACAAATTCGATCCGTTAGATGCTACCATCCAGAACATTATCTGTTACCTCTTGCATCTACAACAATGTAACCTAGCATACACATCTATATGGCTACATCTGGCTGCAATCGCTGCTTAGCTCCAAAACAGACATTTGTCTCTGTTTAGAGTACCGGCTATCAAAGCGTTTATGGAAGGACTTAAAAGAATAATTCCACCTAGAGTTCCACCTGCTCCTATATGGAATCTCAATATAGTCCTTACCAGACTCATGGGTCCTCCATTTGAACCTATGCACAAATGCGAGATACAGTTTCTTACTTGGAAAGTGGCCTTCCTAGTAGCTATCACATCCCTTAGGAGAGTTAGTGAACTCCAGGCATTAACCATACAAGAACCATTTTTACAAATTCACCATAGTAAAGTGGTTCTTAGACCTAACCCAAAATTTCTACCTAAAGTAGTATCTGCCTTCCACCTTAATCAAAAGACACACAATTGATGGACGGAATGCAGAACAAATCAAAACATTCACCCCCAGTCAAGAGATCTGGGTTAAATCCATCATTCTTTTGCTCACCATGCCACCCCAGTTTAGACCTGGCCATATGCAAATCAGTCTTGACCCTGTGCCTCATGGGAACAGTCCAGCCCGAACTGCCAAGCCAGGTCCTCTCTGGACCGGAAACAAGCATCCTAGGACCGGTTTCGGGGTTTCACCCCTCTTCAGCCAGGATAACTTGATTCCAGTGGCACAGTGAGCCCAGGACCCACGTCTAAAGAATGATGATGGATTAAACCCAGATCAGTTGACTGGGGGTGAGCGTTTGATTTGCTCAAGCGCTCCGTCCATCATCCCCTTTGGTATCGCTTTGTTCGCCCTAAGTTGGCAGGGTATGCCCAGACGTGGGTCCCTTGCTCACTTTGCCACTGGATTCAAGCTAGCCTGACTGATGACAGCTGAATAGCCAGAAACCGGTCCCAGGATGCTTGTTTCCAGTCCAGGAAAGACATGGCTTGGCAGTTCGGGCTGGACTGTTCCCATGAGGCACAGGGTCAGACTGATTTGCATATGGCCATGTCTGAACTGGGGTGGTGGAGTGAGCTAAAGAATGACGATGGATTAAACCCAGATCAGTTGACTGGGGGTGAGTGTTTGATTTGCTCAAGCGCTCCGTCCATCATCCCCTTTGGTATCGCTTTGTTCCACCTTAATCAGTCAGTTGAACTTCCAGTATTTTTCCCTCAACCAGACTCAGTGGCAGAACGTGCTCTCCACACCTTAGACGTTAAGAGCAATGCTCTACTATATCGAAAGAACTAAGTCCTTTAGAAACACAAAACAACTTTTTGTTGCTTTCTCCCCACCTCACAAAGGCAATCCCATTTCAAAACCAGGAATTGCAAGGTGGATTGTTAAATGCATCCAAATATGCTATCTTAAAGCTAAACGTGCATTAACTATTCCCCCTAGAGCTCATTCCACACGCAAACTAGGGGCTTCTATGGCTTTCTTAGGGAACATTGCCCTAGAGGACATCTGCAAAGCAGCAACTTGGTCTACACCACATACTTTCACTAAACACTATTGTGTAGATGTGCAAGCAAAACAACAGGCTACTGTGGGCCAGGCTGTACTGAGAACACTTTTTCAAACCACTGCAACAGATACAGGTTGCCACCGCTAGGGAGAAAACTGCTGTATAGTCTATGCTAAAGTATACAATCTACAGCTCATATGCCTCGAACGGAAAATGCTACTTACCAGTATGCTTCTGTGTAAGGAAGTGGGTTTCTGTTGCAGTAACCCCCCCACTTTTTGCCAGACCACTGATGCACTTTGACTTGATGTGCCCTGGGTCCCTGCCAATCAGGTTCCCAGGGCCTGTGTCCTTTCCCCAGAACTGTACCCAATTGGCATCTGTGGCCACAGGTCAGCCCCTGGTAAATGGTACCACAGGTACCCAGGTCACTGTGACCAGAGAAGACCTCTAAGGGCTGCAGCACTTATTGTGCCACCCTTAGAGGGCCTGTACCCTTACACTCACACACTGCCTATGCAGGCTGCGTGTTTTGGTGCAGAACAAAGTGAAGAGTCGACATGGCACACACCTCTGTGGGCCATGCCTACAACCCACTGCCCTGGCATAGGTCAGTCACCCCTCTAGCTGGGTGCACTATACCAGTGGTGAGGGTACAGGTGCATGAGCCCTGTACCCCTACAGTGTCTAAGTCCATTCTTAGACATTGTAAGTGCAGTGCTGCCATTAAGAGTATATGGTGCTGGGAGTTTGTTATTACGAACTCCACAGCACCATAATGGCTACACTGAAAACTGAGAAGTTTGGTATCAAACTTCTCAGCACATTAAACCCACACTGATGCCAGTGTGGGATTTAATAAAAAATGCACACAGAGGGCATCTTTGAGATGCCCCCTGAAAAACGACCAGCCTCTGGTGGGTTCCCTGACTGGTACACACCAGCCTGCCACCACGAGACATGTTTCTGGACCCCTAGGGTGGGAGCCTACGCTCCCTGAGCCCAGAAACAAAGCCTTTCCTGGGCGGAGGTGTGCACACCTCCCCCAGGCCAGGAAGAGCCATCTGTGGCAGGGGAGCTTCAAAGGCCTGGCAGCCTTTGTAATGCGACCCCCCCCCCCCCCCCCAGCCTCTCCTGCTATCAGGAGCAGACCCCCTTCCTGTCTCCCCTCCCTTTCGGCGGGAAGACAGGTGGGAAAAACTAGCCAGCCCAGGAGGTGTGCCCAGCTCTGCCAACTCCACCCCTCAGGTGGGGGAGGCGAGGTGAAGCCCACTCTCCAGTGCTCGCCATCTTGCAGATGGCAGGCACTCCCCAATCAGGACTAGGGATTTTGCTCACTCCCCCACTTGGGGTGAGCACACCAAGGGTGTAGTCACCCTTAGGTCAGTAGCCCATTGGCTACTGACCTCAAGACCCCTAAAACGCCCCCTAAATACAGTTTTTAGGGGGCAGCCCTGAACCAGGAAGGGAGAACCAGCCTACAAACAAGAAGAAAAGAAGGACGAAGAGACGTGCAGAGCTAACAAGAGGACGACGCCCACTGACTTGGCCCCAGCCCTACAGGCCTGTCTCCCCTCGAACCTGCTTCTGCGAAATCCCGGCGTGTCCAGCAGCCAGCAACCTCACAAACCCCGGAGGACCTGCCTGCCTTCACTTCCAAGACTGTTTTCTCCCGTGAACACCGGTCGTGTTTAAACTGCAGCTTCTGGCTCCGGCCGGACACCGCGAATCCAGCCCACTCTGCACCTGCCGAACCCGGCCCGAGCTAGAGTGGAAAAACACCAAAAGAAGGTCAACCCGGCGATCCTGACCCGAGATCCGGCGACTCCTGACCCGAGATCCGGCGACTCCTGACCTGCCTCAAGCCTTCAGACGACGCCTGCAGCCTCAATCCAGAGGCCCCCCTCTACCGCGACTAGAGCGGGTAAGAAAATCCAACCCTAAAAGGCACCCCGACGCCCCACGGCCTTGTGTGCCCCAACCAACGGTGCCTAACCAACCCAAGACATCCCAACTTACCCCTCGAAGTGGTGGTCGCACCCTGAAGGTCCTCGTCCCCGAGCCTGCAGTGCTTCTTCAAACCGGAGGCTCTCCATAGAAAACAGTGCGTCCGACTTCGAAACAGCACTCTGCGCCCGGCCGCCCCAGTGCCGCTGAGGGTGCACCTTTTGTGCCTACTTGTTTCCCCTTTTGCCCTGACCTAAACCCTAGGAGCTTTGCTCCCACAACCCAGTGGCCTGCTTGCCAGCAGCCACCAACCGGAGACCCCCTATCCTCCATAGGATAACATTGGGCCTCAACACTCTGCACCCGGCCGCCCTAGTGCCGCTGAGGGTGCAACAACAGTGCATCACTGACCCTGGGAGACCCCGGAGTCTAACCCCAGAACCCTAACTCCAAAGACCGAATACTTACCTCGAAACCGATAACCTGTTTTTCCTCATAGGATAACATTGACACTTTTTTCTCCCAAAAGTTTCCAAGTGTCGACTTTTGAAAACTAAGAATATTCCTTAAAAATCGCACAAATAACCTAAACGAATTTTCTCAACTATTTGCAGGAAAGGTCCCAGTGCTGAATCTAGGTATCCAGCACTGAGTAGGAAAAAGTAACGTAAAAGTAACTTGCCTGTGAATTGAATTTCCTTCCTTAGGATAACATTGGTGATTCTATGTGAAAAAGTTTCCAAGTGTCAACTTTTGAAATACAAGAATATTCTTTAAAAATCGTACAAACTACAAAAACGTAATTACTTACCTGTTTTAAGTAAATGTCCCAGTGCTGAATCTAGGAGTCCAGCACTGGATTACAAAAGTAACGCAAAAGTAATTTTACCTGCATTTACCTTAACAAGCCATTCATTTCAATGTCCTGCATTTACTAAGTATTGCAACCTACTGCATCCCCTGTAAATCAAATCAAGTACATTCTTCACTGCTTTTTAAAACTGTGTACAACAAGTAACTTATTACTGAAAAGAATTGAATGCTTACCTGTATCAGGCTTGCATGGTTCTAAAATAAAATAACAGTATATTTTTTATACAAAAACAATTGGCCTAGAGTTCAGTTCTTGAGTGTGTGAATTCACTTGCTGACTGAGTGTGTACATCAAATGCTTAACACTGTCCTCTGATACTGCCTTACTGCTCGATCAAGCTACCACTATTAGAGAGTAAGGTTCTATTTAACTTTAACCTCTGCCTACCTTTGGGGACTCTTGGACTCTATACACACTGTACCTCACTTTGGTGCAGTATATATAGAGCCAGTTTCTTACAATCTGTTCTTGGCATGTAGATCTGTAGAGTTGTATACGCCCACCCACCTCCCCGGGTACCTTTATCTGTTGCAGTATTATCTTACTTAGATATATTACATGGACATCCTTTCCTATTCTCTTACTAACTCCATCATCACCCTTTATGGCGAAAAACAATATAAAGATGGAGTCGATGCCCATGCGCACTATCACCATAAGGAGGAGTCACCTATCTCGTGACTACAAAGACTTCTTCGACAAAAACAAACTGCAAACATCCGAGCCCAACACCAGATGGCGATCTATGCTAAAGTATACAACTCTACAGCTCTACATGCCAAGAACAGGTGCATACTGGTAAGTAGCATTTTCCATCTTCGACGACAAACGGAGAATGCGCATGCAGGGGGCTCCCTGTGCACGGTAATCGACAAGACACGGTTCAAGTTCTGCAAGAATTGTTATAACAAGAACGCTAAAAAAGATCAGCATCCGGTCTGCAACCTTTGCCTACCGCTGGATCACCAAAGTGATGACTGCAACGCGTGCTCCGCCTTCACCCCAAAGACGTTGAGGGTGAGAGACAGACAGAGAAGAGCCAACTATAACATGCAAGGCCCACCACCATCGCTTCGAGACCTGGGCCTCTCCAGCGAAGAGGAGGACAACGTCGTCGAAGGGCCAGAAGGCGACGAGGACCGAGACGTCCCTGTCGTAGAGGTCGAGAAGAGGACTTCCAAGGAGGTAAGAGAACCGTCGACCTCAAAGACTAGACGAGTCACGAAAACAGACTCTAGATCACAAAAGGAGCCTCAGCGTTGAAGCACTCGACAACCGCAGTTGGTTCCAAAGACAAACACTCCGTCGGATCCTCGGACAAGGACTCCGTGATGGCGAAGACCCTCGAAAGATCAAAGACGTCGAAAGATGGTCACGAAAAGGACGCTTTGGCGTCAACAAAGGAGAGGTCAAAACAAGCTGCGACGGCCGGACCGGCGTCCGCAAGCACGAAAAGAAAGGTTGAAGGTCTCGACACCGAAATTCACGCTGCCGAGATGGAAAAGAAGAGAAAGAGGCTGGAAGCCGAAATGGCAAGTATTTTACAGCTCAAAAAAGAATTTGACTAAAGCTTGAAGCAATTCAAGATACAGCCAAAAAGTTAAAGAGAAGGGGAGAAGGTAGTCTAGGAATTGCAGCCTCCAACGACACCCGATCCGCTTGAAGAAGAAGAAGAATTCTTCGAAGAAGAGGGGGAAGACGAGGAACACATGTATGTGGGTTTGGCGAACTCAGAGGCTCAAGACCTGCAATGGCAAGATCTCGACGCCGAATCACCAGAAGAGGCTGCGGATACATATCCTTCGAGGCCCTCACTACCAGATGACATTGGGATGTACAATCAAGTCATTAAAAAGGCAGCTGAAACTTATGTAGTGCAGCTGGAGGAAGAAAAACCCCAATCATGTTTTCTATTAGAGACTTTGATGCCAACACAATCAAGGAACCAATTCCTTCCAATGCTGCCAAGTGTATTAGATCAGGGTGAGGAGGCCTTTAAAGAGCCTGCAACATGCAGGGTAGTCACACCAAGAGGAGAGACAAAATACAAACATTCCTCAAAGGACCCTATACACATTAGGGGGTCTGTACTAGCTGGCTCCATTATTACTTCCACAGCAAGGGAAAGAGCTAATGTACCAACCACAGTTGGTCCACCACCAGACAAGGAAAACAAGAGGATGGACCTTGTGGGAAGAAAGGTCGAGAGAAGTACAGCAAACCAGTGGCACAAAATTCTAATGCATTACTGAACAGGCATGCTTCCCAACATTGGGAAGAAGTAGGAGACCTACTAAAGAACCTGCCAGAACAGTTCCAAAGAAGGGCTAGCCACTTAGTGGAAGAAGGTAAAAACATTGCTAACACATGTTTGAAGTCAGCACTAGATGCAGCTGAGACATCAAGCAGACAAATGATCGGCATCACTGAAAGAAGACACGCATGGCTGTGAATCTCAGGTTTCAAGCCAAAAGTTCACAGCAACATTATAAACTCACCGTTCAATGGTGAACAACTGTTTGGAAGCTTCGTTGACGACAAACTAAACTAATTAAAAAAGGGCAACAAAACAGCAAGGTCGATGGACGCCCTACAATTCAGAGGCATGCGTAGAGGCACCCCCTCAAGAAGACCAGCAGGTAGAGGTAACCACCAACCTACTACCTCACATCAAACTTACAAAGGAGCAAGCCAGGGGCAACAGCAAGGGCAGAAGAACTGGCAGTATCAACAAGAAAGGCAATCCTTTCGAGGGCGCCCCGGTGGAAAAGGCCAGCCACATAGAGGCGGGCCACAAATCACAACTAAGTGACTGCATTCCAAAGCTTGCACACCCACCGAGAACACCACTGAGTGTGCCCACAAGGACTCCACTTATACAAACCAACATCCTGTAAGCAAACAGTTCCTCCAGCATACTACACCAGTAGGAGGCAGACTCAAATATTTCCTTAAAAAATGGAAGGACATCACTTCACACAAATGGATATTAAACATAATACAGTATGGTTACTTGTAGGAAGCTGGCTCTGTATATACTATACCAAAGTGAGGTATAGTGTGCACAGAGTCCAGTGGAACCCCAAAGGTAGGCAGAGGTAAAGTTAGGTAGCACCTCACTCTCTATTTGTGGTAGTGTGGTCGAGCAGTAAGGCAGTATCAGAGGACAGTGTTAAGCATTTGTTGTACACACTCAGTCAGCAAATGAATTCACACACTCAAAGACTAAACTTCAGACCAATTGTTCTTGTATAAAAATATTCTTTTAGTTATTTTATTTCCTAGAACCAAGCAAGCCTGGCACAGGTAAGCAATAAATACTTTTCAGTAGTAATGCAATTGAAATACAGTTTGAATGATTGTATATGCACTTTGGTTTGATTTACAATATAGATGCAGAGAAATGCAATACTTAGTAAATGCGGTACATAGACTTGAATGGGCTTTTTTAGTAAAATAGCAGGTAAGTAACTCTTGAGATTACTTGGCTTACACAGAGTAGTATACCTAGATACTACTCTGGGACATTTCCTGAAAACAGGTAAGTAAAATCGTTTTTGTTAGATTATGCAATTTTAAAGAATTTCTTTAGTTTCTCAAACTCCACACTTAGAAACTTTTCACAGAAAAACAGTCAATGTTATCCTATGGAGGAAAATAGTGCTACCGGTTTTGAGCTAAGTATTTGGTAGTGGGAGTTGAGGTTCTGGGGGTAGACTCAGGGTTCCCCCAGGGTCAAGGATGCACTGTGGCCAGAGATGCCAATTGGGTTAGTTTTGGGGAAAGAACACAGGCCCTGGGAACCTGATTGGCAGGGACCCAGGACACACCAAGAAAAAGTGCATCAGTAGTCTGGCAAAAAGTGGGGGGGTTACTGCAACAGAGACCCACTTTCCTACACTGGCCACAGGTCAGCCCCTGGTACATGGTACCACAGGTACCCAGGGCACTGTGACCAGGGAAGACCTCTAAGGGCTGCAGCACTTATTGTGCCACCCTTAGAGGCCCTGTACCTTTACACACACACACTGCCTTTGCAGGCTGCGTGTTTTGGTGCAGAACAAAGTGAAAAGTCGACATGGCACCCGCCTCTGTGTGCCATGCCTACAATTCACTGCCCTGGCATAGGTCAGTCACCCCTCTAGCTGGGTGCCCTATGCCAGTGGTGAGGGTACAGGTGCATGAGCCCTGTACCCCTACAGTGTCTAAGCCAATTCTTAGACATTGTAAGTACAGTGCTGCCATTAAGAGTATATGGTGCTGGGAGCTTGTCATTACGAACTCCACAGCACCATAATGGCTACACTGAAAACTGAGAAGTTTGGTATCAAACTTCTCAGCACATTAAACCCACACTGATGCCAATGTGGGATTTAATGAAAAATGCACACAGAGGGCATCTTAGAGATGCCCCCTGAAAACTAACCCATCACTAGTGTCCAGGCTGAGTGGCTGCTTTCAGCTGCCACCACCAGACATGTTTCTGGACCCCTGGGTCATGAGCCTGCTGCTCTCTGGGGCCTGAAACAATGCACATCCTGGGACGAGGTGCCAAGCCTCCTCCCCCAGGATGGGCAGGGTTCACGAAGGGGAAGCTTCAAAGGCATGCCGCCTTTGTGAGCCTCCCCAGACCATTTGCTGCTTTCAGCAACTCGTCCCCACTAGTTCTACCCCCCACTTTGGGCGGGAGAACCGGCGGGAAAAACAAGTGAGGTAAAGAGGTGTGCCCACCTCTGCCAACTCCACCCCTCAGGTGGGGGAGGCGAGGTGAAGCACAACTCCGAGTCCCTGCCATCTTGAGGATGGGGGGACCCAACCAACCAGGGACAGGCTCCTGCCCCCCTCCCACTGGAGGCTGGTACGATAGGGGGTGTACCCACCCCATGGAAGGGACCCATTGGTCCCTGCCCTTTACCTACCTGTAATGCCCCTAAATCTAGTATTTAGGGGGCACCCTGAACCTTGCTTCCTGAGATCCAGCCTGACCAGAAGAAAAGAAGAGGGACCGAACAGCCGTGCAGCCAGCTAGCAGGAGGAAGACGCCCACTGACTTGGCCCCAGCCCTACCGGCCTGTCTCCCCTCGAACCTGCTCCTGCGAAATCCCGGTGTGTCCTACAGCCAGCAACCTCAAAAACCCCAGAGAACCTGCCTGCCTTCACTTCCAAAGACTGCTTCTCCCGTGAACACCGGATTTGTTCAACTGCAAACTCCGGCAGCAGCCGGATACCTCGAATCCAGCCCACTCTGCACCCGCCGAACCCGGCCCGAGCGGAAAAACACCACGAGGAGGTCACCCCGGCGATCCTGACCCGAGATCCGGCGACCCCTGACCTGCCTCAAGCCTCCAGCTGACGCCTGCAGCCTAAATCCAGAAGGCCCCCCCCTGACCGCGACCCGGAGCTGGTAAGAAGATCCGACCCCAAAAGGCACCCCTGCACCCGATGCCCCACGGCCTTGTGTGCCCAAACCAACGGTGCCTAACCAACCCTTAACTTCCCAACTTACCTTGACCCTGCTAGGTAGGTCGCTCCCCCTCCGCACAGCACCGCCTTTGTGTCCCTGCCCCAGCTGCCGCTGCTGAGGAAAATCGAGGCCCTCCTCCACCCGCAGGCTACCACATGCGCCTCATCCCTGGTGGCCAGTGGTAGGCCGTAGGTTTGTATCTCTTCTGTTCTTTTGTAGTGCCTTTTGTCACTTTGGTGTCTGTGACTGCTGTTGTCTGTTTTTTCCCCCTGTGCCTATATTTGTTCTGTGCTCGTTTTTCCTTCTGTTTCCCTCGCTGTCCCTTGTTTCTGTGCCCGTTTTTCCTTCTGGTTCCCTCGCTGTCCCCTTGATTCTGTGCCCGTTTTTGCCCTCTGTTCCTTGTTGCCCCCGTAATCCCCGTGCCCTTTTGCCTTCTGTTCCCTTCGTCGCACCGCTCCCGCCGCTGCGTCCCCTGCGGCCCCGCCCCCCCTGACTGACCATTCGCTGCCCCTGCCTCCCGCCTCCCAGCTGCTCCTCCCTCCCACCTCCCCATATATGGCGGCCGCTGTGCGGCCGCGCGCAGCTGGCGCGCCTAAGGCAAGCCCGGCTGCGCCCGTCCGCGCCTGGACCGCGCCCAGTGCCAGAACCCCTGGTCCTCGCGCCCCCCGCGCCAGCCACGACGACCGCCGCCGATACGATGCCACCACACTCCACGCTCTCAACCCCGGACGGACACACACCTGCTTCAAGGCCGCTCCGAAACGCACTCATGGTCCCTTCACCTGCCGCAACTGCAGCTACACCAGCCTCAGAGCCTCCGAAGCGCCCGCCAAGAAGGACCTCAACCACCTCCGATGCATCCTACTGAACACCTGCTCCGCACGCAAACACGCCGTCGAGCTCTGGGACCTGCTCGACACATCACCGGACGTCGCCTTCCTGACAGAGACCTGGATGAACGACTCCTCCGCACCCGACATCGCCATAGCCATCCCAGACGGCTATAAGATCACCCGCAGAGACCGCACCAACGGAGTAGGAGGAGGAATCGCCATCGTCCACAAGAACACCATCAGGGTCTCGACCAGCACCGCCGACATTCTCTGCACCGCCGACGTTCTCTGCACCGCCGAACACATGCACTTCCAGATCCACACGGACCCCAACACCACCCTTAGAGGCACCCTCGTCTACAGACCCCTTGGACCCCGACCCCAGTTCAGCGACTCCATCGCCAACTTCATCAGCACGCACGCCCTGACCTCCACCGACTACATCCTCCTCGGAGACCTGAACTTTCACCTGGAGAACAACAACGACAGCAACTCCACCACCCTGATCGACAACCTCGCCAACCTCGGACTGAGACAGCTCGTCACAACGCCGACCCATTCCGCCGGCCACACGCTCGACCCAGTCTTCTCCTCAAGCTCCCACGTCTCCTTCAGCCACACCACCGAACTCCTCTGGACCGACCACCGCTGCATCCACTTCACCTTCCAGAAACCCACCACACACCACCGCACCCAACAGATCCCACGCCGCTGCTGGAGCAAAGTCACCGAAGACCAACTACAGGCAAACCTCGCTCTCAGCCCACCCACCGACCCCTCCAACACCGACGCTGCCCGCAACCTCAGACGATGGATAGACTACTGCGCCAACACCCTCGCCCCGCTGAAAAAACCCACCTACAGAGACACCAGCAAAAGAGCCAGCTGGTTCACCCCGGAACTCCTAGCATCCAAGCGTACCTGCCGGAAACTAGAGAAGAAATGGCACAGTGAAAAGACACCGGACAGCCATGCAGCCCACAAAGACGCCATCCGCAACCACCATCACCTCATCAGGTCCGCCAAGAGGATCTCCTTCAAAGACCGCCTCGACAACCACGCACACAACAGCAAGGAGCTCTTCAACATCGTGAAGGAACTCTATAACCCCAGCTCCAACACCAACGACATCCCGCCGTTGCAAGCCCTGTGCGATTCCCTCGCCACCTTCTTCCACCGCAAGATCGCCGACATCCACGACAGCTTCAACACCCAGACCGCCCCAACAGACACCGACACACCAGACCCGCCGCACACCATCGACCACGACCCCTTCCAGCCTGGGCCAACGTGAACATCGATGACACCATCAAGACCATGAGCACAATCCACTCCGGCTCCCCGTCAGACCCTTTCCCGCACCACATCTTCAACAAAGCCAGCAGCTGCATCGCACCCCACCTGCGCAACGTCATCAATCTCTCCTTCGAGACCGCGACCTTCCCAGAGAGCTAGAAACACGCCGAGATCAACGCCCTACTCAAAAAACCCAAGGCGGACCCGAGAGACCTCAAGAACTTCCGGCCCATCTCCCTGCTTCCGTTCCCAGCCAAGGTCATCGAGAAGATCGTCAACAGACAGCTAACCCGATACCTCGAAGAAAACAGCATCCTGGACCCATCCCAGTCAGGGTTCCGCAGCAACCACAGCACCGAGACTGCCCTCATCGCCGCCACCGATGACATCAGGACCCTGCTGGACAACGGTGAGACCGCAGCCCTCATCCTGCTGGACCTCTCCGCCGCCTTCGACACTGTCTGCCACCGCACTCTACGCGCACGCCTCCACAACGCAGGGATCCGAGACAAGGCCCTGGAATGGACCACCTCCTTCCTCTCTGGCAGAACCCAGAGAGTCCGCCTCCCCTCATTCCGATCCGAAGCCTCCGAGATCATCTGCGGCGTACCCCAGGGATCATCCCTCAGCCCGACACTGTTCAACATCTACATGGCCCCGCTCGCACGCATCGCCAGACAACACGACCTCAACATAATCTCCTACTCCGACGACACTCAACTGATCCTCTCCCTCACCAAGGACCCCCTCGCCGCCAAATCCAACCTCCACGAAGGAATGAAGGCCGTCGCCGATTAGATGAAGAGCAGCCGACTAAAGCTGAACACGGACAAGACGGAGGTCCTCATCCTCGGCTCCAACCCTTCAGCCTGGGACGACTCCTGGTGGCCAACGACACTGGGGGCAGCCCCGACACCCACCGACCACACACACAACCTGGGAGTCATCCTCGACTCAACGCTCTCCATGGCCAAGCAAGTCAACGCAGTCTCCTCCTCCTGCTTCAACACCCTCCGCATGCTCCGCAAGATCTACAGGTGGATCCCGACAGATACAAGAAGAACAGTCACCCAGGCCCTAGTCAGTAGCAGACTTGACTATGGAAACGCCCTCTACGCGGGAGCCCCGGCCAAGCTCATCAAGCGACTGCAACGCATTCAAAACGCCTCTGCACGCCTGATCCTCGACGTACCACGCCACAGCCACATCACCCCCCACCTGAGAAACCTGCACTGGCTCCCCGTCTACAGGAGAATCTCCTTCAAACTCCTCATCCACGCACACAAGGCACTCCACAAGACCGGCCCAGCCTACCTCAACAGACGACTCTTCTTCTACGTCCCCAACCGCCAGCTCCGCTCCGCCGACCTCTCCCTCGCCACCGTCCCTCGCATTCGAAGAACAACCACCGGCGGCAGATCCTTCTCCCACCTCGCCGCCAAGACCTGGAACACCCTTCCACTCAGCCTACGACAGACCCAAGACCTGCTGACCTTCAGGAGGCTACTCAAGACCTGGCTGTTCGACCAGTAGCGGCACCCCCCCCCTTTTGTTCCCCAGCGCCTTGAGACCCTCGCGGGTAAGTAGTGCGCTCTACAAATTCTGATTGATTGATTGATTACCTCTCGAAGTGGTGGTCGCACCCAGAAGTCTTTCGTCTCCCTGCCTGCAGTGCTTTTGCAAACCGCAGGTTCTTTTTTAAAAACAACAGGGCACCCGACCTCGAAACAGCACCCTGCAGCCGGCCGCACCAGTGCCGCTGAGGGTGCACCTTTTGTGCTACTTTGTTTCCCCATTTGCACTGACCTAAACCCTAGGAGCTTTGCTCCCACAACCCAGTGGCCTGCTTGCCAGCAGCCACCAACCGGAGGCCCCCTATCCCCCATTGGATAACATTGGGCCTCAACACTATGCACCCGGCCGCCCTAGTGCCGCTGAGGGTGTAACAAGAGTGCATCACTGACCCTGGGGGACCCCTGAGTCTACCCCCAGAACCTTAACTCCCACAGTCGATAACTTACCTGTGAACAGATAACCTGTTTTTCCTGCATAGGAAAACATTGACAATTTTCTTCCAAAAAGTTTCAAAGTGTGGAGTTTTGAAATTTAAAAATATTCTTTAAAAATCGCACGAATAACCAAAACGTATTTACTTAACTGTTTGCAGGAAATGTCCCAGTGCTGAATCTAGGTATCCTGCACTGAGTTAGAAAAGTAACGTAAAAAGTAACTTACCTGTAATTTACTGAAAAAGCCTATTCATTTCAATGTACTGTATTTGCTAAGTATTGCAACCTACTGCATCCCCTGTAAATCAAACAAAGTACAATTCCTATTGCATTTTCAAACTGTTCTACATCCAGCAACTTATTACTGTAAAGTATTTAATGCTTACCTGTGCCAGGCTTGCTTGGTTCAAAAATAAAACAGTATATTTTTTATACAAAAACAATTGGCCTAGAGTTCAGTTCTTGAGTGTGTGAATTCATTTGCTGACTGGGTGTGTACACCAAATGCTTAACACTGTCCTCTGATACTGCCTTACTGCTCGACCACTCTACCACAAATAGAAAGTAAGTTTCTATCTAACTTTAACCTCTGCCTACCTCTGGGGTCACCTGGACTCTATACACACTATACGTCATTTTGGTGTAGTATATATAGAGCCAGTTTCCGACACTGGGAACCTGATTGGCAGGGGACCCAGGGCACATCAAGTCAAAGTGCATCAGTAGTCTGGCAAAAAAGTGGGGGGTAACTGCAACAGAAACCCACTGTTCGAGGCATATGAGCTGTAGATCATATGCTATGCATTGATCGCCATCTAGTGTTGGGGCCAGATGTTTGCACTTTGTTTTTCTTCGAAGAAGTCTTTCCAGTCACGAGGTAGGTGACTCCTCCTTTCGGTGATAGTGCGCATGGGCATTGACTCCATTGTTAGATTGTTTTTTTCCGCCATCGGGTTTGGATGTTAGTTGATGCGCTCCGGTTCGACACCGTTCCTTGGGTTTCCCTCGGTGCGCAAGACATTCTACCTAGACGGTATTGTTTCCGATTGCGTATTCAATTCTTCGCGTGTCGTGTTTACTGACAAAAAACCCTCTTTCGATCTGAGAGCTTGTGGTAGGCCGTCGGGCCTACCCCCGTCGGTTCGATTCGCAGTCGATGGAACGAACTCCATTTAAATTCTGCCCTCGGTGCCACGCGAAATTCCCGCGCACCGACTCACACGAATTGTGTAACCTGTGCTTGTCCCCTGAGCACAGTGAACAGGACTGCGACACGTGCAAAGCTTTCGGCTCCAAGAAGACGCTTTGCGACCGTCCGGCTCGATGTCGCGACATGCAGAGCCAGCACACAGGCTCCATTCCGGGCCTCTTCGGAACTGAATCGGAGGAAGAAGCCGGCGATGCTATCGGGGCCGAGGAAGAACAGGAACCGATCTCCGTTTCCGAGTACGGCTCCGACCAGGATGAAGACATCCCACATGGACAGCGTACTGTAAGTACAGTTTCGCCCTTGCCCTGAAATCCACCTCAACTGAAAAAGAAGGCTCTGGACCAACCCGCGCCCTCGGGCTCCGGTCGGCACCGAGACTACTCTTCCGACGCCCCGCCTTCTGGCCCAGCACCGAAGCCTACAAAAAAGCCTTCTGGCTCTGAAAAACCTCACGCCAAATTGGGCATCGAGCCGAAACCTTCGGGATTGAAATCTAAGTCCGGCTCCGACCCACAACACTCAGCGCCGAAACACACTTCGGATCCAAAAACACCATCCCCTAAACCCTCGACACCAAAACCTTTGGTGCCAAAACAACCGCAGGCACCAAAATCACCAAAAAAGCACTGTTTCGACGATCTGCTCGATAAACCGGACCCGAAACAGAAAGTGCTGTACATTCATCCACAAACTGGGCATATCACCAGCACAGTGACTCTAAAAAGAAGGACTGATGCTGAAGAGGAATATCACATTCCTTTGAAGAGAACTGTCGGAACTAACCCTTCCCCATCTCCTCTTCCTCCTCCTATCCCATCTCCTCCTTCTCCAGAGTCTATACCTGTGCCTACCTCACCATTCACCACATTCACCCGACAACCAGGATGATGAGGGTGATAATGGGATTGGGGATGACGATAGTCAGCCAATACCTGCCGACCCATGGAATGACTAGAACATTAACTCGCCCACAGGCAATGATCCGGACTTATATCCTACCAAACCCTCTCCACCAGACGACAGTGTAGGTTACATTGAATTGCTGGGTAGGGCTTCCAATTACCATGGGGTGCAGCTCCACAAAGATTCCCTCGAAGAGGATTTCCTTTTCGAGACCCTTAGCACTACTCAAAAGTCATCACACACTTTACCAATGCTCAAGGGTATGATCAGACATGTGGATGATATCTTAAGTGATCCTGTCAGGGCACGTATCATTACCCCTAGGGTAGACAAAAAATATAAGTCAGCACCATCTGACCCAGCGTACATTAGGGGATAAGTACGGTTGGACTCGCTAGTAGTGTCTAACGCGCGCAAAAGGGCTATCTCCCAAACCACAGGAGATGCTCCACCCCCAGATAAGAAATCTAAGCTTCTGATTGCTTCGGGGAAGAGAGTCGCATTTCAGGCAGCAAACTTCTGGCGCATATCCAACACACAAGCGTTGCTAGCTAGATACGACCGTGTGCATTGGGACGATATGGAACAATTGATCCAATATCTACCCTAAAAACATAAATCTAAAGCTGAAGATCTGATAAGGGAGGGACAACTTATTTCCAACAATCAAATCAGGTGCTCCCTCGATGCTGCAAACACAGCTGCCAGAGCATTAAATACCAGTTTCCTTTTAAGAAGGCACGCCTGGCTACGTATCTCTGGATTCAAACCAGAGGTTCAAACCTCTATCCTAAACTCACCTTTTGATAAGGAACGCCTTTTTGTCCCAGTGGTAGACTCTTCACTGGAAAAGATGAAGAAAGACACTGAAGTGGCCAAATTTATGGGGGCGCTTCAGTCACCACAAGGCCGTGGTTCCTTTCGACGCTCTTTCTATCGAGCGGGGTCCAAGAATTCTTCCTCAGAAAATTGTAGGTGGAGCAAGGGTAATAACCAACCCTCTGGCTCTAAAAACTACTTCCAATGGGGTTATAGAGGAAATAACGGTAAGGGAAGAGTTAGAGGTTCAAACAGACGCACCTCACCCTCCGAAACAAAACAGTGACTCACCTCTCCTTCCCCCCCGACCACCTAACACCTGTCGGGGGAAGACTGTCAAATTTCTTACCAGTTTGGCAGTCAATAACAACAGACAAGTGGGTTCTACAAATTATCCGTTCTGGTTACTGCCTGGAGTTCATCAACACTCCTCCAAACATTCCCCCAAAGTCACACAATCTCTCACCGGATCATTTACACCTCCTCAAACAAGAGGTACAGTCTCTACTTCTAAAAGGAGCTATAGAACCCGTACCGCTACAACACCAAGGGTCGGGCTTGTACTCCTTTTACTTCCTAATACCAAAAAAGGACGGGTCTCTCAGACCAATCTTAGATCTCAGAGAACTCAATTTTTACATAGTCAGACCATTTTCACATGGTAACACTTCAACAGGTACTACCTCTTTTGCACAAGGGCGACTTTCTGTCTACTCTACACTTAAAGGACGCCTACTTTCATATTCCAATCCACCCTGCTCATCGCAAATTTCTCTTGTTTGTATTAGCGGGCCAACATTACCAGTTCAAGGTACTCCCATTCGGAGTCACCACTGCCCCCAGAGTCTTCACAAAATGTCTAGCAGTGGTAGCTGCTCATCTCAGGAGACAAAGCATCCATGTCTTCCCGTACTTAGACTACTGGCTCATCAAAGCCAGCACTTACCAACAGTGTCTCAAACACACTTCCATAACCATCAAGTTACTACATCGACTAGGATTCACAGTCAATGTGCCAAAGTCACATCTTCAGCCAGCCAATATTCAGAACTACCTAGGAGCCACTTTAGAAATTCAAAAGGCTATGGCGTTTCCCAATGCAGCCAGAATTCGCAACATTCAGGCTTTGGTTCTCCAGTTTCAACCTAATCAATCTCTTCCAGCTCAGGCTTACATGCAACTGCTGGGGATGATGGCATCTTGCATCATGATCGTCCCGTATGCCAGGCTACACATGCGTCCGCTTCAGGAATGCTTAGCCAGTCAGTGGAACCAGTCCCACGGTCTATTAACTGATCTAGTGTTGGTAAGCGGCCGTACTCCTTGCTCTCTGCAGTGGTGGAACACACAAAATCTATCAAAAGGACGGCCCTTCATGGACCCGGATCCACAGACAGTCCTAACAGCGGAAGCGTCTCTATCTGGCTGGGGTGCTCCTGTACAGCAACACACAATACAAGGCCTGTGGAGTCACCAACAAAAGTTGCTCCACATCAACCATTTAGAGCTTATGGCCATATTTCGAGGCCTCAAAGCTTTTCAAACACATCTAGCGGGCAAAGCTGTCCTGGTTCGTACCAACACCATGACAGCTATGTATTAGACAAAAACAGGGGGGAACACACTCCCTCCAACTGTCCCACCTAGCCCAGGACATCTGGAGGTGGGCCATTCATCACAAAATCTATCTCCTAGCAGAACACCTCCCAGGAGTAGACCATGAGATGGCAGATCTGCGAAGTCGCCAGACACAGCAAATCTACGAAGGGGACCTACACCCTCAAGTTCTCCTCCCATTTTTAGGTCTTGTGCCTAGCGTTGCAGTGCGTAGCGCTGCTCGCGCAGCGCGACACCTCATGTAGGGGGTTCTGAAAGCTGACCACACGCTTGTGCGTGTGGTTTTGCTTTCGCCGGCTGCCATTGGCTTTAGCGTGTTTTAAAAAAAAAAAATAAGGCACGCAATTGGGCAAAGGCGGGCGCATGTCCCGCCTTTGCTCCGCCCATTCCCATCGGTGTCTATTACGCGCAGCAGCGCGCGTTCGCCTCGCTGCCGCGCTCCCTCGCCCCCCTGTGGTGCGCGCGCAGCACTGATTTTTTTTTTTTTTTACTATAACATTGTAAATGCTTGGTATTTGTAAAGCGACCATTCGAGCTGTGGCTGGGCTCCATGACTTTTGATTGTAGAATGCACTGATATTCTATTCTACAGCTGACAACAAACATTCTGGATTCCGAAGGCACATCACATCGCACGACTGCAACACGTCGCTGAATCACTCAGGGTTTTCTCACAGTCTAGCCCAAAGCGTGGTGTAATTTTCCCCGCAGTCTAAGGTGTTCTCTCAAGTCGTAAATCGCTCAAAGTTGCTTTTTTAGAAGCCTTGCTTGGCACTCTGGCCCAGTCTGTCAACCCTCCAAGACAGACATACTTCTGAATGTCGCATTCACTCTGCCCCCTGAAATGCAAAGTGCTAGCTGTATTTACAGTAGCACTGCTTCCAGTTTTTATATCAAATATCACAGAACAAAATGGAATTGAAATAAAGCACAGGCAGAAAGAAGTTAACCATAGTCGGATCCAAAAATTAGACAGTAAGTTGTTGTTCGAAATTCACAATATTATCTACCGAAAATCAGCTGTTGCATTTCTGAAATCTGGGACTTTTCACTGGGAAAACAGTGATCGGAGCTGCCATGAAAAGAAAGCAACTGGACTGTTCTTGGGGTCTGCACTGTGAGTCTTCATGCCAAAACATGCATCGGGTGTAACTTTCCCTTTAAGGCCATGGACTTCATTGTAACCTCTCACCTGAGGTTTAGAGCGAATGGTAGGTGTGCTCATGTGAATGAGGATTGCTCTTTCTTGGTCTGAGGAGGATGGACATGTTTCAATCCTGGTCCTGCAGATCACCTCAACAGCCTGTTACAAATTTGAGTGCTGGCTTCTGTTTTGACATCTATGTTTACTAAAAATGAAAAGCTGATATTTCGGTGTATGTTTATGAAGATGACCATTCTTTGTACTAGAGAAGTGGGAATGTTTATCCAAAATGAAATCTCTGTAACTCATAACGAAATGTGTGTATTTTCAGAAAGTGTCAGGCTGTTGTTTGAGAACAGTACTTTTGCATTTCTGAACCATGTCTGATATTGAGATTTGCGTAATAGTTTGTGCTGACTTTAAGATAGGTATTGCTGATCTTGGGTCCTTGCTACTAGAGTGCAATTTCTGGTCTGGCTTGTTAATAGACTTCAGCTTTTATATTGATAATACTTTTTAGGATATTTATCACTACCGCTGGCTGAAACCTAAGTATGTATTAGTGATATACCCGAGTCCTTTCTGATCCTAAAGGTCTCTGTAAACTTAGCAGTAGCACTGTTGTATGAGCCTCTAAGATTTGCCTAGCTCTCCTTTTCCTGCCCTGCGATGGAGAGTTTGTATAACAGTTATTTTTTAGGTCGAGCCTGGCCAGCGCATGTTCTGCTACAAGGCATGCAGTAGTGGAGTATGACTTTGAAACCCCGCTCACACTCCGCCCATAATTATAATTGGCTTGTGTCATTGTCCTTCATGAGCGCTGGATTCCGAGTCGTTATTAAGCTTGTTAGTCCCTCCTTGGTACTGCCTTGTCTGCATTTGTAACCTCCCATAACGACTGGACCTTTTACTGGTGTTACATGGTCTGCTTTATACGTCGGTGAGCACTATTTTCTTTAATGCTCTTCCCCTATTCCACCCACAACATCGCAGCACCCCCCATCTTTTATTTTAATAATGTATTTATTCTAATTTAACAAAGTGGCCGCGCTTATTTAATTATTTAATATACGGCGCGGTCCGCTTTCACTTTAGCGACCGCGCTTATTTAATTACCAGCGCAGCCGCTTTCACTTTAGCGGCCGCACTACAGAAGCTTTTTAAATCAATTTTTTAAAAACTTTTGGTGAAAGCGCCATATGCACTTTCACTTTAATGTTGGCTGCACCCCTTTATTTAGACGCTGCTCACTGTAACCTGAATATGCGAGCAGCGATTAAAAAAAAGGGGCGCGGCCACCATTAGAGTGCTCTCGCATTTGCGAGAGTTTGAGCTCTAGGCATTAAAAATAACAATGCCTTTTATATATGTGTTGCTTTTAAAAACACAAATAAAAGGCATTGTCATTTACAATGACAGTAGCTTAAACGCTCGCAAATGCGAGACCTATTGCATTGAAAATGCTTGTTTCAAATGTGGGGCTTTCCAGACATAAACCTGTTCGCCACGCACCTAAACGCAAAATGCCCAAACTTTGCGTCCAGGTATCCACACCCATTGTCCAAAGGCAATGCACTATGGATGAACTGGTCAGGGATATTTGCTTACGCTTTTCCGCCTCTCCCACTCATTCCATGAGTGGTTCGGAAACTCAAACAAGTGTCCCTGACACCAATCCTAGTCGCTCCTACATGGGCACGTCAACCATGGTGCACAACCCTGTTGGAACTCTCGGTAGTTCCTCATCAAAAACTACGTCTTACACCCAATCTCCTCACACAGAGCCATGGAGACATAAGACACCCAGACCCCAGTCAACTCAATCTGACGATCTGGCACCTGAAGTCCTAGAGTTTGGCTATCTTAATCTACCGCCAGACTGTATGAATATTATCAAGGAAGCTAGACGTCCTACCACAAGAGCATGCTATGCAGCAAAGTGGAAGCGGTTTGTGATTTACTGTAATAACAACCACATCAACCCGCTTGATGCTTCTGTCCAAAACATTATATGCTATTTGTTACATCTACAACGTTCCAATTTAGCATACACGTCAATACGTTTACATCTAGCTGCAATAGCTGCAAACCTACAAAATAGACATCTATCTCTTTTTAGAGTACCTGTCATTAAAGCATTTATGGAAGGACTCAAAAGAGTTATTCCCCCGAGACGTCCACCTGCTCCAATATGGAATCTCAACATTGTCCTCACCAGACTAATGTAATCCACCCTTTGAGCCATTGCACAAATGTGAACTGCAATTTCTCACATGGAAAACTGCTTTCCTGGTGGCTATCACATCACTCAGAAGAGTGAGTGAGCTTCAGGCATTAACTATAGAAGAACTTTTTTTACAAATGCACCTAAATAAAGTAGTTCTTCGGACTAATCCTAAATTCCTTCCTAAATTCATTTCTGCGTTTCATATCAATCTGTTTAGTTACCCCTGTTCTTCCCTCAACCAGATTCAGTAACAGAACGTGCCCTACACACATTAGATGTAAAAAGAGCATTGCTGTATTACATAGGACAAAAACCTTCCGTAACACAAATCAACTTTTTGTCGCTTTTGCTCCAGCACACAAAGGCAATCCCAAATCAAAATCAGGAATTGCAAGGTGGATAGTCAAGTGCATTCAAATCTGCTACGCCAAAGCAAAACTAACATTAACAGTTCCTCCTAGAGCACACTCTACACGCAAACTGGGGGCTTCCATGGCATTCTTAGGAAATATACCCATAGATGACATATGCAAAGCTACAACATGGTCTACACCTCACACATTCACAAAACACTATTGTGTAGATGTGTTAGCAAGACAACAAGCAAGAGTGGGCCAGGCAGTTTTACATACACTATTTCAGACCACTGCAACAGATATAGGATAGCCACCGCTTTGGGAGATAACTGCTATATAGTCTATGCATAGCATATGATCTACAGCTCATATGCCTCGAACGGAAAATGATACTTACCCAGTATGCATCTGTTCTTGGCATGTAGAGCTGTAGAGTCGTATGCGCCCACCCACCTCCCCGGGTACCTATACCTGTTGCAATAACATCTTTCTTGGATACATTTATTCATGGACATCTCCTGTTACTACTCCTACTATCTCCATTATCACCCTCTGCGGGAAAACAATGGAGTCGATGCCCATGCCCACTATCACCGAAAGGAGGAGTCACCTACCCCGTGACTGGAAAGACTTCTTCGAAGAAAAACAAAGTGCAAACATCCGGACCCAACACTAGATGGCGATCTTTGCATAGCATATGACTCTACAGCTCTATATGCCAAGAACAGATGCATACTGGGTAAGTAGCATTTTCCTTCCTACACCCACGGGGTCACTCAACTAGAAAAAAAGGAGCTAATTCAATTCAAGACCTTTGCATGGCAGCAACATGGTCTTCAGTGCACACATTCACAAGACATTACTGTGTGGACATTCAAATGAATAAAGAAGCACAAGTAGGACAAAAGGTATTACAACATCTATTCACAGACCAACGCTCGTCTTCCTCCCAGACCGCTACAAAGTCTATGCACAGCAAAACGAATAGTTTCTTACCGGTCGGTCTAGTTTTGCAGAGCTTGAAGAATTTTCTGGATTCACAAGCGAACCCACCCTCCTCCACCAGGAAGGGTGAGGAGAAAAAAAAAAAAAAGAATCCGAAGATGGCAACCAAAGGTGGGAGCTTCTGGAGGAAGCCCGTCAACGTCACAAGAGGACCCCAAATAGTGGTATGTCAACGCCCACCAACAAAAAACAAACAAGCATTGGCATAGCCAATAGGTCTCGCCTTTGGGACCTTATGTGTTTAGCCAGAACTTTTGGCTATGTTGTAGAGCATTGTGGCTGCTGTGCATCATGTTGAAAAGTTATAATAAAAAGTGTTAAGCATTTTTGTTACCTTTATACAAACCAAGACGACATTATATACAACTGAACAACCTGATTAAAAAAAGGTTTTAACATAAAAAATGTCTTCTAGTTTTTTTGTACTTGCACTGCTGGCAATTTCTTCCTGCCTGTTCTCATGCTTGTTTGTTATAATTTTTTTTGTTATGGGTGAGCGGGACATAAATAACGGGTGAGTGGAGGTTGGAAAACAGTAATTTAATTAGAACATGAGCAGCGGACGGACACTAGGGGAGAATCAACAGATGCCAGATTCTGAGGGTAGACTGACGTGATGCTTAGGTGATGTTTAGGTGATGCTTAGGTGGTGCGCTGATGCAAAATGGTGGTGGTGAGTGATGTTTGGTGCTCAGGTGATGCCACTATATGGTGTGGAATGGAGGTACGTTGTGGATTGTGGAGTTGAAATATGTTGTTTGGTGTGTAATTATGTGGCGTGTATTGGAAATGTGTGGAGTTGAATTGTGTGGCCTGGAACTGTGGTGTTGAGTGAAATTATGCTTAGTGAAATTGTGTGATGCTGTGGAGTGCATTTATGTTGATTGGTGGTATGTGGCGTGTATTTATGTTGCATTGAGTAGAGTGCAATTATGTGGTGTGATTATGTGGCACTGAGTGGTATTATGTGGAGTGTATTTATGTTGCATTGAGTAGAGTGTAATTACGTGGTGTGATTATGTGGTACTGAGTGGTATGTGGAGTGTATTTATGTTGCATTGAGTAGAGTAATTATGTGGCATGTAATTATGTGGCACTAAGTGGTATTATGCGGAGTGTATGTTGCATTCAGTAGAGTGTAATTATGTGGCGTGTAATTATGTGGCACTGAGTGGTTTTATTTGGAGTGTATGTTGCATTGAGTGCAGTGTAATTAGGTAGCATATAATTATGTGGCACTGAGTGGTATTATGTGGAGTGTATGTTGCATTGAGTAGAGTGTAATCATGTGGCGTGTAATTATGTGGCACTGAGTGGTATTATGTGGAGTGTATTTGTTGCATTGAGTAGAGTGTAATTATGTGGCGTGTAATTATGTGGTACTGAAGTGTATTTATGTTGCATTGAGTAGAGTGTAATTATGTGGCGTGTAACTATGTCGCACTGAGTGGTTACACTGCTCACCAATACATTCATTTGTTTGCAGTTTCTGTTCAGTCTGCGGGGTGTAAATGTTTAACTCTCTTCTACAAGCTTAAAATCCTCTCTGTGAAAAGAACGACTGTCAGCTTACTTAAACCGTTAGGCATCCTGGTTCACCTTGGACCCTCTTCAGGAAACACCATTACCAGTCTGAAGTGTCTTTGGTATTCCACACAAGCACCCATGCACATCCCTTTAAGAGGTTGAGCTGACACCAAGCGCTGCCTGACTCTGAGCACTATGTTCAGAGAGCTCAATTCAGGTCCCAGGGAACTTCTCTGTACACAGTGGGCTTTTAAATGCATGGGTGAAGGGGAGTTCTCAGTGCCCATCACAACTCCCTTGAGTCCATCAGAGCTGGTGTGAGACTCACACGAAGGAACTGTTAAGCTCCGCAGCTAAGTTAGACAGCAATTCCTTGACAGGAGTGGACCGACCCGGCTTCCCTCTGGTATTCAAACAACCAATTTCTATACAGGAATCACTACAGGAAATTAATCTGTTAAGGGCTCGCAGCTTTAAGAGATGTGGAAATAAAGCACGGCCTTCAACCAATCAGAGGACACTGCTTTTTTAAATGTATTTATATAGCTGCAATATCGTAGAAGGATGTGTCCTGGCGCTGGAATGGAAGAAAACCGCTTACACAAAAGCTAGATTTTCAACCGTAAATATCAGTGGGCCTTGATTACGGGGTCCTCTGTGAGCAAAGCATATGGCTTGAAACTTTGATCGTTCTTTTACTGAGCTCCGAGGTTTGCGCAAAATTATGATAGATTCTGAATAAGTTGGAGGTGAGATAATGACTCCAAAGGATGACCCTGATATAATGATGCAGTTGTCGAGGAGTTTTAACAGTTACTTGGACAACTCTTCTGAGTAGTATCCTCTTAAGAAAACAGCATTCAACCATGGGACTTCCTTGTACAAATCCGTGTCTACAGAATACACTATTTGTAGCTACAATGCATCTTTTATTGCAGCCAAAGCGAGCGACTCTGACTGTTTTTTGTCACCATTTTCTTGGAGAACTGCATCCGAGCGCGTCCAGCAAGTAAACAGAAGCTTGCTATAGCGAGGCTTTGGCTGGTGCAAGGGCGCCGTGTTAATTGGGGGGACGTCTTTCTAAACAATGAGGTGTGCATATGGAGGCGGCAAATTGGGTGGCGCGTTAACTTTTGCAGCGCTTCAAATCCTTGGTTTTCTCTTCTGCCCTTAGACTAAATAGCCTGCTTTATTAAATGCCTCCTTTTTCACGTTTTGCATCTATCACGCACGCACTTGACAAACATGGATTTTTGCGTACAGTTCGCCTGCGAGAAATGGAAAAGACGCAGTTCTAGCGAGGGCATCGGAAACGCCAGAGAGGCAGGAATTGTTCCGGGGGAAATATGGCAGCCTATTAACAGATTGCGAGAGGGGCTGTTAAATTGTCTTGTCTGGCACGAGGGTTAACACTTAAGAAGTGCTGCGCGAGAGGAGCTGGACTAGTCTGCCCAAGTGCAGACCGCGTTTAAAACCAGAGTGAAGCGGGAAGCTGCTTTCTGGCCGCCCCATGCTCGTTTGTCAAGTCTGCGGCTCCGTTAATCAAAGAGAGAATGAGATGTGCGCGCGCATCCAGGGTCGACAGCCAGGGTTCGAGGAACACCGACATTAGCAACAAGGTCGTCGGCGAAAGTGAAAGCGCCGCGATCACCAGGGCCAGCGCAACCACCATCTGTTTCCAATTAACGCGAGAGCGGGCGCGATAATTGGAAACAGATGTCGCTAATGCTCGCTTCCGAGCACCCTAGGCCAGGGAACAAAGAAGGCGGGACAATCACCCGCCTTGGACAAATTGCGTGCTGTCTTTTTAAGAAAGACGCATGCACAGGCCAATTGCGGGTGTTCTCTGGTGTTTTGAGCACACGCACGAGCGTGTGTTCAGAGTTCAAAAGCCCTTACTAAATGCCTCGCAGAGCAGCGCATGCGCGCTGGCTCAATCGAGACCTAAAAAGGGAACAAATGCAACAATTCTGGGCCCAACCACTAGATAGCGGAATAATGCACAGCATGTGAATCCAGAAAATTCTTCAAGCTGCAAAACTACACTGACAGGTAAGAAACTATTCGTTATGCAGTCCTCTGTGGCAGGGGGCATAGGCCTAGCCCTGATTGGAGGGGTCCCCCCATCTTCCAGATGGCGGGGACTGAAAGATGTGCTTCACCTCGCCTCCCCCACCTTAGGGGTTGGGTTGTCAGAGTTGGGCACACCTCCTATTCTTATAAGTTTTCCCACCTAAAGTGGGGGTGTAAACTGGGGGCTGCCATCTGCTACTAGCAGCAGAGGCTGGGGGTCGCATTACAAAGGCAGCAGGCCTTTGACGCTTCCCCCTTCGAGCACTGGTCCATCCTAGGGGAGGGGGAGGAGGTGTGGCACCTCTGCCCACTCTGGTGTCAGAGAGCAGGGGCTCTCCATCCAGAGTGTCCAGAAACATGCCTGGTGGTGGCTGGCTGCTTACAGCTGGTCTGGTCAGAGACCACACCACGGTATGTAGGTTTTTAGGGGGCACCTTTGAATACATGGTACAATAAGTCCCACACTGGCATCAGTGTGGATTTTTTGAGAGGAGTGGTTTGGTACGAAACACTTCTGTATAGTGAAACTATCATTGTGATGTGGAACTCGAGTTGTCGAGTTCCCAGCCCATGTACTCTCTGTGGCTTTCCCTGGCACTTACAATATCAAGGAATGGACCCTCATATTGTAGGTGCATATCTGCTCATGAAAATATGGCCTCACCTGTGGTATAGTATACCCTACTGTAGGGCTGTAAGGCCTGCTAGAAGGGTGACTTACCTATACCTCCAAGCAGTGCTGGCTGGCATGGCACCCAGGCAGGGTGCCATGTCGACTTTGTTGTTTTTCACCTCACAGGGGCATGCAAGCTACAAGGGTAGTGGCATGGACCCAGTGAGGGAGGTCCCAAGGGACCCTTTTCAGCTTCCAGGCCCTAAGCACCCACGGTACAATTTACTATGGGCTAACGGGGGGCAGAAGTACCAATTATGGATATGTTTTAGGGAAGAAACATTGGCACAGGGGACCTGGTTGTCAGGGACCCTGTGCGCTACAATTGAAACCACATCTAAACCAGGAAAGAAGTGGGGGCTAACCATGCAAAAAGAGTCACTTTCTCACAGGCCACTGCTGCTCTAATAGTGGCAAAGGCCCTCCGTGGTGACTTTACCAGGGTTGGTTTTCCAAATGTTGTAGTATCAGACAGAGGTACCAACTTCATGTCTGCATACTTAAAACACAGGGGTTTGGAGTGACTAACAGGTTCACTACACCGTACTCCGCCACAGACCAGTGGCCTGGTGGAGAGATTTAACCAGACATTGAAATGCATGATTGGTTGACTCCCTGAAAAACTCAGAAGGAGATGGGATGTCCTCCTTCCATGCTTGCTTTTTGCCTACAGGGAAGTGCCACAGAAGGGAGTCGGGTTCTCACCCTTTGAACTTCTGTTTGGGCACCCTGTTAGGTCATTTGATTCTTGTCAAGGAAGGGTAGGAAAAGCCTCTCAAAGAACCAAAACAAGACATAATGAACTATGTGCTTGACCTTCATTCCAGGATGGCTGAGTGTAGGAAGCTGGCTCTGTATATACTATACCAAAGTGAGGTATAGTGTGCACAGAGTACAGTGGATCCCCAAAGGTAGGCAGAGGTAAAGTTAGATAGCACCACACTCTCTATTTGTGGAAGGGTGGTCGAGTAGTAAGGCAGTATCAGAGGACAGTTTTAAGCATTTTTTGAACCCACTCAATCAGCAAATGATTTCACACACTCAAAGACTGACCTTCAGACCAATTGGTTTTGTATAAAAATATTCTTTTAGTTATTTTATTTTCTAGAACCAAGCAAGCCTGGCACAGGTAAGTTGATAAATACTTTGCAGTAAATATACAGTTTGAAATGTAATTATAAATGTACTTTTGAAATGGTTCGTTTGAATCACTGGTAATGCAATACTGTGAAATGCTGTTACATATACTTTGTATCGACTGTGCAATGAAAATTACAGGTTAGTTACTTTTACGTTACTTTTGAGATTACTTTTGAGATTACTTTTTCTACTCCGTGTGATATGCCTAGATATCACACTGGGACATTTCCTAGAGAAAAGGTAAGTAAAATCAGTTTTGCACAATTGTTATTTTTCTGGTTTCCATACAAATCAACTCCACACTTAAAACATTTTTCAGAGAAAAACAGTCAATGGATTCCTATGGAGAGAAATGAAGTTAACAGTTAGCAGGTAAGTAATCGGTCTTCGGAATTGAGCTTCTGGGGTTAGAACAAGCTCAGGGCAAATGGGGAATACAAATTAGCACCAAAGGTGCACCCTCAGCGACACTAGGGCGGCCGGGTGCAGGGTGCTGTTTCGACGTCGGGCGCCCTGTTGGTTTTAATGGGGAACCTCCGGTTTGCAAAGGCACTGCAGACTCTGGGACGAAGGTCTTCTGGGTGCGACCACCACTTCGAGAGGTAAGTTGGGAAGTTAGGGGTTGGTTAGGCACCGTCGGTTTGGGCACACAAGGCCGTGGGGCGTCGGGTGCAGGGGTGCCTTTTGGGGTCGGATCTTCTTACCAGCTCCTGGTCATGGTTAGGGGGGCCTTCTGGATTTAGGCTGCAGGCATCGGCTGGAGGCTTGAAGTAGATCAGGGGTCGCCGGATCTCGGGTCGGGATCGCCGGGGTGACCTCCTCGTGGTGTTTGCCCACTCGAGCTCGGGCCGTGGACGGCGGGTGCAGAGTGGGCGGATCCGCGGTATCCGGCCGGAGCCAGAGGTTGCAGATGAACAAATCCGGTATTCACGGGAGACAAAGTCTTTGTGCTTGAAGGCAGGCAGGTCCTCCAGGGTTTTCGAGATTGCTGGCTGCAGGACACACCGGTATTTCAAAGGAGCAGGTTTGAGGTGGAGGCAGGCTGGTAGGGCTGGGGCCAAGTCAGTGGGCATCTTCCTCTTGTTAGCTTCGGCACGGCTGTTCGGTTCTTCTTTTCTTTTTGCAGGTTCTTGTCTGAGGAAGCAAGGTTCAGGGGTGCCCCTAAATACTAGATTTAGGGACGTTACAGGTAGGTAAAAGGCAGGGACCAATGGGTCCCTTCCCTGGGTGGGTACGTACACCCCCTATTATGGGAGGGGGCATGTGCCTGTCCCTGGTTGGCTGAGTCCCCCTCCCTCCCCCCCCCATCTTCAAGATGGCATGGACTGAGAGTTGTGCTTCGCCTCGCCCACCTGAGGGGTGGAGTTGGCCACACCTCTCTTCCTCACTTGTTTTTCCCGCCGGTTCTCCCACCCAAAGTGGGGGTCAGAACCAGTGGGGACCAGTTTCTGAAAGCAGCAAGTGGCCTGGGGAAGCTCACAAAGGCGGTAAGCCTTTGAAGCTTCCCCTTCGTGAACCCTGCCTGTCCTGGGGGAGGAGGCTTGGCACCTCGTCCCAGGATGTGCATTGTTTCAGGCCCCCAGAGAGCAGCAGGCTCTCGAACCAGGGGTCCTGAGCAGTTTGGTATCAAGCTTCTTAGCACATTAAACCCACCCTGATGCCAGTGTGGGATTTAATGAAAAATGCACAAAGAGGGCATCTTAGAGATGCCCCCTGACAAATGACCTACCACTAGTGTCCAGGCTGAGTGGCTGCTCCCCAGCTGCCATCACCAGACATGTTTCTGGACCCCTTGGTCGAGAGCCTGCTGCTCTCGGGGGGCCTGAAACAATGTACATCCTGGGACCAGGATGGGCAGGGTCCACGAAGGGGAAGCTTCAAAGGCTTGCCTCCTTTGTGAGCTTCACCAGGCCTTTTGCTGCTCCCAGCAACTGGTCTCCACCGGTTCTGACCCCCACTTTGGGCGGGAGAACCGGCTGGAAAACCAAGTGAGGAAGGAAGGTGTACCCACCTTTGCCAACCCCACCTCTCAGGTGGGGGTGGCGAGGTGAAGCACAACTCTCAGTCCCCGCCATCTTGCAGATGGGGGGACCCAGCCAACCAGAGTGAGGCATATACCCCCCTCCCACTGGAGGGTGGCATAATAGGGGGTGTACCCACCCCAGGGAAGGGACCCATTGGTCCCAACCTTTTACCTACCTGTAACGCCCCTAAATCTAGTATTTAGGGGCACCCCCGAATCTTGCCTCCTATGACAAGCAACAACCAAGAAGAAAAGAAGGACCGAACAGCCGTGCCGAAGCTAAGAAGAGGACGCCCACTGACTTGGTCCCAGTCCTTCAGTCCTTGAACCAGCAGAAGTGAAACTCCGGTGTGTCCTGCAGACTGCAACCTCAAGAACCCTGATGACCTGCCCTGCCTTCCCAAGAATAGAATTTGTCTCCCGTGAACACCAGATTTGTTCACCCACAGACTCCAGCTTCGGCACAATCCGTGGGTCTGCACCCGTCGCCCCTGGCCCGAGTTAGAGTGGCCCAACACCACGAGGATGTCTCCCCGGCAATTCTGACCCGAGATCTAGTGATCTCTGACCTGCCGCAAATCTCCCAGTGAAGCCTGCAGCCTCTTTCTGGAGAATCCCCGCGACCGGAGCGGGTAAGAGTAACCCGACGCCTAAAGACACTCCTGCACCCGAAGCCCCACGGCCTTGGGTGGCCTAACCGACGGTGTCCCGGCACCCCAACTTACCTCTCAAACCGGTGGTCACCTCCAGAAGACCTTCTTCCCCGAGCCTGCAGTCTTTGTTGAAACCGGAGAATCCCCATTGCAATCAACAGGGCACCAGATGCCAAACCTGCACCCAGCCGCCCCTGCGCCGCTGCGGGTGCATTTTTTGTGCTAAACAGGATCCCCCTTTGTCCTGAGCCTAACACCAGGAGCATTGCTCCCACAACACAGTGGCCTGCTCGTAAGCAGCCACCAACCCGAGGCTCCCTATCCCCCATTGGATAACATTGGGCCTCAGCACTCTGCACCCAGCCGCCTAGTGCTGCTGCGGGTGTAACACGAGTGCTTCCTTAAGACTGGGGGAACCCTTGTTCTTACCCCAGAAAATCAACCCTGAACACCGAGTACTTACCTGGTAACTGTTAACTTAATTTCTCTCCATAGGATCCTATTGACTGTTTTTCTCTGAAAAATGTTTTAAGTGTGGAGTTGATTTGTATGGAAACCTGAAATAGTACTATTGTGCAAAACTGTTTTTACGTACCTTTTCTCTAGGAAATGTCCCAGTGTGATATCTAGGCATATCACATTGACTAGAAAAAGTAATCTAGAAAGTAACTAAAAAGTAATCTGTACAGTATTTCAATACCTTGACTTACCTGTATTTCAATCAAACTGCATTTGAACTTGCATTCACTTGTAAATACTGCATAATATTTTGCAAAGCATTCATTACACTTACCTGTGCCAGGCTTGGCTTGGTCCTAGAAATAAAATAAATTAATACTATTTTTGATACAAACAAAATTGATCTGAGTTCAGTCTTTGAGTGTGTGACATCATTTGCTGATTGAGTGTGTACAACAAATGCTTAACACTACCCTCTCATACAGCCTTACTGCTCGCCCACACTACCACAAATAGAGAGTAAGGTGCTATCTACTTTTACCTCTGCCTACCTTTGGGGTTCCACTGGACTCTGTGCACACTATACCTCATTTTTTTTCTAGTATATACAGAGCCAGCTTCCTACAATGGGTACACCAGTTTGTCTGACCAGGAGTCAAGGTAAAAAGCTTAGCACACTGCTGGAAGTCTTGCTTACAGTCGGCCTGCTGTTGGACAGTGAGGGTGTCTGAAAAGACAACTCCATCCACTGACCCATCTTTGGGGCTGTAAGAGAGGAGGACACGGAGAGGTTCACTCTGTCTCTTGATTCTCATCAGTAACCATCAGCATGGTTTTGTCAGCCCTGTCATGCAAAAGCTTAAGGCGGTTCACATGGATCACCCTCTTGGGGGTCCTGCTTGTACCCAGGTCTACCAAGTAGGTGACCTCACCCATCTTTTCTAAGATGGGGTAAGGGCTATTCTGTTTGTCCTGGAGGGCACTTGGTGCCACATGCTCAAAAACCCACACCTTTTGTGCTGGTTGGAATTCCACTAGTCCAGCATTTTGGTCATACCCTTGCTTCTTGAGCTCCTGGCTGGCCTCAAGATTTTTGGAAGCTTTTTCAGTTTACTCTGCCATTCTGGACCTTATGCCTAGTACATAGTCCACAATATCCTGTTTGGGTTCTTGGAGAGGCTTCTCCCAACCCTCTTTAACAAGACAGAGTAGTCCCCTAACAGGATGGCCAAACAGAAGTTCAAAGGGGGAACCTATTCCCTTCTGAGGCACCTCTATGTAGGCGAAAAGCAAGCATGGCAAGAGGACATCCCATCTCATTTTGAGTTTTTCAGGGCGTGCCATGATCATGCCCTTCAATGTCTTGTTGAACCTTTCAACAAGACCATTGGTTTGTGGTTGATAGGATGTAGTAAACTTGTACTGCACTTGATAGGATGTAGTAAACTTGTACTGCACTCCACACTCTTTCTGCATGTGTTTGAGGTATGCAGACATGAAGTTTGACCCTGTGTCTGAAACCACCTGTAGGAAAGTGGGTTTCTGTTGCAGTAACCCCCCCACTTTTTGCCAGACTACTGATGCACTTTTTAGGTCGTGCCTCGAGTAGCGCGCAAGCGCTGCTAGAGGCGAAGACTTTTAGTAAGTGAGTTTGAAAAGCAGTCCAAAAAACGCTCGTGCGTCGTGGCTGGCCTTTTTGGGATGGGTACGCGCGGCAAACATGTGTTTCCAATTATCGTGCCCAGACGCGGGCGCGATAATTGTAAACACATGCCGGCAAAAGGCCATGACGCACGAGCGTCTGGTCAGCTGAGCAGGCTGCCGCGCTCCCTCCTCCCCCCCCTCCGCTCCTCTGTGGTGCGCGCGCACCACGGTCTCGCCATAGACCTGCGGCCCCTTTCTTTGCAAGTGTTCATTCATTGTCTGGAAGCTCAGATAGGGGACATTAAAAAAAACAGAGATCGCGCGTGCAAAAAAAAAAAGTAAACTCGACAATTAGAGACGCTCTTTGTTCAGTGCGTTGGGAAAGCAGGTCAGCAGCTGCCGAGAGAGCTCCCCACTGCTGCTTCAGCCTGCACTCTCTGCCGTTTACTTTTGCACTTTCAATAATGGAACCCCTCACTGTGCCCAGACCGAAGTGGATGTCCGAGGTTCACTTACAGCTTGTTTATTTATGTTTCCGTCGCGCTGTTCCCGTTGCACACACTTTGCTTATTTTGCGGTACCGCGCTTGTTATTGTCACTGTTATGACTCCACAGCGTCTTTCCACAGAGGTGTCCTTTACAGCCAGACGCTCTGCCTTCAGCGTTTCCCATCCTCAGTGTTTATTTTACGGATTGCAAAACTCACCGAACTTCGCTTTTCCTGCAGCCAAATCGAGAATGCTATGCACACAGCGCTTCATGCAGCTTTGCTGGCTTTTGAGCACTACCCTACCAATGTCAAACAGCGGAACCATGAATATGTTGTATCTCGTTTGCCTCCTTTCGTCTTTATTTGTTTAGCTTGTTTGTGAGCGCAGGCACTACTTTTGGATGCCCCCGAGTGACAATATAAATGTGGCGCCTGTAAGGTGACAGCCTCACTCCAGACACTGTCTCCAGTCCACACCTTTTCACCTACAAATCGCTGATTTCCGGTTTGTTAGTCTAATTAGTTGCGTGGGTCAAAAAACAAGACTACAAGACCCAGAATGCATCAGGCTAATCACAGGATGTCCAGGGCTGCGAACAGTATCCACGGTGACCTAGAGTAAGGCGATACCTGTAGGCCGGCCTGTCATGGTAAACAGGGCACCTCAACAGGCGCTATATGACGTCAGTGTGGAACCAAGACTGTGCCTTATGTCGTGATGGACAGGGAGTCCCCATTGGGCACCACAGCAGGGTCTCTGCGTTTCCTCGTTAAAGGCAGAGCAGCTGCAATGTTGTTAGAATTGCCCATCTTTCAGGCCATTGGCTAACTGATGACGTCACCTCAATCCTCCCAGTTTAGGCCACCTCTGGTAATAATATTCTGTATACATGGGTGGCCCATATTATGCATTTCAGATATGTAGATTTGTGTGTGGGGGTGGGGTCGCGTACACGTTGTAGAGACTCCCCAATACAGACCAACTCTGCGCCTCTCCGCAGTTAAATGGGTAAAATTGCTGAACTAGTAAACACTCGGAGCAGACAGCACACGTTCCTGGATGAAAAGCCAACTCGGCCCTTCATCCTTCCGAGGTCTAGTATTTAGGGTGATTTGTAAAAACAAAACTGAATATATGCAAGCAGTAGCCATAAACAACCAGGACGGAATGGGGGTTATCTGAACTGGTGTCTGCTTTTTTCTTGTTCATTCTTGACATTGTTTGTTATGGTACCTTTTCCTGATAATGAAACACCAATACAAAGAATTATATTTTAAAATTAAAGAACAAAAACGGTGGCATTACATACTGTATCAAAACAAGTTATTGTAATGGTCCTTATTCTATTTCCTTGGAGGGCTCCACTTCCGGTCCTTTTGACCGTCTTCCTGTTGTCCTGGATACAACATCCTAGAGGCCCCTCCTGCCCCATTTCTAGTCGTTTCACATTCTGTGCCAGGAGCGTTCCTCGCCGCTGTTCATCTCCAGGCCTTGATATATGAAGGAGACACAAGGGGTTGCAGGAACTTCATGCTGATGTTCACACCGTCTTTACTTAAGTGGTTTTGTAGAAATAGAAGTCTCAAAATGAAGCCCAGCCAAAGCTACATGTCAGTGGTAGGGTTTGCACATGCGCAAATTATTCTGAAGTTGATGGTAGCACATCCTGGCACTCCCCTGTGGCAACTGTTAGAAGGAGGCAAGAATATAGAGTTCTGCATAACTAAACACTTATAAGGTCCCAAAAGCGAGACCTATTGGCTATGCCAATGCTTGTTCTTGGTGTGCCCTGGGTCCCTGCCAATCAGATTCCCAGGGCCTGTGTTCTTTACCCAAAACTAACCCAATTGGCATCTCTGGCCACAGGTCAGCCCCTGGTAAATGGTACCACAGGTACCCAGGGCACTGTGACCAGGGAAGACCTCTAAGGGCTGCATCACTTATTGTGCCACCCTTATAGGCCCTGTACCTTTACACACACACACTGCCTTTGCAGGCTGCGTGTCTTGGTGCATAACAAAGTGAAGAGTCCACATGGCACACATCCCTGTGTGCCGTGCCTACAACCCACTGCCCTGGCATAGATCAGTCACCCCTCTAGCTGGGTGCCCTATGCCAGTGGTGAGGGTACGGGTGCATGAGCCCTGTACCCCTACAGTGTCTAAGTCCATTCTTAGACATTGTAAGTGCAGTGCTGCCATTAAGAGTATATGGTGCTGGGAGTTTGTCATTACGAACTCCACAGCACCATAATGGCTACACTGAAAACTGAGAAGTTTGGTATCAAACTTCTCAGCACATTAAACCCACACTGATGCCAGTGTGGGATTTAATGAAAAACGCACAAAGAGGGCATCTCAGAGATGCCCCCTGAAAACTAACCCACCACTAGTGCCCAGGCTGAGTGGCTGCTTTCAGCTGCGACCACCAGACATGTTTCTGGACCCCTGGGTCGAGAGCCTGCTGCTCTCTGGGGTCTGAAATAATGCGCATCCTGGGACGAGGTGCCAAGCCTCCTCCCCCAGGATGGGCAGGGTTCACGAAGGTGAAGCTTCAAAGGCATGCCGCCTTTGTGAGCCTCCCCAGACCATTTGCTGCTTTCAGCAACTGGTCCCCACTGGTTCTACCCCCTGCTTTGGGCGGGAGAACCGGCGGGAAAAACAAGTGAGGGAGAGAGGTGTGCCCACCTCTGCCAACTCCACCCCCCAGGTGAGGGAGGCGAGGTGATGCACAACTCCGAGTCGCCGCCATCCTGAGGATGGGGGGACCCAACCAAGCAGGGACAGGCTCCTGCCCCCCTCCCACTGGAGGGTGGCACAATAGGGGGTGTACCCACCCCAGGGAAGGGACCCATTGGTCCCTGCCCTTTACCTACCTGTAACGCCCCTAAATCTAGTATTTAGGGGGCACCCTGAACCTTGCTCCCTCAGATCCAGCCTGAGAGCAAGAAGAAAAGAAGGACCGATCAGCCGTGCAGCCAGCTAACAAGAGGACGACGCCCACTGACTTGGCCCCAGCCCTACCGGCCTGTCTCCCCTCGAACCTGCTCCTGCGAAATCCTGGTGTGTCCTGCAGCCAGCAACCTCAAAAACCCCACAGGACCTGCCTGCCTTCACTTCCAAAGACTGCTTCTCCCGTGAACACCGGATTTGTTCAACTGCAACCTCTGGCAGCAGCCAGAGACTGTGAATCCAGCCCACTCTGCATCCGCCAAACCCGGCCGAAGCTCGAGTGGAACAACACCACGAGGAGGTCACCCCGGCGATCCTGACCCGAGATCCGGCGACCCCTGACCTGCCTCAAGCCTCCATCCGACGCCTGCAGCCTAAATCCAGAATGCCCCCCTGACCGTGACCCAGAGCTGGTAAGAAGATCCGACCCCAAAAGGCACCCCTGCAGCTGACGCCCCACGGCCTTGTGTACCCAAACCGACGGTGCCTAACCAACCCTTAACTTCCCAACTTACCTCTCGAAGTGGTGGTCGCACCCAGAAGTCCTTCGTCTCCCTGCCTGCAGTGCTTTTGCAAACCGGAGGTTCTCCATTGGAAAGAACAGGGCACCTGACGTCGAAACAGCACCCTGCATCCGGCCGCCCCAGTGCCGCTGAGGGTGCACCTTTTGTGCTACTTTGTTTCCCTATTTGCCCTGACCTAAACCCTAGGAGCTTTGCTCCCACAACCCAGTGGCCTGCTTCCCAGCAGCCACCAACCGGAGACCCCTATCCTCCATAGGATAACATTGGGCCTCAACACTCTGCACCCGGGCACCCTAGTGCCGCTGAGGGTGCAACAACAGTGCATCACTGACCCTAACCCCAGAACCTCAACTCCAGAGACCGATTACTTACCTCCAAACCGATAACCCTATTTTCCTCCATAGTATAACATTTTTTTTTGTTTAAATCATTATTATTAACATTTTTCTTTTGCACATCAGTAGGGAAGCATACATTCAGCTCTGTGCTCATATAGCGGGTATGAAAGAAGAGAAAGAGATCGCCAGTAGCATGATGTACAGTAACCAACAGTATCAGGTAACCGGGATGAAAGGCATGATGAGCACACCAGACCGGGAGGCAATATCCCAACAAAGGCAGAGCAGTGCTGTCAAAGTCTATAGCATCGGATAGCATGGAAGTAGCGCAGGTATGGTGCAGTTCAAACTTAACCAGGGACATAGGGTACAACAAAATGAGGACAACATAAGTGAAGGAAGGGTAAGGGAGAGTCGCTTCAAGACCTGCTGCTGCATCCAGTGTAGTTGGGGGGGAGAGCCAGGGGGACACTCGGAGCCGGGGGCAGTGGGGCACCGAGGAAGAGGGGCGAACTCAGTGCAGGCGTTGGTTTCAGTCCGCAATAATGTCAGTGGGAGATATACCCTGTGTAATAACCCTCTGTGATGTAGTCGGGTTCCCTGTGTCAGTGTCCATCTCTTGGAGTGTGGAGACCATTGCGTCCCATTGAGGTGCCAGGGGGAACATACGAATGCCAAGGAGGTCCTCCCTGTGTAGCGCCGCACCCTCCGCCCGTGCCCAGTTAAGCAGGGAGCGGCGCCAAGCAAGTGGGTGGGGTGATTGGGGGGATTTCCAGCGTTTGGTGATCAAGCGTTTGGCTGTGAGGAGACCCAGGTCCAGGAACCATACGGCAGCTCTATATTTCTTGTTTCTGCGGAAGAGGTGTAATATATGAGCTTCCCACGTCTGGGGGATGGCGCGGGAGGTGCAGGAGGTTAGAGTGACCATCACAGCGCTCCAGTAGTCGGTCAGAACCGAACAACCCCACAGCATATGAAGTATGTCGGCCTCTAAATGCCTACAGCGGGGACAGGCCGCGTCTATGCGGAGGAAATATCTATTGATTCAGTCAGGGGTCAGGTAGGCCTGATGTAGTATAAAAAATTGTATCTGCTTAAAAGCTGGTTACGGGGGATGAGGGTCGGCCTGCCTCGGGCGGTCGCCCACTCCTTATCCGTGAACGTCCTGCCCAAGGCTCCTTCCCAATGAAGTCTAAGTCGGGTGAGGTCTACCTCTGTGTGTTGTCGAAGTGAAGATGCGAACCAGCGTGTGAGATGCCGTCCCGACCCCATCACGTGAAGGTATTGTAAAGTGTGGTGCATGGGAGGTTCTAGATCAAGCGGACCCCATATGGACGACAATGAAGCTATGAGTGTTCTGTGTAAAAGAAACTGCCATGGGTGTAAGTTCTCCTCCGCTACGAGTTCCCGGAACGGGATAAGAGTGCCCTCCTGAAAAAGGTCCCCCACGTCCTGTATCCCCTCAGAGGTCCAGTGATGCAACTCAGCTGCCGTCGTGTAGGCGTTCCCCCGTGGAGTTCCCAGCAGTGGGATAGCTGATGCGTAGGTGACGGTGGTTCTAGTGAGGAAGAGGCACCTACGGAAGCATTTGTATGCTACAGTAAGGAGAAGAGTATCGGGAGGCCTGAGTTTGGAGCAGGGATGGAAATTTTTTAAAAGGGTTTTCAGCGGCAGTGGAGGCTGTGCAGAGGCTGTCTATGGTAAGTAGCGGGAGGACAGCCACCTGGCGATCCATTGCAGTTGGGAGGCCAGGTAATAATGCTCAAAGTTGGGTACTGCAAGGCCGCCCAGTTTGGTAGGCAAATAAAGTTTTCCCATGGATACTCTATGGCGTGACGCCCCCCATATGAAATCCCGCACCATCTTTTCCCATTGCTTGAAGAAGGAGGGAGAGATGACAAGGGGCAGAGTGGCAAAATAATAGAGGAGCCGGGGAAGTACCACCATTTTGACCAGGGCGATCCTACCAGTGATCGCCAATGGGAGAGTCTTCCAGAAGCCCATCTGAGACCGAATCGCCATGGCAGCCCGGAGCACGTTCCCATCGAGGAGATTGGCTTTAGTGCGATAAACTCGGACCCCTAAGTAGCGGAAGGGGCCGATGTGCCAGGTCACCGGCAGTCCCCCTAGTGTGTAGCCCGGATCAAGAACGTCCCCTGAGAATGGAGATAATATGGATTTTGCCGGATTCACTCGCAATCCCGAGGCGCGCGCAAAATGGTTAAGGGCCTGATCAAGAGAGGGGGGAATGTCAAGGTCCCGAGCATAGAGCAGCAGGTCGTCTGCATTGAGCGAGATGGTGTGAGTGTCGTCACCTAATGCAATCCCCATATCAACATGTGTGCGGATGTGGGCCGCCAGCGGCTCCACCGCCAACGCGAACAAGAGTGGGGACAACGGGCATCCCTGTCGGGTTCCATGTCGCACCCGAATCGAAGCCGAGACATAAGGGCCTGTTCGAACCCGAACCGAGGGTTCACGATACAGTAGCTGCACCAACCCTAGGAAGTATGGACCAACCCTAAAACAAGCTAGGGTAGCAAAAAGGAAGTTCCAGGCCAGCGAGTCGAATGCCTTCTCAAGGTCCAACACCATGCAACCGGAGCGTGGCCAGTTGATCGGGGCATATTCCGCCAAGCGAAAGTAGCAACGTATGTTCAGGGACGTATTGCGCTGCGGGACAAAGCCATTCTGGTCAGAATGCACTAGGTCAGGGACCAACCAGGCCAGCCGGTTAGCCAAGACTTTCGCCAGAATCTTATAGTCCGTGTTCAGGATTGCAATCGGCCGATAGGAGCCAGGGGACGTGGGGTCCTTACCAGGTTTTAACAAGGATACCACATTAGCGGTGCGCATGGTTGGGGGCAGAGTCCCCTCCGAGACCGCCTCCGTGTACATCGAGTGGAGGTGTGGCACCAAGTATTCCGCGTACGTTTTAAAAAACTCAGTCGAAAGGCCGTCGGGTCCTGGGGTTTTACCAGAGGACAAAGAGCGCAATGCGTCACGCACTTCGTCTTCAACTAGTGGGGAGTCCAGCTCCAGGGACTGGTCTATCGTGAGAGTTGGCAACTCCACTGTGTCCAGAAAGGACCCCACGTCTCGGGTGTTGTCGGTCAGGTGAGTCCCATATAAGTGAGTGTAGTGTTCAGTCATCAGTGCGTGGATGTCTCTCTGGGTACTGCGCTCTCGACCGAGGTCGTCGAGTAAGAAATGTATGGGGCTCTGGGGATGCTCCTGCCTGATCAAGTAAGCCAGCAGCTTCCCGGCTCGGTCCGCGGCAGAGTGAGAACGAATCGAATGCGCCAGATAATTATGGCATCGTAGCCTTTCCAGCAGTGCCTCCCGTTCGGTATGGGCCGCATCTAGGCGTCGTCTGGCCGGGTCGGAAACAACCTGTGCCTCGAGCGACAGCAGCCGTCCCTCAATATGCGCCAGCGAAGTGTCCAATTGTCTGCGGATACTCCAGGTCTGCCCAAGACAATGCTCCCAAACCACCACCTTAAAAGCCTCCCATTCAGTGATCACTGAGTCCGTGGAACCAGCGTTAAGTGCGAAATAACTAGCTACCGCCGATTCCAGTGAACCGCGGAAAAGGGGATCCTGCAAAGCCGCGGTCTGCAGGCGCCAGGTCGGGACCGGAGGGGGTTGTGGTTCCCAGGGCAAGCGCATCACCAAGGGATTATGATCCGAGTGTGTCCGGCCTAGATAATCAATCGTCTGTATTAAGGGGAGGAGGGCAGCGGACGTAAGGATACGATCGAGGCGTACATGCAGCTTATGGACTGGGGAATAGAACGAGTATACCCTGGAGCGAGGGTGATGTTCCCGCCAAACATCCGAAAGAACCCAGCTACTCAACCAGGTTTTTAAAAGGTGAGCATTAGAGGAGGCCGTCACACTAGTGAGAGGGGGAAAGGAGCGGTCAAGGGAGACATCAAGCACAGCATTAAAATCACCACCCAGAAGCCACGGCACATCTTTCCATTGGAGCAGTACCTCGGAGAGATCACTCAGAAATGTACCCTGCGCATCGTTGGGGGCATATAGGGAGCCGAGTAAGAGCGGCTGGCCGTTCAGTCTACCTCCCACCAAGACATAGCGCCCCATGGGGTCTATCAGGACTTCTTTCTCCTCCCATGGGACCCCTGCTTTAATCCATATCATCGCCCCTCTAGCCATGGACGAATAGTTGGTGCTGTACACCTGGCCACGCCAGCGTCGGCGCAAGCGGGTAGCCTCAACTGCAGTCAGGTGCGTCTCCTGCAAAAGCGCAACACTCGACTTATGACGCTGTAAATAAGCGTAAATGGCGTATCGCTTAGAGGGTGTTTGAATGCCCCTGACATTCCAGGTTATGACGTTAAGGTTAGTCATTGGGATAATGTATGTTGGTGTGCCTCGCCCCTGTGGTATGGAAGCCTCTACGTGGCGGACCCCTTCGGATGGGAAGGACGTAATAGCAGCAGGTCTGTGAGGATGGCGACTCATGCCTGGGGAGAAAAGTAATGAGGTGAAGCTGTAAGAAACCAGGAAAAGAGCGGAACCCCAACATGAGGAACTGCCCAAACAATCACGCCAAAGCATGGCTATGGAACTAGTATCGTTATAGGACTGCGGGGGGGATGTAAACCAGCGAGAAGGAGGAATCGGTGTAGTGATTGTCCCCTTTGGTTACCCCCAGAGAGCAGGAGACAAAGCATCATAGAATTATGGAAAGAGACATGCCCTGGAGCGATATGGCGTTCAAATAAGTACAAGAAGTAAAAGTCAAATGATGCCGTCAGCTGTTTGTGGGGTGACACCCTGCAGCGGGGGGAAGTCCACATCCAGGGCCCACTCCGGCGCGGACTCTGAGGCCCCGGACCTGGGGGGAGAGACAACAGAGTCCACTGGGGAGGGAGGTCCTGTGGACTGAAGGGCTGCCATTGCCTGCAGGGCTCCCTGGCGGTCCCGTCGAATTTGGTCAGGGCTGGGGGCAGCTACTCCAGAGCCGACTTCTTTGGCCTTTCTCCCCCTGCGTCTACCTCCGCGGGGGCGTTCACGGGGATGGGACTCATCAGCCGATTTGGGTGCGGCCGCCAGTCCCTGCTCTTCGAGCCAGTCCCACACCTCCGTAGGGGAGTCAAAGTACTTTGTGTTACCATCTTTAATGACTCGCAGGCGGGCGGGGAAGAGCAAGGAGTAACGGAGGTCTAGATCACGGAGTTGTTTCTTGACTGCGGTGAAGGTGGCTCGTCTTCTCTGTACCTGGGCTGTGTAATCTGGAAAGAGAGAGACGGTAACATTCTGTACCTTAGGGCCGGGGTGTTTGCCCAATTACCACAGAATAGCATCTCTGTCCCTGAAGTTCATAACTCGGAATAGGAATGGACGAGGGCGTGCCCCAGGGAGGGGGCTTGCGAGCAGGTATGCGATGGGCCCGCTCCACCACGAATTGTGGGGAGAGTGAGCCGGGTGGCATGAGTTCTTTCATCCAGGCTTCCGTGAAGGTCTCGGGGTCCCGCCCCTCGGAGCCCTCGGGGAGATTAACCACACGGACATTGTTACGGCGTGAGCGGCCCTCCGCGTCTTCCGCCCTCTCCTCCAGGGTGCAAACCCGGTCTAGCAGGTCCTGTAGGGTGGAGGCGTGATTCCGGGATCTGGGCTGAAGGTCCATAATTGCGGTCTCAGTTTCACGGACTTTGTCCGAGAGTTTGTGTTGGTCGGCTCGGAGGAGCGTAAAGTCCGAGGTGATGGTGTCCATCCGGCCCTCCAGAGAGGTGCGGGTCTGGTCCAGGGCATTACCGATGCGTTCAACTGCCGCCAAGACAGTGTCCAGCTTGGCTGCAAGGTCGGGCGGACCCACCCTCGGCGCGGATCCAGGTGCCGTGGCCGTCTGTCCAGTGTGACCCTCAGGGGGTAGGTCGCGGTGGGTGGTGTTGCGTAGCCGGCCCATAACGATTTTCTGCGCGCTCCGCATAGGGAGCGAAGTCAGGGTGTCCGGCCTCCACAGCCTGGCGGGGGGTCCCCAAGCCCGACCAGCTCTCGCAACCACTCACCACGAGTCCGGCAGCAGAGGCGTGCCCCGAGGGGCGATCGCGGCGACTACAGGGCCACCCCAGGCATCAAAGTTTTGTCCACGGGGGTCGCCGAAGGCACCACAGGCGAGGAGAGGATCACCAAGGACCCACAATCACTACCACTCTAAAGCCCTCGTGACAGCCGCACAGTGCGCGAGCACGGACGCTGAGCGATGTCCCAGCCGATAGCCCGTGAAGGGAATACAGATGCGGGGCCCTGGGCCCGACCGACCCCCGTGGCCCCCAACAGCAAAGCAATCCCCGCAGGCAGCCCCACGCAGTCTCCCGGGCGTGAGGAACGCACTACCAGGAGCAAAATCTATGCACGGTGAGCGGCGTGCCACCGGTTCCCGTCTCCTCCCAGATCGTCGCTGGCGGTACGTCGCACTGATGGAGCGCGTCGCGATACGCGCCAGACGTCGCGTCAAAGAGCCGGGTCTTTGAAGGGGCCACAACTGGCAGCACAGAAGGCAGTGTTTGTACCAGAAGGTGGGGGAAAAGTTAATATGTGGCTCCAATATTGGCCCTGGGAGTAGCGGGGTATGAGTGCGGCCACTCCACGACCTCCGAACCCACAGTAGGTACGGCCGTACAGTCCCAGCCCCGTCTATGCGAGGGGCCCTAGGCCCGATCGACCCCCGTGGACCCCCACTCTAGACAGGCGCTGTAATTCCAGGGCGACCGCAGGGGCCACTGTGCACACACCGGCAGCAGGATCGCCTCGCACAGGACACCCCCGCAGGAGCCCTAGGCCCGACCGACCCCCGTGGCTCCTCACCGCCGGCCAGGCGCAGTCGCTCCACGTGTATGCAGGGGGCCTTAGGCCCGACCGACCCCCGCGGCCACCCCGCTACAAGAGTACCGCAATCGCGCCTCGTGGGCCTACCTTGTTGGCGAAGGCTTCTCTGGGCGTCTCAAGGCGGGCTACAGCGACTGCCTCCGCAGTCGTGGTCCGGACCTCCCGCGATCCGTCCTCCGGCAGCCCCCACCAGTCCTCAGAGGCACGTAGCGCCCCCCGCTCCCTGCGGCGTCCTCAGGGCAGGAGACGGCAGCGCCAGGCGGCCCCAGGGCTACCGCAGGCGCCGCCGCGATGGCACAGGCAGCAGAGTCACTCCGCACAAGCCGGCCTCGTGAGCAGGCCTAGGTCTCCTCCGCTCAGCAGGCCGCACCTCCCAGGGCCGCCGTGGAAAGACTTCAGGGTCCGGACGGCACTCCCCGGGCAGCGCAGCCTCAGGCAGCCATGGCAGACGAGCACCGGGCCAGGCAGACCGCCATTAAAGTAAGATGCACAGGATAATCAGGGGATGGGGTACGGAGCATTAACAAGACGCGTCCGCCATCTTCGGCGCCTGGCCACCCTCCATAGTATAACATTGACTGTTTTTCTTGGAAAAGTTTCTAAGTGTGGAGTTTGAAAACCTAAAGAAATTCTTTAAAATTGTACCGATTAACAAAAACGATTTTACTTACCTGTTTGCAGGTGATGTCCCAGTGTAGTATCCAGGTAGACTACACTGGGTAAGAAAAGTAATCTCTAAAGTAACTTACCTGTAAACACTAATTTCCTCCATAGGATAACATTGACTGTTTTTCTGTGAAAAGTTTCTAAGTGTGGAGTTTTGAAACCTAAAAATATTCTTTAAAAATCGCACAAATAATCAAAACGTATTTACTTACCTGTTTGCAGGAAATGTCCTAGTGCTGAATATAGGTATCCAGCACTGAGTTAGAAAAGTAACGTAAAAAGTAACTTACCTGTAATTTACTGAAAAAGCCTATTCATTTCAATGTACTGTATTTTCTAAGTGTTGCAACCTACTGCATCCCCTGTAAATCAAACAAAGTACAATTTCTATTGTATTTCCAAACTGTTCTACAATCAGCAACTTATTACTGCAAAGGATTTCATGCTTACCTGTGCCAGGCTTGCTTGGTTCTAAAATAAAATAACAGTATATTTTTTTATATACAAAAACAATTGGCCTAGAGTTCAGTTCTTGAGTGTGTGGATTCATTTGCTGACTGAGTGTGTACATCAAATGCTTAACACTGTCATCTGATACTGCCTTACTGCTCGACCACTTTACCACAAATAGAGAGTAAGGTTCTATCTAACTTTAACCTCTGCCTACCTCTGGGGTCACCTGGACTCTATACACACTATACCTCATTTTGGTGTAGTATATATAGAGCCAGTTTCCTACACCACCTCCTTAGGAAACCCTACCCTGGTGAAGACACCAATGAGGGCCTTGGCTACTGCAGGCGCTGTAGTAGTCCTAAGGGGAATTGCCTCCGGATACCTGGTGGTATGATCCACTACCACCAGTATGAATTTGTTTTCTGATGCTGTGGGAGGTTCAAGTGGACCCACTATGTCCACACCTACCTTGCAGAGGGAACTCCAACCACTGGTAGTGGAATCAAGGGGGCCTTTGGGTGTCCACCTGTTTTGCCACTGGCTTGACAGGTGACAAAGGAGCTGACAAACTCCTCTACTTTCTGGGACATCTGGGGCCAGTAAAGGTGTTTAACTAGCCTTTCCCAAGTCTGTTTGGCCAAGATGCCCAGCTAGGGGGTGGTCATGAGCCAAAGTGAGTATATACTCCCTGTACATTTGAGGCACTACCACTTTCCTAATGGCACCAGCATTTGGGTCTCTGGCCTCAGTGTACAGAAGTCCCTCCTCCCAATAGGCTCTGTGGGTACCACTGACATCTCCCTTTTCCTGTGCAGCAGCTTGCTGCCTCAGGCTTTTAATAGTTGGACAGGTCTGCTGTCCAAGGCACAGCTGTTCCCTAGTGGGTCCCCCTTGGCCTAAGAGTTCAACCTGTTAAAGGTCAAGTTCCATGGGCTCAGTTCCCTCTGGGGCTTCCAAGTCCTCTCCCTGGGGAGAGGGGTCCTGAGTCTTTTGCTGTTAGGAAGCTGGTTCCCCAGTCTTCTTACCTTTCCTCTTGGAAGGTTGGGCCATTCTTTCAGGCTCAAACACTTCTTTTTCACCTTGCTTTCCGGTCTGTGCTCTTGTTTTCACACACACAATCTCAGGGATGTCCAGAATTACTGCATGGGTTTTCAATTCTACCGCAGCCCATGCTGAGGTCTCCAGGTCATTTCCAAGCAGACAGGCAGCTGGAAGCTTTGGAAAAACAACTAACTGTTTCAGGCCTTTAAAACACCCCCCCGTCTCATGTTACTATGACCATGGCATGGTTAGTAGTAACACTTTCTGAAAGAGACTGTTTGTTATAGATTCCTTACCTTAGAATTACTCCCACGCGCCAGACTGGATCCGGAGAATTTTACTTCAGCAGTACCCCTGCCCGTCGGTAGGTTGCGTCGGTCGGCTCCGCGTTCGTCGTTGGCATCGTGATAGCCGAAATGACGTTGCGGTATGTACTTAGACGCCGCCCTTGCGCGCTGACTTCAGTTCTTTCTTTTTCCGCACCAGCCAGCGCAGATCCGGAGAGAGCGGTACCTCAGTCACTTTTTGACTGTCTTTTGTCGACATCTTTTTTGAGTCATTTGACTCCTGGTGCACAGGGATGTCACATCGGCGGACCGGCTTCAAGCCTTGTGGCTCCTGCCACAAGCTGGTGACGGACCCACATCTAGTGTGCCTCTGGTGTCTGGAGCACGACCACAACCCGAAGTCGTGCTTTGACTGTCGGGCCATGGCCCTGAAGTGTTTGCGGGAGCGGTCCTGAAAGCTTCTGGAGGCCCGGCAGTCGGCTCCGCGCCGCTCAAGGTCCCGGTCGACAGGGAGGTCGCAGGATCGGTCGCGGAGCCATCACCACCACTCCTCGTCGAATTCTTTGTCTTCGGGTAAGTCGAAGCACAAAAAGAAGGCAAAGAAGCACTGTCGATCTTCACGTTCTCGCTGTCCATCAGCCGACGCGACGCAGGATGTGGAAGTTAGTCATCTGGCTCCGCCCGGGGAGCCTGCTGGGTCGAATCGGAGCCTCCCTACCTTCCCGGGAGCCTGATCAACCCCTGGCCAACCTCGTAATTTTTACGAAGCCCTCCACTCCATCTGTGGGCGGCCCGACTCCACCGGCGTGCCTTCAGACCCTGCGGACTCGGCTGGGGGTTCTAGGCCTTCGATGCCAGCGGCTTCGTCCCTGGCGCTGCAGGGATCCAGGCCTGGATCCGAATCAGTGCTGGTCGATCTTACGACACCTCCGGCGCCAAATCCATCGGCAACACCTCCCCGACGCCAGTTGTGTCCCCAACCGACGTCGACCCCAGCCTCCCCCTTGACATGGACAATGAGCCGGACCGGCATCGACCGACGTCGGTACCGGTGCCGACCGGTACTTTTATACCTCTGTTCTCCCCTGGTTTTCCCCTCTCACCCTGAGTGGCTACCAGAGGAGGGTGAGGAGGACTGGGAAGGGGGTCTGTGGACTCTTTGGCAGACCAGTTGGAAGAACCGGACTGGGGAGAGGAGTTGGGTGAGGCCAGTGGTCTGGATACTTCTCCAGACCTTGGCATGCTTTCTCCCCCTCCCGTGGCTACGGAGGAGGGTGCCTCTTACGCTGTGGTGTTGCGTAGGGCTGCTGAGGCCTTGAGCCTACCTACGGTGGCGGTCAGTACTCACCTCCTGACTGAGGTGCTTCAACCGACAGCGGCCTCTTCGGAGCCCCTGCTTCTGTTCAGGGACATCCTTCTGGGCACGGACATCCTTCTGGGCACTTGGTCCAAGCCCAGCACAGGGGCCCCTGTGAATAGGATGATTGCCGGATACCACCGCCAGGCTCAGGGCGACCCCATTTTTCTCTCCCAACACCTTACCCCCAAGAGCTTGGTGGTCCAAGCCTCCACTTCCAAGGGCGCATTCCTTACTGCTGCACCTGATAGGGAATCCAAGAAGCTGGACCATTTTGGGAAGAAGATGTTTTCTTCCGCCAGCTTAGGACTGCGGTCGGTGAACACCGCATGTCTCTTGGGCCGTTACTCCCATTCTGTTTCGGACACGGTCGCACAGGTGCTGCCACAGTGCCCGGAGGAGACCCAGGCCGTACTCTCCCGTGTGGTTGCGGAAGGGAGAGATGCAGCCAAGTTCGCCATATGATGTGGACTGGACACCGCCGACTCGCTAGGCAGGACGATTTGAACGTTGGTAGCCCTGCGACGCCACGCCTGGCTGAGGTCCACTGGCTTCTCGGGTGATGTCCAAGCTACTCTTGGACAAGGGAGCCATGGAATGCCTTCCTATGCCAGAAGTAGGTCGTGGTTGTTATTCCTACTACTTCCTGGTACCCAAGAAGGACAAAGGCCTGCGGCCTATCTTGGATCTCAGGGATGTCAACCGCTTTCTCCGAAAGGAGAAGTCCTAAATGTTGACACTGGCTCAGGTCCTGTCTGCCCTCGACCCTGGAGACTGGATGGTAGCGTTGGACTTGCAGGACGCCTATTTTCACGTCCCTGTCCTGCCTGCCCACCGGCGTTACCTATGGTTCACGGTAGGCCACGAGCATTTTCAGTTCACCGTGCTTCCCTTTGGCCTTACCAGCGCCCCTCGGGTGTTCACGAAAGTGATTGCAGTTGTCGCAGCTCATCTGCGCGGATCAGGGGTTCCAGTCTTCCCCTATCTCGACGACTGGCTGTTGCAGGCGAGCTCGCCACAGGCTGTCGTCTCCCACCTCCAGACTACGGCGGACCTCCTGCATTCGCTGGGGTTCACTATCAACGTGCCGAAGTCACACCTGATTACCTTTCAGAAGCTCCTTTTCATCTGGGCGGTTCTGGACACAGTGCAGTTTTGGGACCTATCCTCCCGAGCAGCGAGTTTGGAATATTCGGGCTATGATTCCGATCCTTCAGCCTCTATCCCAGGTTTCGGTGAGAATGACTCTAGGGCTGCTGGGCCTCATGGCCTCCTGCATCCTGCTGGTGGACTATGCCAGGTGGCATATGCGGGCTCTCTAGTGGTGTGAGAAGCTGGGTTTCTGTTGCAGTAACCCCCTCCCTCCCCCACACTTTTTGCCAGACTACTGATGCACTTTTGACTTGATGTGCCCTGGGCACACTGAAAACTGAGAAGTTTGGTATCAATCTTCTCAGCCCATTAAACTCACACTGATGCCAGTGTGGGATTTAATGAAAAATGCTCACAGAGGGCATCTTAGAGATGCCCCCTGAAAAACGACCTTCCACTAGTGTCCAGGCCGAGTGGTTGCTTTCAGCTGGCACCACCAGACATGTTTCTGTACCCCTGGGTCGAGAGCCTGCTGCTCTCGGGGGCTTGAAACAATGCACATCCTGGGACGAGGTGCCAAGCCTCCTCCCCCACGATGGGTAGGGTCCCCGAAGGGGAAGCTTCAAAGGCTTGCCGGCTTCGTGAGCTTCCCCAGGCCACTTGCTGCTCTCAGCAGCTGGTCCCCACTGGTTCTGATCCCCACTTTCGGAGGGAGAACCGGCGTGAAAAACAAGTGAGGAAGAGAGGTGTGCCCATCTCTGCCAACGCCACCTCTCAGGTGGGGGACGCGAGGTGAAGCACAACTCAGTCCCTGCCATCTTGCATATGGGGGGGCTCAGCCTACCAGGAAAAGGCTTATGCCCCCCTACCACTGGAGGGTGGCATCATAGGGGGTGTACCCACCCCAGGGAAGGGACCCATTGGTCCCTACCTTTTACCTACCTGTAACACCCCTAAATCTAGTATTTAGGGGCACCCCTGAACCTTGCTTCCTCAGACCAGAAGAAACTACAAGAAAAGAAGAACAGAACAGCCGTGGCGAAGCTAACAAGAGGAAGACGCCCACTGACTTGGCCCCAGCCCTACCGGCCTGTCTCCACCTCGAACCTGCTCCTGCGAAATCCCGTGTGTCCTGCAGCCAGCAACCTCGAAAAACCCTGGAGGACCTGCCTGCCTTCAACCACAAAGACTGTGTCTCCCGTGAACACTGGATTTGTTAATCTCCAACCTCTGGCTCCTGCCGGACACCGCAAATCTGCACCACTCTGCACCCGCCGTCCACGGCCCGAGCTTGAGTGGGCAAAGACCACGAGGAGGTCCCCCCGGCGATCCTGACTCGAGATCCGGCGACCCCCGACCTGCCTCAAACCTCCAGCCGACGCCTGCAGCCTAAATCCGGAAGGTCCACCCAACTGCGATCAGGAGCTGGTAAGAAGATCCGACCCTAAAAGGCACCCCTGCACCCGACGCCCCACGGCCTTGGGTGGCCCAACCGACGGTGCCTAACGAACCCCAACATACCTCACTTTGGTATAGTATATACAGAGCCAGCTTCCTACAAGTGGGACCTGAAGTTCCAGTGGGCACAGCATCAGGGGAATCTTTCCGATTGCGTCCAGATCTCGGAGGGCACTGCACACCAATTGCAGTGGTGGCTAACGAACCAAGATTGGGTCACAATGGTGACGGATGCATCACTTCTGGGGTGGAGCGGCCACATGGGGGAGGCAGAGATCAGAGGCCTCTGGTCTCCGGTGGAGTCCGGGCTCCACATCAACCTTCTGGAACTTCGGGCAATCCATCTTGCACTGAAGGCATTCCTTCCTTTTGTCAAAGGAAGAGTAGTGCAGGTGTTCACGGACAACACCACCTCCATGTGGTACTGCAACAAACAGGGCGGGTGGAGTTTTGGACCCTATGTGAGGAGGCTCTTCGCCTTGGATGTGGCTGGAAAGTCAGGGCATGTCCCCGGTAGCTCAACACCTGGCAGGTTCTCTGAACGCCAGGGTGGACGAACTCAGCCGCCGGTGCATGATGGATCACGAGTGGCATCTTTACTCGGAGGTGGTGCAAGGTCTCTTTCAGCAGTGGGGAGAGCCTTGGTTAGATGTATTCGCCACCGAAGAGAACGCGCAATGTCGGCAGTTCTGCGCGTTGGAATTTCCAAGGCGGCACTCGCTAGGCGACGATTTTCGTCGCGAGTGGAGTTGCGCGGTCTACTAAACGCCTTTCCACCTATACCACTTCTACCCAGAGTGCTGAAGAAGATCAAGCGCGACCGGGCCCAAGTCATTCTTGTGGCTCCGGACTGGGCACGAAGGGTCTGGTATCCCGAGCTCTTGAACATGGCCATTGATCCTCCGATCAGGCTGCCCCTTCAGGAGGATCTGTCGTAGCAGCAGGGGCGGGTCTTTCACCCGAACCTGTCCAGCCTCCACCTCCTTACATGGAGTTTAAGCGACAACATTTGACAGCTTTCGACCTTCCTCCCGAAGTCTTTAATGTTATCTTGGCAGCCAGGCGTCCCTCCACCAAAACGGTAAACGCCTGTAGATGGAACAAATTTTGTGGCATGGTGCACAGCAAAGGCTGTGGATCCCCTTTCTGCCCCTCTATCAGAGGTTCTCCTCTTCATTCTTTCTTTGGCCCAGCCGGGCTCTGCTCTGGGCACTCTCAAGGGCTATCTTTCGGCCATTTCGGCCTTTCTTCACCTTCCAGATCAACCTTCTCTTCTCAAGTCCCCTATTGTAAATCGTTTCCTTAAGGGCATTACTCACATGTTTCCTCCTATTCCTTTCGTAATGCACCAGTGGGACTTGAATCTTGTTCTGACCTACCTTATGTGCACTCCTTTTGAGCCGCTACATAACTGTCTTCTCAGACTTTTGACACTCAAAACTTTCTTTTTGGTTGCCATCACTTCTGCTCGCAGGGTGAGTGAGCTTCAGGCTCTTTCTTCCAAACCTCCTTTTCCTGGCTGTTCATCCGGACAAGGTTGACCTTCGAACTCAACCTTCTTTCCTTCCCAAAGTGGTTACCTCTTTCCACATAGGACAGACCATCACTTTGCCCACCTTCTTCCCGCCCCGCATCCTTCTAAAGAGGAGGAGAGGCTCCATCATCTGGATCCAAAACGTGCGCCTTCATTCTATCTGGATCGCACACGACAATTCCGGGTGGATGATCAGTTCTTTGTTGGCTATGTGGGGCCAAGAAAGGTCGGGCTGTGCAAAAGCGGACCATCTCCCGTTCTTTGCATCAAAATTTGTTATTCCTTAACGAAAAAGGAACCTCCGGTAGGTCTGCGCGCCCATTCCACCAGGGTGACGACAGCCACTACTGCTTTGGGACATGGAGTCCCCCTTCATGACATCTGCCAGGCAGCCACGTGGGCTTCATTGCGCACGTTCACCAAACATTACTGCCTGGACAGCCAAGTCCGGAGAGATGGCTTTTTTGGCCATTCAGTTCTCCAGGACTATCTGGTGTGAACTTAGTTCGCAGACCCACCTCCGGGGTTGGTATTGCTGGGGTATCTATTCTAAGGTAAGGAATCAATAACTAATAGTCTCTTTCAGATGAACAAGTTACTTAACTTCGGTAACGATATATCTGTAAGAGACATATATTAGTTATGGATTCCTTACCGCCCCACCCATCCTCCCCGTTCTGCGAACTGACTTCTACGGTAAGGGACTTCCTTTCAGGGCCTTAGTTTTGTGCACCAGTGGTCAGTATCTTGCATGGCTCTGCGCTTCTGGAGTGGAATGTCGTGTAAAGAACTGACGTCAGCACGCAGTGGCGGCATCTAAGTAGATACTGCGACATAATGCCGGCGATCACGACGCCAACGACGATCGCGGAGTCGACCGACGCAACCTACCGACGTGCTGGGGTACTGAGGAAGAAAAATTCTCCGGATCCAGTCTGACGCCTGGGGGTAATTCTAGGGTAAGGAATCCATAACTAATAGTCTCTTTCAGATAGTGTTACTACTAACCATGCCATGGCCTTAGTAACATTAGACTGGGGGAGGGAGGGGGGGGTTACAGGCCTGAAACAGTTAGTGGTCTCTCCAAAGCTTCCAGCTGCCTGTCTGCTTGGAAATGACCTGGAGACCTCAGCATGGGCTGCGGTAGAATTGAAGACCCATGCAGCAATTCTGGACATCCCTGAGATTGTGTGTGAAAACAAGAGCACAGACCCGAAAGCAGGGTGAAAAACAAGCGTTTGAGCCTGAAAGAATGGCCCAACCTTCCAAGAGGAAAGGTAAGAAGACTGGGGAACCAGCTTCCTAACAGCAAAAGACTCAGGACCCCTCTCCCCAGGGAGAGGACTTGGAAGCCCCAGAAGGAACTGAGCCCATGGAACTTGACCCTTAACAGGTTGAACAGCTGTGCCTTGGACAGCAGACCTGTCCAACTCTTAAAAGCCTGAGGCAGCAAGCTGCTGCACAGGTAAAGGGAGATGTCAGTGGTACCCACAAAGCCTATTGGGAGGAGGGACTCCTGTACACTGAGGCCAGAGAACCCAACGCTGGTGCCACTAGGAAAGTGGTAGTGCCTCAAATGTACAGGGAGTTTTTACTCACTTAGGCTCATGACAACCCCCTAGCTGGGCATCTTGGTCAAACAGACTTGGGAAAGGCTAGTTAGCCACTTTTACTGGTCCCAGATGTTCCAGAAAGTAAAGGAGTTTGTCAGCTCTTGTCACCTGTCAAGCCAGTGGCAAAACAGGTGGACACCCAAAGGCCCCCTTAATTCTCTTACAGATATATCGTTAACGAAGGTAAGTAACTTGTTCGTCAGCGTTGGTGACTGGATAATATTTTCCAATCAGGTATTGCTCTGGTGAAACCAGTGTTTCTCTCACCATTACGACTGGCACCTGTATCCCTCAGGGCTTCTCTCCTAGTCCCATTTATCCAGGGGTATTGTAAATATCTTAAGTTGGGAGGCCACACAGCTAAAGTGGCGAACTCAACTTCACCCTCAGTGACTAGAACTGCTTCAGTGTGAACCCTGATTTGCTCTGGGCACACTGTTGATCCCATCTGGAGTTTGGCTACACCAGTAGTAACTGGAGGAGGACTAGGGGGCTTCTTGCTAGGACAAGTAGCATCTCCAGTTAAGTGTCCCAACGTCTTACAGTTGAAACACCAGGCCTTCTCGGGATCAAAGTTCTTCCCTTTGTACCTACCATTGGACTGGGAAGAGTTTTGGGACCCACCTCTCTAAGCAGGTTTTTGGGGCCCTTTAGAAGACTGTCTTTTTGTTTTTGGGGTTTTCACCCCCTTTCCCCTGGGGAGATTTGGTAACCCGTTTCTTCTGGTCACACCCAGTGGCTGTTTTTGTTACCCTCGTCTTGACCCAGTGGTCTGCCTTCTTTTCGAATTCTTGGGGAGAAATTAGACCTACGTCTACCAGATATTGATGTAACTTATCATTAGTGAAATTACTCAAAATATGTTCTTTCATAAAAAGATTGTAAAGTCCTTTGAAATCATGCACATTATTTCCAGTTAACCATCCATCTAGTGTCTTAATGAGTAATCTACGAAGTCAATCCAGGATTGGATTTGGTAGCCCCCCCTGAATCTAAGTCCAAAGAGTGTTCTTCATGAGGTCATAAGACCCAGCATCTGCTCCTGAAAGGGTCAGGAGTCTGTCCCTGCAGTTACCAGTGAACAGTTCCCAAAGGAGTGCCACACCCCCCTGTGACTTCCTCACTTTCCTCATTTCACAAGCTCTCTCAAAAGCTGTGAACCAATTGGTGATGTCATCACCTTCCTCAAATATGGGGTCAATCCCTTTGGGGATTTTGGGATCATAAGATTGCTCTCTGTCCCTATTTATTAAGTTGCTGCCACCATTGAAGGGAGCTAAGCCCATCTCTGCTCTCTCTTTTTCCAGAGCCAGGAGTCTGTTCTCTAGGTCTAATCTTTTGGTCAACCTCACTAAGAGGTTGGTCTCCTCATTAAGGCTTTCCTCAAGGGACTCAGAAGCACCTGACCCACCTGTGTGGGATCTAGGTACTGAGAGTTGTATTCTTGGAGTCAGGGGCACAGGTGCCCTGTTCTCCCTAGGAAGTGAGGGGGGTTGAAAGTTATCCTCATCCCCTCCGTCCTCTTCTCCCTCTCAGAGGTCTTCACCTTGCTCAGAAGAGCGGTCCTTAGCATACCCTGCCTACTTCTCCTTGAGCTTTTGTTTGGAGGGATGGGACCCCATGGTAATGGTTTTTAAGTTTACATAGAGACCTGCCTCCCGAAATTCTAAGTGGAGATAAGGGGTGAGGTCGAGCTCCTCAACTTTATTCTCTGTCATTAGTTATATTTTCACTAATAGCTGGGTTCTTGTTAAGAGGCATTCTAACAAAAATTGTAACCCCTCTTACCCCTAACTAAAGTGAGTTTTTAATTTTCTAAAAATGCTAAAACGACTTAACCAAAGCCCTTAAAAGACTTTTAGTAACTTGGAAAGATGTGTTAACTCAAAAATTCTGAATTTCTAAAGACAATTTAGTAGTTCTGTTGTGTGATCAGGTGTTGAACAGGTCAGTCCAACAAATGCAAAGTTGTAGACTCCACCGTTGGTTTACCAATGTAGGAAGATGGCTCTGTATACACTATACCAAAGTAAGGTATAGTGTGCACAGAGTCCAGTGGAACCCCAAAGGTAGGCAGAGGTAAAAGTAGATAATTCCTTACTCTCTATTTGTGGTAGTGTGGGCGAGCAGTAAGCCTTTATCAGAGGGTAGTGTTAAGAAGTTATTGTACACACTCAGGCCTGGTGCAGGTAAGTGAAATAATACTTTTGCAGATATAATGCAGTTGAATACAATTGGAATGCATTTGGATGCAATTGGTTTGTTTACAGGTAAGTACGCAGTCAAAATAACTTTACAGTTACTTTTGAGATTACTTTGTACGTTACTTTTCAGTTACTTTTTCTATTCAGTGTGATATACCTAGTTCTCTAGTAGGGGATTTCCGTGTATAGTCATAAGCATTTGAATAGTCCCGCCCACGTGCGGGGACCCGGAAGCACTTCATTAGATATATCTTCTTAAGTTGTCATCTTTCGCCTTTCTTCGGGACGGCCTGTGTAGACACTTAAGAGATAGAAAGACAATAATGCAGCCTAACTAACTAGGCTACACTGGCCATTACTTCATCTTGAAGTGAAAAAAGGTAGCCAGTACTTTTAAAATTTTGCAATTTATGGAGTTTAATACATATTGAAAACTCCCCTTCACAAAACCCCTTTTTTCATGCTAGAGATTAAAAGGTTGGACAGGGAAGCCCCCCATAGGCTGCCATTATATGTCTGAAAATGGATACCGTGCCTTTAAGAGGCTCCAGAGACCACCAGTATCCCATGATGCACAGCTAGTGGCAGTTACTTCAGTTCTTTTTTCCGGCTCCTGCGAACAGGACCCTGGAGCATTGAGCTCTACCTCATTTGTTGTTTTTCATCAAAAATTCCTTCAGAATTTACCTTTTAACAACTTCACTCGACGTCTTTGGTCTTTCCCTACCTATTGCTGTCTTTTTCTGACGGATTTTCCACAGTTTTTTTAGTCAAAATGCCTTCCCTTTGTGACAAGTGTCCTGACTGTGGAAGGAAAAAGGCCAAATCTGACTCACACAGAGTGTGTATTCTCTGTTTGCCTGCTTCTCATGTTCCTGATACATGTCCCATCTGTAAAACCTTTTCTAGGTGCACCCTGCGTGACAGGGAGAAGATTCGGCTCCAAGGGGTGGAGGTGCGAAGAAAACAGCAAGCAAAATCCACAGGTGAGACCTCTGGGCGAGGAGAGGGTCAGTCCTCTACCAAAACCCGATCTGCCGCCTCTGGGGGATTCCCAGGCGAAGAAGAGTGGAAAAACGACGCCGGTCCCGGTCGACGACGACTTCGAGGGCAGGTATGGCGACGATATGTTCACCGTCAACTCAGGGCTCTGAGTCGAAGCGTCGTCGACGCTCCACGTCGAGGAGAAGATCAGCGAGGTCTCGTTCTTCATCACAGCAGAGATCGCCGTCGAAGACATTGTCTCCTCGGTCAACGTCGACGCATCAGCGCCGATCGACGTCGACTCACCATCGTCGATCGGTGTCGAGCAGGCACCGCCGTTCGCCGTCGAAGTCACCGGCGGTCGACGTCGAAGAGTCACCGGCTTTCTACGCCGAAACGACACCGATCTCTGACTCGATCAACAGTGAGTCTGTCGAAGTCGAGAGGGAGTTCAAAGTCGAGACGACGTCGAAGATCGCCGTCGGCGAGTAGGTCGACGTGGGGGGGAGCTCTTGCAATGATTCTCTGGGTCCTTCCTCACTTCAGACAGCTCGAAAAAGGAGGAGGTTGATTTATTCCTCGGATTCTGAGTACTCCCGAACGTATTCACCTACAAGGACACCACCTCACTCTATTCCTCCTGGACCAGCTGAACTTCCTCCTCCTCCCTCTCCTCCTCCACCGCCTCCTCCTCCTCTGCCTCCTCCTCCACCGCCTCCTCCGGGGCCTACTACTCCTCGGCCCACGACTCCTGCTGCGCCTCGAGGTCGGAGGTCTAGATCCCGTGCGAATGGTCGATCCCGCAACCACCGACGCTCCTCCACACGCTCTTATCACCGACATAGTTATGAGAGATCTCGCTCCCGGCACACAAGGGACACATCCTCCACAAGTACTGGGAGATATTCTCCTACACTTTCGGATTCTCCTCCTCAAAGGGTTTCTCCCATTGACGACATTACTACCTTTCAGGAGGTTCTACTGCAAGGGGCGTCCAAACTTAATATTCCATTGTCCACCCCTGTGCCATCAACTTCAGTCATTTTTGAGACAAGCCTCTTGCCCCTTGCTCCCTCTGGTACCAGGCTTATTGGAACCTGTGATGGAACTATTCTTAACACCTTCTTCCATCAAATCTGCTCCTTCCAGGTTACAGAAGAAATACCGCCCCCCTGAGCAAGATCCCACTTTCCTCCGGGCGGACCCCACTCCAGACTCAGTCATTGTTGTGGCGGCTAAGAAGCAACATGCTACGGCTCCAACGTCGACAGTACCGCCTGATAAGGAAAGCCGTAAAATAGATTCGGTGGGGAGGAAGGTATGCAACACACCAGCCACTACAATGAAGGCCGCTAGTGCAGCACCCCTGCTGGGCAGGTATGATCGTTCCCTTTGGGAGTCCCTTCAGCAGTTCGCAGACCTCCTGCCTAGGGACAAGAGGGAGGATTTCACTGAGATACTGAATGAGGGACTTATGGTTTCCAACCAAGTAATAAGTGCAGCGGCGAATACATCACTCCTGTCAGCACATGGCTATTGTCATGGAGTGGCGCTCCGAAGACATTCATGGCTTCGCCTTACCTCGCTTAAGCCTGAGGCTCAACAGCGGATCATGAATCTCCCTTTTTCTGGCACAACCCTCTTTGGCTCACATGCGGATGAGGAGATGGCCCGCATGAAGGCGGAAATGGAGACCTTGAAGGCAGTAGGTCTTGAAAAACCTAAGGAACAGCACAAAACTTTCCGCCCTTTCCAACTGCGGTACTCTTCCCAGAGGTTCCAGAGATACCAGGGCCGACAGACCAATCAGCAACAATCATATCAGCGGTCGTTCCAACCGTTCCAGAAACGTCAACCTAGAGGACGGGGAGGTCAGCAACCTGCGCAAGGGAATAAGGCGCCTGCTGGTTCTAAGCCCTGAAGCCTTTCTTCCCCTTCCTCCGGTACCCACTCCGGTAGGGGGAAGCATTCAAAATTTCCTGGCAGAGTGGCAAAAAATAACTCTGGACAATTGGGTGCTGAATATTGTTCGCAATGGATACTCGCTACGTTTCACCAGCCCTCCTCCATCGATCCCTCCAACACACTCACAATACCAACTCCGTCAGTTACAGTTGGAGGCCAACATTCTCTTACAAAAAATGGCAGTAGAACCCGTTCTTTTCGCACAGCGGTGAACAGGACTGTAGTCCAGGTTCTTTCTGGTCCAAAAGAAAGACAAGAACAAGTTCAGACCCATTCTCAATTTACGACACGCAAACAAGTGGGTTCGGAGAGAAAAATTCCAAATGCTAGCGTTACATCAAATCTACCCTCAAATTCATCAGGGGGATTGGCTATGCGCGCTAGATCTGCAAGACGCTTACTTCCACGTCCCCATAGCAAAGAAGCATTGCAAGTTTCTAAGATTCACAGTAGGGAACAACCACTATCAATACTGTGTTCTTCCATTTGGCCTGAAATCCGCTCCCAGAACATTCTCAAAATGCATGGCAGTAGTGGCTGCTCATCTGAGGAAGCACAAGGTGTTCGTCTACCCCTACCTAGACGACTGGCTGATCAAGGCTTCCACGTCTCAGGGAGCTCGACTACGCTTCAATTGGACCTCCGATCTTCTCCTTCGTTTGGGTCTCCACATCAACCAAACGAAGTCCGTCTCGACACCTGCCCAGTGTCTTCAATATCTGGGAGCAACCATCGATACTCGCACGGCAAACGTGTATCCTTCGGAGGAGAGACACTTATCGATCCTTCGGAAGGCTCAAGTTCTCATGAACATGTCCTCTCCAACAGTGAGGAAGGTCTCCTCTCTTCTGGGCTCCATGGCATCCTGTATCTTCCTCACTCCAAATGCACGACTCCACATGAGACCCTTGCAGGAATGCTTGGAGGATCAATGGGACCAGAGAATAGGGTATTGGGAAGACAGGATCCAGCTGTCACAGCATGCCCTTCAGTCCCTCAGATGGTGGTGTTCTCCCCGCAATCTCCTGCGAGGGATCCCCTTCCACAAGGAGATACCGAAACAAACCATAGTAACGGATGCGTCTCTCCTCGGCTACGGTGCACACACAGACCACCTTCAGATACAGGGCAAGTGGTCCACGAAGGAATCCACATACCACATCAATCTACTGGAGCTACGAGCAGTCCATTTGGCTCTGAAAGCCTTTCAACCATCATTCCACTCCAGTTCCCTGCTTGTCCAGACGGGCAATACGAGAACAATGTTCTACCTCAACAAGCAGGGGGGCTCGAGATCACAACCATTATCTCAGGAAGCCCAGACGATCTGGAAATTGCTCTTAGCCAGAAACCTGACCATCACAGCAACTCACCTCCCAGGTGTTCAAAATGCTCAGGCCGACGCTCTAAGCAGACTCCTTCAAAAAAATCACGAATGGGTCTTAAACAACGATGTGTTGCGAGATATCTTCAGAAGATGGGGTACTCCAGAGGTCGATTTGATAGCCACCGCAGAAAACAACAAATGCCGAAACTTCGCCTCGAGGTTCTACCAACCGGGAACTCTGGGGAATGCCCTGTGGATAAACTGGTCAGGCAGATTTCTCTACGCCTTTCCTCCGATACCCCTGATCCCCGGCAGTCCTCATCAAGCTTTTGCAGTCGCAGGCCAAGATGATCCTCATTGCTCCGGAGTGGCCGCGTCAGTGGTGGTTCACAAACTTCTCCACTGGTCTCTCCTGCCGCATCTCCGGCTCCCATGTCAGCCGGACCTTCTCACGAAGTTCGGCGGACAGATGGTGCACTCCAACCTCTCGTCATTGAATTTGGCAGCATGGCCCCTGAGTTAGTGCAGTATGGACATTTGAATTTGCCTCAGGACTGCATGAAGATACTTAAAGAAGCTAAAAGGCCATCCACACGCACTTCTTATGGGTATAAATGGAAAAGATTCTGCATTTGGTGCGCTTCGAAGAATGCAGATCCTACTTCCTGCCACGAAGATGTTATACTCCCATATTTGCTACATTTGGCACAATCGGGCCTTCAATTTCCTTCCATTAAAGTGCACCTAGCAGCTCTGACTGCTTATAGGAAATGCCCTTCACAAACTTCCTTTTTCAAAATCCCAGTCATTCTAAATTTTCTAGAAGGTTTGAGGAAAGTTTTTCCTCCCTTCAGACGTCTTTCTCCTCCTTGGGAGCTTAATGTGGTTCTTTCTCGACTGATGCGGGAGCCTTTTGAACAAATTCATAGGGCTTCTCTCCAGCATCTGTCTTGGAAGACAGCTTTCCTTGTAGCCATTACTTCTGCCCGCAGGGTTAGCGAACTCCAAGCACTATGTTGTCAAGAACCATACACAGTTTCCATTCCTCTAAGGTGGTGATGAAGACACATCCGAAATTCCTCCCTAAAGTTATTTCGGATTTTCACGTAAATCAAACTATTTCACTGCCTACCTTTTTTCAGCATCCCTCTTCTCCTGCTGAGAGGTCGCTTCATTCCCTAGATGTCAGGAGGTTTTTGAAGTTTTATTTGGACAAAACTAAAGATATTAGATGATCAGATCAGTTATTTGTAAACTATGGCTCTATCCGTACAAGTCTAGCTACCTCCAAACAATCCATCTCCCAATGGATTGTTTCATGTATTCAGATTTGTTACCAGAAAGCCAACAAGACTCTTGTTAGTAAGCCTAGGGCTCACTCTACCAGAGGAAAAGCTGCTACTGCGGCTTTACTCCGTAATATACCTATTTCAGAAATCTGTGAGGTTGCCACCTGGAAGTCAGTCCATACATTCACAAAACACTACTGCCTGGACACTGATGCCAAGGCAGATGCTCAGGTTGGACAGGCTTCCCTTCGGAATCTGTTTGCGTAAAGGGAAATGTCACTTCTCTGTTTTCTTCCACCGCTTGGGTGTTTATGGGATGGGCTTGCTAGTCTATTCAAATGCTTATGACTATACACGGAAATCCCCTACAAGAGAAGGAATAGTTTCTTACCTGTAACTCCAGTTCTCTTGTAGGGGTATTTCCATGATAAGTCATAAGCAACCCCCCCCCCCCTCCTCACTGGTGGAAGAAGCAGACTTATCCAGAATCTAGCATAGGCATTCACTTCTCTATGCCTTCAAAAAGAACTGAAGTAACTGCCACTAGCTGTGCATCATGGGATACTGGTGGTCTCTGGAGACTCTTAAAGGCACGGTATCCATTTTCGGACATATAATGGCAGCCTATGGGGGGCTTCCCTGTCCAACCTTTTAATCTCTAGCATGAAAAAAGGGGTTTTGTGAAGGGGAGTTTTCAATATGTATTAAACTCCATAAATTGCAAAAATTTAAAAGTACTGGCTACCTTTTTTCACTTCAAGATGAAGTAATGGCCAGTGTATCCTAGTTAGGCTGCATTATTGTCTTTCTATCTCATAAGTGTCTACACAGGCCTTCCCGAAGAAAGGCAAAAGATGACAACTTAAGAAGATATATCTAATGAAGTGCTCCGGGGTCCCCGCACGTGGGCGGGACTATTCAAATGCTTATGACTTATCACGGAAATACCCCTACAAGAGAACTGGAGTTACAGGTAAGAAACTATTCCATATCACACTGGGACATTTCCCAGAGAAAAGGGAAGTAATTTAGTTTTTGTACATTTGCAGTTTTCAAGGTTTCACACAAACCCACTCCACACTTAGAAGAGTTTTCAAAGAAAAGCAGTCAATGCAATCCAATGGAGGAAATTAAGTTAGTTTACAGGTGAGTACTTGGTTGTGGGAGTTGGGTTTCTGGGGTTAGAACCAGGGTTCCCCCAGGGTCAAAGATGCACTCTCAGCGGCACTAGGGAGGCCGGGTGCCGAGTGCTGAGGCCCAATGTTATCCAATGGGGATAGGCGGCCTCCGGGTGGTGGCTGCTCACAAGCAGGCCACAAGCTTGTGTGAACAAAGCTCCTGGTGTTAGGCTCAGGGCGAAGGGGGATCCTGTTTAGCACACAAGGTGCACCCACAGCAGCACAGGGGCGGCCGGGTGCAGGGTGCTGTTTTGGCCTCTTTTGCCAAGTTGATTTTATTGGGGATTCTCCGGTTGCAACAAACACTGCAGGCTCGGGGACGAAAACCTTCTGGAGGCGACCACCAGTTGGAGAGGTAAGTTGGGATGCCTGTGGATGCCA